>BQMF02000109.1:600000-1026182 GCA_027922465.2 Turritopsis dohrnii | reverse complement strand
TTTTCTCCATACAAAGTCTGTTAAAATCAACGCTCTCGATTTGATCAAATTGACAACGGCACTAAAATAGTTTTTAAAACCATTTGCAATTTGGTTACCGTATACAAATTTCTCTCCATCCACATTAAATGGTTGACAGTTTGTCAACGGATGGCTTCGTTGGATATTGACTTCAGTGTTCTCCAAAAATCTGGATCATTCAAGTTTTCTATCAGTAACTGCTTCGAATATTCACTTTTCGGTTTACGAAGTAAAACATTGACATGATTTCGTTTGTCCTGATACATCCTTCTATCAAATGCTGCTTTACTTTTGCGAGATTTACGCAACCATTTATCCCTATCATCCATTGCTGCTTTGATTACTGGTGTAAGCCACGGTGCAGGTTTTGATTTTACACGTTTCGTTATGAACGGAGCATGATGGTTAAAAATATTAGAGACAATTTGATAAAACGTTTTCCATGCGGTATTTACGTTTTTTGAACTATAAACATGCTGTTAATCATCTTTCATAAGATCTTCATTCATTGCTTCATGATTGTAATGACTAAAATCACGGCAACGAATTTCTTTTGGCTTAAACGTAAGATGGTTTAATTTACGCACACAGCCGATTAAATAATGGTCAATGAAGGGGATCGAACTTACAATCGTACATCTGATGTTTTCTTGTTTGCGAGTAGCAATAATGTCAATTAGCTTTACGGTCGTTTCACATGTGCGGGTCGCCAATTTTATCAATTGATTAATCCCGAGCAGTGATAAAACATCTTTAAATTCCTTATTATCATTTTTCAGTAAGCAATTGACATTAACATCTCCCATCACGATTATCTCTTTATAATCCTCAGTTGCTAATGACATCATATCTTTCAAGTGATCGTTAAAATCTTTGGAAGATATTGTGATTCATACAGGGGTCCATATAAACAACAGATTAGAAAGTTTTTAGCCGATTTACATAGCACTTCAACCCAGATACACTCGATCCTGTCACTCTCTAAATCTTCTCTTCGTTCGTAACTAATATTATCAGCAATAAACATTCCGATTCCGCCACCTTTACCAGAACCACGGCTTCTACTAGGAAATGTGTACCCCGGAACGTCGAAGAGCTCGTCCGGTTCATCCGATATGTGTGTTTCCGTGAGACCCACAATGTCGATGTTTTTATAATAATTTAATAAACTTGTGATGTTTGTGGGCAGGTTTCTAACGTTTTGATGAAATATCTTTGTCCCTCTTAGCTTTACAAAATCATCAAGAGAGTTCGGTCCTGGGCACGTTTCAATATCACCACATAACATAAGCAAAATGAAAATAATACTTTTCCGAGGCATGTAAGGAAGTTCTGGTCGAATATTTTGTAGTTTCTTCGCCACAACTACTACCAACCTGCCAAAGCAAGAAAACCAATACAATCGAGATGCACAACACGTCCGTCTTGTGTGCCGCCATCTTTCAAACGCCTAGAAGAAAACTCAGCAGTATCGTTTAGAGAAACTGCCCATGACAAGGCTAGTCTCAACATCAAGAAAACGCAAGCAAAACAACAACGGGACTATAACAACCGTCATAGCACACCATTATCAACCTTGTCCATTGGATTGAAAGTTCTTTTGCAAAACTAAAAACGGAAGGACATAAAAGGAGGGAGGTTCACCTATAAATGGATGGGAACATACAACATCAAATCAATCTCTAAAACTGGACTTCGCATTCTTATCAATGAAAAATATGTTAACCTAAAGAAAAAATACATTGTCAGTCTCTTGAAACCCTAAGCCGATCCGAAACAGAGCGAACATGAAGACAGAGAAAAGGAATAATCACAAAACCCTGATGAAAACCACTTTAACAAACTTTCTGATGAGATTGTCGAAATTATTCTAGTTAATGCCACAAAGTCACAGGAACAAAGATTGGATACGTTTCACTCCATACGCAAAACTTGCTCAAGGTTTAAGTCCGTGATCGAGGGAAAAAAGAAGAGATCCTTCCACGAGGCAACAAAATTAAAGTCAGTGTGAAAAAACTGTCAAAGTGTGTTGGCCCTATCAGCGGGGCCATTGAATCTGTTACTAAAGCAATTGGAAAAAAGAGTTGGAGTTCGGCTTGGTTGTTAATTGAAGAAAGAAACCATGGTTTATAATTGAGCGTACATTTTGGAAATCTCCGAAGCGAAATGTGAACATTCTCCAACAATCGGATATAATCGAGGAAGTAACGGAAGATTTATGGCTGCACAATGAAATGTACAGTTTAAAGAAGGATGACCCACAAATATTGATATCAAAAGATAAGTTTAAGAGTAAAGACGAACTTTCTGTTCCACTGATGGTAATGAAGAAATTTATAAATTAATAGTGTTAGCAACACTATTACGTATCATAGAGGATTAAACGAGCTGTCGACACTGATTCCATTGCTTCAGAAATACGATACCATCTTATTTGGAAAGAAGCTGGGGAAGCATTTTATTGATACAACTAAATCTAAAATACAGATTTTCGCAGTGCTTTCAAAACCGCAAGGGAGGAGTGCTGCAGGGTAAAAGTATATTTTCCAAAGGGTGTTGTGGAAATAAGGAAGGTGTAATGACTAGCCGTTTTGGGAACAAAATGCAAGCTCCTACCACTTCTGCCTTTTTTCACCCACGTCTGTCTTCTTATTAAATTGTTCCTGCTATATAATTAATTTGATTTAGTAGATTGATGATGTTTGGTGGTTTGTCTGTCCTGGCTGTCACTTTTCAATTCCTGCGCGCTGTGCGTAGGAAATTGTTTGGTTTGCACATTCTATCTATCTAATTAATTATCTTCTTTATTATCTTTATCGATTATCTTCTCTATCTCTGTCACAGGTTTTCGCCGTTTTCGGAAAGCCCGGTCGGATTTATTTAGTATTTAATGACAGACCCAAAACTCTATGCAAATATAGTGCAAAAAGGCCATTTTCAATTTATACCTGCTATTGTTATTCAAATATAACCATTTGTCATAGCACAAATCAATTCACTGTGTTAATAAATTGACTCAAACTGTGCCTACATACTATTATAGACTTCGTTTTGTCCATTTTAACACGTTTCTACGAATTAAACGCTCAACTTGCATGCAGTTTTTTCAGTGTATTATTTTACAGCTGACAATTGTTGAAGTAACATGAAACTCAGAGTTCTGTAAACATGAAGTGATTTTATTTTCTGGTTTACTGATATACAGGTCCTGTTTATTATTGATGGTTGAGCACTGTTTGGAAGTAGCGACAAACTTGTGCAAAATGTTACTGAACGATTATGTCCAATAAAACTGTTTTCTTGGATCCGAAATGTTATAGTAAATTGAAAAGTGGTTGAGATTAAGTTGAGTAAATTAAAGACAAGAGATTTCTTTGGGCGGAAGGGTATGGATCGTGAGTGACTCATCGCCGAACGGGCGTGAAAATATGTTATGAAATAGGCTTTTCTAAAATTCCTCTAATAGATCATATCAATATCGGATTTGGAATTGAATAGATTCTATTCGCGACAGTTCCCTTAGAAGTAAGGCTGATAATTTACCAAAACCGCTTTCGCACCAGATCGAATAAGCAAATATAAGAGAGCTTGGCATAAATGGGTTAAATGGACATCTCAACATGAAGAAGTTCGACATTGCCCTCTTTAAATCCTTTCTTCGTTTGCATATATTTTAACGGTCTGGTACAAGAGAAAAACACTTCTAGTTCGATTACATCTGCGCTATGCGGCATCTAATGCGGGAACATCAATGCAGGTTTTGATCCTACCACCGATCACCCTATTATCAAACTAGCTTTTGAAGGTGCTAAAAGGCTCGCTGAAAATAGAGAAAGAAACCAGAAAGAATCTTTTACTGCAGAGCTTATAACAGCTCTCAATTCAAAATTTGGAGGTTGTACTAATCTGATGCATCTTCGATGTAATGTCAGTTGCCTTAGGATTTTCTGGATTTCTTCGAAGAAGTGAACTTTTAAATTTAAAAATCAAAGACCTGAAGGAGAAGACTGATTCTTTTGAGATATTTTTAGAAAAGTCAGAAACAGATTAACTTCGAGAAGGGCATATTGTTCATATTGCGGGCACTGGAACATCGATTTGTCCAGTACTCTCGGCTCAAGAAGTTCTTGAGGATAACTTACCTCAGCCAAGAGCCTGATCCGTATTTAATTTGTCGATTACACGTTTTTTTTTTATAAGCAACCAAGGTCAGACCTTAGTAGTAATGTTGCTTAAAAAATGACCATTTTTTAGTAGTAATGTTGCTTAATTTGTTGCTAAGAATTAATTGAAAAAAATGTATTTCCAGTCTTGAATATCTTCGTGTACGTTTAAGTATCTAAGTACAAAGTGTAGGACACAGTACTGCAACCTAGTGTAACCACCTAGTGTGACAATTTTAAGAAATGTGTGCTTTAGCTATGCTAGTGCTGCATCATCTCAAACTTTCATGTTGCTAATTTATGTAAGATCCTTGTAGTACTGTTGCTTAACTTTTTGAGACAATTTACTAGTGTTGCTTATAAACGTGTTGCTTATAAAAAAACGTGTATGTGAAACTAGAAAGGGACACAATGTATTAGGATCTCATAAAATTTCTTATGATGCAAAACATTTTTGGAGCATGCCTGGACGAAATCGAACCCGGCGCAAAAAAAACGTTTCGTCTCCATTCTTTGCGCACTGGTAGAGCCAGCACAGCAGCAAATAACGATGTTCCAGACCGGCTAATAAGTAAACATTGCAGATGTTTATCTTGTTCTTCTTGAGACAGGTACATTAAGGATAGTAAGAAGAAAAGGTTAAGTACCTTATCGGCCCTTTTTACGCCGGCCCTAAATGGCGTTATTTTTTCGAGGGTGGCGTTATAAGGGCCGGCGTTAAAAGGGCTGGCGTAAAAAGGGCCGTTTTTTTAAAAACTTTAGGAAAAAGCGGCGTTATTTTTAAATCTTTATTTTTACCCAATAAACGGTATTGATGCACTTTACCCACGCAAACAATGCCGTTGGAATAAAAATGGAAGACTTGGTGAAAAAGCAACTAAATAAGATGAAAAAAACTTTCACCGTAGAAGAGTTAGTCGAAGGAACATTTTCAGAAGCCATGCCGGAAAAAGGAAGTCAAGAGCAAGAACAGTCGGACGAGCCGGATTTTTTCATTGAAGCCGAATCCGATGGCGAAGTTGCCGACGAGGGTGCTGAAAATGTTATTGTAATCGATTAGATACGTAAAAAGTAGAGAAAAATTGCTAATATGAATTCTTTCCTTCCTGGACAACAACAGCTGGCGTAAAAAGCGGTCCTAAGCTGATGTAGATTCGTTTGGTGAATGGTCTCATAAATGGTGACTTAAGTTTCACTCAGACAAGTGCCATGTACTCACACTTGGTAAGCTCGAGAACATTGTTCACACAGAGCGATACAAGCTATAGATGATGTAGAACTAGAGCATGTGTTTTCAGAGAAAGATCTTGGCATAGTAATAGATTGAAAAATCGGACTTCCACATTACCGGAAAATGGATTCTAACTAGTGAAAATTTATCGTGGCATGACAAAGGTGCACGAAAAGCAGTAAGGCAGTGAGTGCATTTGTATTGTTGCGTTTCTCATCTCATTAGGCAAATGATAAAGAAACTGAATTAGTCAACATAATGATCTCCTGCGTGACAAGAAAGCACAAAAAAAGTTCTTTTTTTCTTCTTTCTTTCTTTCCGATGATGTGACGTCTTTTTTTCTTCTCTTATCATCTATTTCTTTTCAAATTAAGCTTCAAAGGAGAAATAAGGGACCTAGGGATGAGGTTGTTGAAATTAATGGACAAACGGAATTCTATATTCTGTGATATGAAAAACACAAAAAATGGTAGAACTTGTGAAGTACGAAGTTGACAAAAATTGACAAAAAAAAGTATTAAAAGTATTTTACGAAAAGCTTCGCAGCAATAAATCAATTTTATGAATATTGTTTCTTCATTTTACTATATATATGTTATTCTCATTATTGTTTTAGATATGTGGCAAGACAAACTCCATAAACAAACCAATTAACAGCACAAAGTATTTCACACATCGCCAAACATGATTAGTCGAATCCTTTTGTTTTGGAAAATGAGTAACAGGAAATAAAAGAATATTTATTTTAATTTCGTAATATGCCTAAGGATTTTATTCATTAAATCTGTGTTTAAGATTTACGTGTTAGCCTGTCATTTTGTTCCTTGAACTAAAGTACGTTTCAAATGAACTTGCACAGTTTTTATAAATGCTTGGCAAATTTGAAGGTTATGAGATATTTCAAAACTTCTTTTTGCACTGTGTCAAGCTTAAAAAGCACTTTTTCATGATATAAACAATTTGGAAGAATAATGAAAATGGAAGAAAAAAAACGAAGATGAAAAAAACGAGCTTTTTATAGAAAAGAACAAAACAGCTCAACTTTTTGTGAGACAAACTTCAATCTTTGATCGTTCAAAAGGCGAAATAATTTTTCAAGAAAGTAAAATAGATCGCAAGATATAATTCTTTAAAGTCACTTAGGTCGCATATTTTAACATATTCACTCTGTTATGATTTCATTAATATTCCGGGGGTAAGCAATGATCTTTCCACTATACGGCTCTATTCAACAGAATAATTATTACACAATTAAACTTCCCGTGCATAAGTCATAAATTTTTATATTAACCCCAAAGGGATACTTTCACTGTACACCGTATCGAGACAGTGAATGCAATAACATACAAAGTTAAATGCTCACGTAGTCATTATATCTAACGTATTCCCAATTATATTAAATGTTTATTACCTTCGCAGTTGCAAAATCTATCACCCCCGGTTTTCATCAATTTACAACTTTGTAAACACGAGAAACATGCGACCGAAGTGACTTTAAAGGATTATATCTTGCGATCTAGTTTACTTTTTGAAAAATTATTTCGCATTTTGAACGATCAAAGATTGAAGTTTATCTCACAAAAAATTGAGCTGTTTTGCTCTTTTCTGTAAAAAGCTCGTTTTTTCATCTTCGTCTTTCTACTTCCATTTTCATTATTCTTCCAAATTGTTTATATCATGAAAAGTGCTTTTTAAGCTTGACACAGTGCAAAAAGAATTTTTGAAATACCTCATAACCTTCAAATTTGCCAAGCATTTATAAAAACTGTGCAAGTTCATTTAAAACGTACTTTAGTTAAGGAAACATTTAAATTACATGTATTTTTTCATTACTAAAGCCCAGTGAAAGACGTTAGAACTAAAGCTTCTGAATTTTTCATGACTTTAGTAACTAAAAGTTTCTTGAAACTTGAAAACATGAAACCTGATGACATTAATTTTCTCTTAACACTTGCTCTTAACCTCATTTCTTACATGCACGTAATTCTTACGCATTCTTACGTATGCCCTTGCAATTGACACTCAAATTATTTCATGGAAAGATATTTGTTTTACAAAATTCTTATAATTTTTCTGATGATATATATAAAAAATCCAATACTGAAAGTTTCTAGTATGAAGCCTCTAGTTTCATATAAACTGGTTTCTTATTAAAAAGAGTATGTGTAACAAGGTAATCTTTTGCTTCAAAGAAATTAAAGACCACTGTATTGTTTTTGCTGTTTGGCCTTTGACAACAGACTCAATTTAAATGAGCTCCTTGATCTCCCACTATCTTTTTGTGTATTTACTTATTAGACTTGTGTTTGTTCAATAAATTGGTTCAAAGATAATGATGAATAGGATGATAAACTAAAAATACTTTAATTGGATGAAGCATTGCATGAAGACTTCTGAGGAATATCACGAAAGTTTGACTTGCTTATAAAATATCCACTTTCATACGGCAAATGTTGTAACAGGTAGTCCAATAAGTTTCACGAGATTTTCAGCATCAGAAATTTCTCTTCCAATATATATGCTTTCTCTGTTTAAGATATTCATCTTATTGCTTGTAAATGACTGAGTATGTGCCTTGGTTGGTGTATAAAGTGTATAAAATTTGGCCAGGATTAAATGAAATACCTGGCAATATTGTAAACAATTGCTATTCGCCAAATTAAATCCCCACCAAATTTAACATAATTTTCCCGTTCGCCAAATTAAACCCCTTTGCAAAAAACGTTTTTACATTTTTACAATTTTTTTTTCAATACAAGAAAACTTTCACATCCTAAAAGATTAGTCAATACAAATTGTCTTCTGTTTGTTATGCATTTATTCTGATATTATGAAAATTTTTATCACACAGATAAAATTAGTTTCTTTTGTGTTGTTCGTCAAATTAAATCTTCGCCACATTTTATGAAATTTGTCATTCGCCAAATTAAGTTACATGCCAAATTTTAATGCTGGCCTTTGTACTTTGACTTGTTTTATAAAACAACTATATCATCACGTGATCAGCTTGTAGCAGCACTTTTCTGTTTTTTGTTACTTGTTACGGATACATTAAAATGTATGTAACCACCTGTTATGCAAAAGAACGATATTGTATTAGTGTGTTATATTTTATTCAAAATTTTGTATATATGTAAATATTCTGTAGATATGTAAATATTCTGTGGTTTTAACATCTTCTAGAAAGCTGTGCTTACCATAAAACTTTTTCAGAACAATTCAAGAGAACTATTATTGGATTTCTTTCGCAAAACATGGACGGAAACCCCTTCTGCTTGTTTTGTGGTGTGTCGTATCATTATTTGAAAGGAGTTGGAACAATTATGCCTTAGGTTTTTCACCCTAGCTCCATTCCTCGTGATGAAATTTTTCTTTCCATTCAGAGAATTGGAATAATTTGTTGCGCAGTTTGAACAAAACAGCTTCAAACACTCTACCAACTTTTTTACATTCTCCAAACAGACTGCACATATATCTGTCAGTAAAACTCTTTTTTAAAAAAAAAAAAACAGGCAGCATTGATTCTGCAGATTATTGAGGGATTACCATGGAAAGTCACTGGGTCGTTTGGCAGCTTTTTCCTACATATTCTGCATGTTTTTGCAGGTTATCTTCATGTGAGGCATCGGCCATGATGGATTTTGGGGTTCCTCAAAAACATTTGATTTTCTTCAAAACAAAAAAATACAGGACAATGGTTCAACACTAATACTTAGAGGGAGGGTTCTAACAAATGTGTAAATGATAGGTTTTACTGTGAAAACTTTAGAAAAGGTGTATTTCAACTTCAAAGTTGAAGCTTTTTTTGACAATAAAGTTTGCTGATACTTTCCCGCGAAAAACAAAGTTCTCGTCAGAAAATCGAAAAACTTTTCCTTAACCATAATTCTTGGTTACCTACCTTTCAATTGTACTGCATTACATTCCAGTATACGCAGTATTTTCCCCAATTTAGACGAAAAATTTGGGGTTGGTGTGAGATTTATCTGACGCATGCGCATTTTCGAATGTTTTCCTATGTCCGCCTTGCACTGCAGAGTGAACGAACGTGCCCTTTGCCTAATGCATGATGACAAAATAAGTTACCGTAGAATTCAGTCTAAATGTTTTGTATCTACGTTTCAGAAACTAAATTATGCAATGTTGTTAATACTCTGAAGGCGTTCTATTTGAAATCCATTAAAACCATTGACGCAGTTGTTTTCTTTGATCAGGTCCGCCAGCCCACAAGGCAGACAAGCATTCTAAAAAAAGAATCAAAAATGTATTCTAAAAGCCATACACTTGATCTACTGACGTGTACCAAATCATATTAAATAAACAATTCCATTCCTGAATGAAGCGCTAGGAAACTGTTTCCAATAGACTTTTCGGTTCGAATTAAATTATTTTAATATAATTGAAGACTACGACTCTTCTGGTCCCACCAGGCTTGAACATTTTATACGCTATCATAGTAATTTATATTTTCTAACTAACATTTTCGAATCCCGGACAAAGCAAGAAGTTGTATGATTTTTTCGCAAAGGCCTCACATACGATGGCGCCTCGCACCCCAACGCCCAATAAAGAAGAAATCATATGGCTCCAAGCTGAAGTCCTTGTAGTAGTAATAATCGATGATGTAACTTTTTAACGGTGTTAACTAATCACATTACCGAAAGTCATAAAAGGTGACTGCGATCAAGAGGGTTTTATATAGAATAGTGTGCGCATTTTTATTTCTATTAACCTTTTTGCATTGATTTTTCAACTGTATATTTTATACTAATCTTCATAAAGAAAATGTATACTTTTGAAAACAGACTTTCGTTTTTTATCAGAATACAGAAAAAAATGTACTGACGCAAACTTTTCAAATATGCCATAAAAAATTATTGAAAAAAGTTCTTACATCGAATTTAGTCCCAAACCGTTTAGCAAGACAGTGGGCATCAGACGATCAACAAACGATTTATTTTAGGGATAAACATTAAGTAATCAACGACTATTCAACACTTGTCTATTTAAAAGGTAGTTGGAAAAGGTTAGCACCATTAGTCGATTAATTCAATTGATGAATATTTACTTATAAGAAGCTGTTCTTTGTAACTCGCTAGCTCCATCAAATTGAAAGAAAACTTCCAAGATGAAATCCTCAGTAATTCTTGTGATATTATCTCTATTACTTTTCACCCTCAGACTAATCATCGGTGGAAACAGACGCAGGCAAGCAACATTTGAAATAATTCATTGGCAAAGTACTTGAGACATCCGATTATGAGAGGCATGCCGTCGAACGACCGTTGGAGAGTGGGCAACATTGCATTGCCAAACCTACATGTAAATCTTTTAACTTGTAGTTGAAGGCCAATCCAATGATATGTGATTTGTTGTTCGTGGATTGGTCTGGGACTGGTTCAGCTACCTGTAAAAGTCAGCGTGGAACGAGTTACTATGAGATTATCCATCCACACACGTGTGGGAGCAGTAAGTCACTATTTCACTTTTATAAACTAAAAATGTACATTCATTATCTTAATCATCTCTCTACTTCAAATTATTGTAAGTATTGCTCAACCAATCAATCAATTAATCACGATTGCAACGGGAATTGGAATCCGTGTTTAAAACCAAAGCCTCTCCTCCACGAGGAAAATTGCCACAACGTCCACAATTGTTAGTCAGCAAGAAATATTAGTCACTTCTTTCCGACTATTTTTTGCCGATGAGGTATTCTCTGACTAGCGGATTATCTCATCGACTGTCGGATTAGGTTACGCGTTGACATTAATTAATTTTCCATATGCTGGGAAATTTAAAAAAAACCCGGATTCTTTTGTCAGAAAAGAATTTAAGGAATGACACAAAGATGTGTGGTAGCGAAATGTTAGCGGCAATCATCACGTCTCCATCGCTGCCACTTACTAGTCTGGAGTAAAAGATTCAATGTTTACCTAATGCATAATGATTTGAAACGAGTCGCCGTAAAGTTCAGTATAAATGTTCCTTGTCTAACTTTCATAAACTAAATTATTCAACTTAGTTATATTCAATATAGTTAAATATCTCACGGCTATTTACAGAAGTCATGAAACAATACTATTGAAGTGAATGTCTCCTTTCTATCAAAATAAACCAAAATAAACCAACAATCTAAAAAAAGAAAGTCATGAAAATTTTATTTGTAACACCAGACATGCGATCTACTGACGTGTGTCCCAAACCAATTAAATAAGTAAATAATTCAGTCGCGGATTGAACCACTAGAAAACGATTTGGTTCAAATTAAATTATTCAACATACTTGAATATGTAAACTCTTTAACCGTGTTAGAGACACAGAGATCAACACTTTTACTAACTATTGATTGCATATATTGCTTATCAGCTATTATAATACAAACTTAAAGTACCTGTAAGGGTTAAGGTAGAAAAAGTAACTTAAAAGTATATACCGTATTTCCTCTAATAAACGCCGCACTCTGAGAAACGCCTCCCTCCATTTAACGCCGAACATTTGTAATAAACGCCGGCCTCTAATAAACGCCATTTATTAGAAAAGCGGCGTTTATTAGAAAACATGCTAAACAATAATTATTTTAAATAGTTTAATAGTTTTATTTGTTTTCTATCAACAAATTCTCACAAATTTGCATGAATATTTTGATATGTAATTAATTGCTATAAAAGTTTCCATGTCATAGTAGAGAACGGCGGCAGTGATAGTGCTCTTCTTTGACTTTTTTGTGAACAAAAAGTTTGTGTAAAAAAGTTTCACGCAATCTTTTGTAAACTTTTTTAAAATAAGAAGACATTGTTGTTTAAGTTTTTCATTTTCTAATAAACGCCGCCCTCTAATGAACGCTGCCCTCTATTAAAAGCCGCATCCAAAAACTGGGGTTTCTAATAAACGCCGCGATGTTTATTAGAAGAAATACGGTATTTAATCATCCATATATATATATATATTGCTTACCAATTTATGATCTCAATAACTTCTTAATTTCTAAACATCACTAATTAAACAGTAGCCTTTTACACTTTTTTGACAATAACAGAATTCTGCATCTATCAATTAAACGTTTATAATTAACTTGAATTTAATTTACCACACAGATTGAATATCGATATCACTGGATTTTCGATTTTCAATTTTTCAACAGGGACTTTGCAGACTTGTGCATCTATAAAAGGTGGAAACACTCAATAAGATGCAATGCAATAACATCGTGACACCAATGAACCCTTAAGAGTTTATGGGAAATATTGTTGATGAAAATGTTCTTAACACATCTATGACTACTTCATTGGAAGAAGACTCTTGGGTTTTAACAGTATAGAGGCATCTTCTTCATAGATAGACTCTTTATAACCGGTAATTATGTCCCTTGTAGCCATCTTATCTGCATTGTTTTGCCTTAAAAGTTTATAACATTTCTCTAATGTATGATGACGGAATGAGTCATTGTCAAATTCAGTCTAAATGTTCCCTGTCTAGTTTTCAGAAATTAGGTTATTCAATATAGTTAACACTCTAACCACGATATATATAAGTAACGAAACGAAGGTATTTCTTTCATCCAGTCTGTCAGACCACAATCATTCTAAAAAAAGAAACATGCTATGAAAAATTAATTTTAAGGCCAGACAGTGGATCCACTGACGTGCATCCCAATTCACTGAAAATAAACTATTCAGTTTAAAAATGGAGCGCTGGGTTAGTGTTTGCAATAGATACAAAACGATTTGGTTGGAACTAAATTATTTAATACTTCAAATATAACTCTTTAACCTTGTAAGTGACGCAAAAATAAACTAACTAATTACTAATTATTGCTGATAAGTTATTTTATACTGATAATGACAGAAGAAATGTATGTCAATGAGGACATTCGTTTTTCAGTTAACATGTTATCATCACAATACACAAGGGAAAAGCACTGATGAAGCAGTTTTTTTTCATCCAACCCATTCACCCACAAACCATAAACTTTAATATGCCATCAAAAAGAGTACTTAGCCACACTGAATCTACGCTCTTAAGCAGAGAGTCAACTTAGATTGGATTGATTAGATTGTTAGATTGGATATCATTAAATATTAAAGAACTATTGAACACTTACTTATTTAAAAGGTAGTTCACAAAAGTACTCCATTATTTAAGCAATAAAATTGATGAACGTTTACTTATAACAGGCTGTTCTTGGTAAATTGGTAGCGCCATCAAATCAAACTTCCAAGATGAACTATTCTGTCTTTGCCATGGCATTGTCACTATTGCTTTTCATCAATACCGTAATTATCCGTGGATACAGAGGCAGACAAGCAACATTTGAAATGATTCATGAAGACAAAGTTCCTGAGACATCCGAGTATGAAAGGCATGCAGTCAAACGACCACTGGACTGTACACATTGTTGCCTTGCTAATGAGGCATGTAAATCATTTAACTTGTGGTTGTAGGACAATCCAATGATATGTGATTTATTGTTCGTCGATAGTTCTGATTCAGTAACTTTTAAAATTCAAGGTGGGGCGAGTTACTACGAAATCGTTCCTAAATACACCTGTGCAATCGGTAAGTCACTAATTCACTTCCGGAAACCAAAAATATAAAGACTTTTGTTTACTAAGGTATACCCAATGAATACAAAATTCTTTTGCGACAGTAATACATACCACATTTGGGATCATGACCGTAAGCCACAGTATGTCATTCCTTGATTAAGTCTAACACATTTCGTACAATTAATGTTATACAGTGTGTTTCAAAACTTTGGCAACAAAAATTTTCATCGCATTTTTGAAGAAAATATCCAATTAATTTTTATAAATTTTATATCGATGGAATCCTTATTTTTTGGTCTTTCTCGTGATATAACTTTTGTAGGAAATGGAAAAGTAAAAGAAGAGAAAATCGAAAGATAAGTATGGAAAAACTCATTAAGTTTTTAACGATCAATTAAGACATAAAATTAACAACCGTACCTTTATTGTTTAAAGGTGTAAAATCTTTTATGTCGTTTTGTGACATCTGAGACTCTCAATTAAAGTAATTGCTCACGTAAAATTTTTTCAAACGTGCGTATCATTGGCTTTGTTAAAGTGAAAGCTATAAAAAATTGTCACAAAACTGCTTTTGTTTTCGGAAATTAATCTTATTGTTAAACATCTTAATGGATCGTTAAGAAATCAATGAATATTTGTTGGCAATTTTTTGAAACACACCGTAGAACACGCGAAATTACCACTTTTTAAGTGGGGACGGAAAGTTATACAGTGTGTTTCATAATGTTCGAAACGGAAATTTTAAGGCTGTTTTTTTTTAAACGAATATACCGAATTTCAAAATATTTTTAACATCGATGGAAAGCCATTTTCAAGTTCTTTCGGTTAGTATATTTTGGTGAAAAAAGAAAAAGTGGTTTTTGAAAAAATAAGGGAAATGTCTTGGAAAAATGTAATTAAATTTTTAATGGTCGATTAAGATGTGAATGAAAAGAAAAGATTTTTTGAAACAATAACAGCAATTTGGAAAGCAATAAATAATTTTAAGCTGTGTGTTCAGGAAAAACGTTTAACTTTTATGTTTTCAAATATCAATTTGGGGGTCTCAGCGCAAAGATGAAATTAATAAAAGTTTGTATGGATTAAGAGCTTTGAAACAATAAGCACGATGTAATTAAACTACGTGTTAATCCACCATTAAAAATTTAATTACATTTTTCCAAGACATTTTCCTTATTTTTTCAAAGAGCACTTTTTCTTTTTCCACAAAAATTTATTAACCGAAAGAACTTGAAAATAGCTTTTCATCGATGTTAAAATTATTTTGAAATTCCGTATATTCATTTAAAAAAACAGCTTTAAAATTTCCGTTTCCAACATTATGAAACACTGTATGTAATGAATTTTACGGGAATTAATTTTAAAAAGTGATTCAAAGACGTTTATTTTCAAAAGATTTCGTTTTTATGAGTTTCAAGTTGAGATGTTGCAGTATTCGTTCTTTTTATATCGACATATTTTAGGTCAATGATTGAACGCTCTTTTATGATACATATGTCTATAAATCTTGATTTTAACTTATTATAAGATAAGGTTAAAAGGATAAAAGTTGTGTACCGTTCATACTCTCATAGGTAGGCGCAGTTCCTGTCCCTCTAACGCAGAATACATTCTAATAAATAACTCTCCAACTTGCGTCTGCAAAAGTGGCTACTTCCGCGTCGGGAAATATAACTGTAAAGGTATCTATTCATCAGTACTCTCTATTATTCCGTTACATTACAATATTTTACTGGAAAGTTGAAACATATTATCTTGGGACCTATTATATTCGTAGATCGGTGAAAATTTTCATGGTGTGGATATACGCTTATTTTCTTATTTTTCCTGTTACACTTGTCTTTGTGATTGATGAAACTTCTTTTCGAAATAGTGTGATATATGTAGTGTCGTATGTTTTCCATTCTAGATGTTAACTTTACAATTAATTTCAAAAATCCCACCACCGAAAATATTCCGACTTTACGGAACGTCTCCTTTCCAGAAACTGAGAAACTGTCGGTATGTACTTGGTTTTCCTCGAATGTCATCCCATCCACTGAATTGAAAACGATATTTCTTTACGAGACTCTTGATTTCGTCAGTAATTCGGACAATGATTTTGGAATGTGGTTCTGGGAAGGTGTCATCGAAGGAGTAGTAAGGGGAATTTGGCATGATTCAACAGGACCGATAACATTCACAATGAACAAGTGGAGTCATTTCTGTTGGATTTGGAAGGCCACTGGCAATATCACGTTCTACTATAATGGACGCTTACACTATGAAACTCGATCATATTCATTGAACTACATGGTTGCTTATCCAAAGAGCACAGGAAAATTAATACTTGGACAAGATATGGACGGTGGTCTCATTAACGATGCCACTCAAATGTTTGAAGGAAAGTTAAGCGGGTTCTATATTTAAAGCAGGGCATTGACTTCAAGCGAAGTTAAAGACATGTATGAGGATAGGCCACTGACCGAAGATGTAATTGTTGGTTGGTGGCAATTTAAGGACAAAACAAATGGCAACGACATCGTAGAGGAACCAGGTACCGGTAGATAACAATGGACGATTTTATTTACTAATAAGAACAGAAGACAGAGTGGAAACAGTAAAGTATTCAATGATTCTCTAAAGTCAGTCGAGTCTGCAAAATACAGTGCAACCCTTTATAATTATTAACAAGAGCCAGATGGCGCAAAACGGTAGCAGCAGGCGTACTTCACCTGCTACACAAATGCGTTTGATAGCTTAGTTTAGTCAGCAAACGACCAAAAAAGTGCTTCAACCAAAAAAATAAGAACCGTATGGTGCGAAACAGTTGTAGCAGTTCACAAATAACTCACAATACAAATAAATAAGGTATCAACAATGGAAGTCAAAGGAGAAGAAAGTTCATTTGGTTGTACAAGGTTTTAAATCTTTTATGTTACTAAATTATAATTACACTGATTTGAAGTTTATACATACGAATATAACTTGAAATGCATTTTTCCAAATAAATACAATATATTATTGAGCACATTGAATTACATTGAAATACCTTTAAACAGTTTTTTGTCACTCAGTAAGTATAGTCCAGTATTCTTCGTTCATGAATGTTTACCGGTCGCGGCAATGAAATGTTTATATCACATAACGTCAATACTTGTGATGCCACAGTTTATCTTTATCTGCCTGTTTATTTTTTATATTTAATGTAAACAGGGGTTCAGGTTTATGGCTTTCCCCGAACGATTTTCACACAGTTGCCATGAGCAGTGAATAAACTATGCTCCTACTGCGCAATTTTCCAGGAAGTTATCATGTCGTACATTAGTCTAATTAATTTTGTTGAATACGTTTCATGAGTGGCATACAAAGTTTTGTATTCATTCAGGAAGTACATTTTGATCTGCTGATTTGATCAACCTAAAAGGATATATTCAAAACCTTACATTTAATGTATAAAGGACAAATTTGTACTTCAACTAAAAACTGTATAAAAATGACTTACATAATTGCGTTTTTGAGGCGTTTTATCAATTGCTAACCATGCTGTACATTGCTGATATATTCGCTGTTTAGTAAGGTGATAAAAGACAGCATCAACAAGTTCTTTTGCTTCCAATATGATAATTTGAACAATGCAGCACAAACAATTTGTTTAATTATTGACTTGATTTATATTTTATTGATTCGAATCGTAATGTGACAGCTTCAAGTGACCGGGTCTACATTCTCTTCTTGTGCGTATGTTTATAAATATTATCACCATTTTGCACAACGTTTTGGAATTAAAAAAATAGTAACAGTGAAAGAATATAAATGATAGAGCATATGTAATAATGAAAAAATTTTTACAGCTACACAAATTTGAAAACTTTGCGATGAATGATATCATGGCTAACAAGTGAGGAGATTAAAACGCATCTTGCGCACACTGGAGAAGCATAGAATAACGAAAAACGCAGACAAAAAAAAAACACAAAATAATTCTTAAATTACTATTAACATTTTAAAATAACTAAATTTAATAATTCATAATTTCAATTCTATTCAAATTTTGTCCATCTAGCAGATTGATATCCCTATTTAATCCCTTAAGTCTCTTCTTCGATATGATGCGACCTTGTAACAATAATTAACTAAGGATACCAATCTGTTAGATAGCCTAGGGGTTATGCTACAGCATAATCGAAGCTCCATATAGTTGTTTTGAGAATAAAGATTGCAGATTTCTAAAAATTAGAGTTTGAAAACACATGACAAAGCCACAAAAATATTAAGACAGAAACACCTGTACAAACAAATACCAATTCTAAAATCAGTAAATATAAATAAGAAAAAATAAGTATCATCAATTGAAGATAGAGCATAGCGTAGCATAACCCCTACTACTTCCCCTCTACCTCCCCCATTCCTGAAAAAAACTAAAAAGCCTTCCATTGTGATGGAAGGTGATTAAATGACTAACATGGAGTCATTGATTTAAATTGGCTTTCAGTGAAACCTTGATAGAGGCGTGATCGGAAAAATAGATGTGATGCAGATATACTGAAATATCGTAACGTTGCATGACAGATTTTTTGATGTACAAGTGATCAAGAATAGAACCAGCTATATGAGTTGGTTGTGAGACAAATTGCTTGTAGTCTTCTAAGACAGCACTTAAGCTGTCGTTTGGATTAACATTGAAATCCCCAGTTATAATGTCTACCTCATTAGCGTTGGTGAGATATCGCAAAAGTTCATGAAACGTTGTCATGGCTGTATCATTCTTTCTGTATAAAAGTAGAATTCTAAAACACTCAGCATGGATAACAACTTGATATATAGAAATCCCATCACAGCAAAACTCTTCAGTTACTGTATAGTTGTTATCAAAAAGGCAAGCAAGACTTGAATATACGTGAGAATTGTTGTTATATGTTCCAGAAAATCCTTCTAAAAAAACTTCATCATCATTCTTCATTTGAGTTTCAGTTAATAACATGACATGACTTTTCATAAAATGTGCATCTGCCTTTATGTCATTAAGGTGTTTTTTGAGTGATCTAACATTACATACTATCAATGACGACGAATCATCATCTATGTTGTAAGATTCAGTTACAAGGCTCTGATTCTCTCTTAATATCCCATACTCATTTTTAGTTCGAGGGTCAGCCGATATTGCTGATGTTTTAAATTCGCCGATTAGAAATAGTCCTTCAAGGGAAGTAACTCGACTAAGGGCAACATAGATTTGTCCATGATTAAATGATTTTTGTTTCAGCAAATCAAAGCTAATTACAACTTGGTTTAAGCTTAAACCTTGCACCTTATGCACTGTACATGCCCATGCGAGAGTCAATGGAAATTGTGTTCGTTTTATTACTGGCGATGCTTCCTTTTTAGGACTTGTTTTTATGTCTGTTGATACACGCTCAATCGGAACAGCATTAACTTGTCTTGCAAAAGAGTCAGCACTTTTTTTCAAATGGCCCGCTTTTTCGTCATCAAATTTGATGTAAATTGTTTTTACTGAATTGTTTTCCGTTCTTATATGTGCAATTGTACCAATTTGCCCATTGATCAATTTATCACTAACATCTAAGTTTGTTGTCAACATAACTCTTGCTCCAACTTTGACTTTGAGTTCAAAACACAGACCGTTAGTTTGACTCTGGCTTAAGTTCAATATTCTATCATATATATGGTTAGGAACACCCTTAGGAACTTGGTCTACAGCTTGGATAGTAAAGATAGAACCATGTAGTTGTTCCAACATTATGTAATTATGTTGTCTCGCAGGTTCATTTTCAGCAAAAATATGAAGGGCTTCTTTGGGGTAATTGTCACTTTCCTTAGAAATAAATTTTGACTTTAAAAGCTCTTCATCATCTAAAGTTATTCTTCCTACCCTAACGTTATTTAAAAGGTCAATTAAAGTGTTGTCCCCTCGTTGGCGCATAACTTCTGTAAGCTCACACATTTTGAATACTCTCCACAAATGATATATGTTAAACATTTCATTATGATAATCAGCAAATACAGGACGCTGCATTACAGGGGGTAGCTGATACAAATCTCCCACAACAATAACTGTCAAGCCTGCAAATGGTTTCATGCAATTCCCTGAATAGCCAAAAATA
Organism: Turritopsis dohrnii; assembly: GCA_027922465.2. NCBI lineage: Eukaryota > Metazoa > Cnidaria > Hydrozoa > Anthoathecata > Oceaniidae > Turritopsis > Turritopsis dohrnii. The sequence continues at coordinate 1,006,114 of BQMF02000109.1, read as the reverse complement.
TCAAGTAATCTTTGGTGAATATGTAATAAAAGTTTATTGGATACCATGGATATTTCATCTATGATAATTACCTTAAGTTCCTCTAACTTCAGTCTTAATGAACATCTCTTTTTATCAGAAAGTTTTGAAACCTGAAGTCCCCTACAGTCGACTGGTATTCCAAGAGCAGAATGAATGGTATTTCCGGCAATATTCACAGCAGCAACACCTGTTGGCGCAAGCAATAAAAGTTGGGGTTTTTCTAAATTCAAGGCACGGTAATTCAAAGTTTTTGTAAGCATTGCAGCTACAGTTTTGATTAAATGTGATTTACCAGTCCCGGCTCCACCAGTTATAAACACTTGCAAAGGTTCTATAGCGTCAATCTGCTTTGAAAAATTACTTGCCACTTTTCGCCTCGCCCATGAATTGATAAGGTTAAATACTTCTCGCTGCTTACTATTCAGAGTCGAGATCAAGTAATTGATTTCATCATCAGTTGTTGCATCAAGTCTAGTGCTACTTTGAAGCTGATTGTGATGTTGGTTTTCATTTCGGACCTGAAAATCTATCATCTCATCAGGATTACTGTCATCTTCCTCTTCAACAGACATATTTTCCGGTGAAACATCGTCATTTTCTTGTTCTGCAAAGTCATCAGTTCTTGGCCTTAAAGTGTGGTTCATTAACACTGAATCGACTAAGTCACCCCAAGGCTCGTATCTAAGTTTATTTTCGTTAACGATCTGCAAAACGTGCGGCTGATTTAGTTTAGCTGTGTAGGTCTTAGTTTCATCACATAATAACTCTGATTCCTTTCGGAAAGGGTAAAATAACAATAGCAAGTGATGAGCATAAGCTTCTGGCTGGATAACACGATTTGGGGTATGATATCTTACCACTTTTCGGATGCTACGACATTTCATTTTTTCTTTTGATGACATCAGTGGTATTGATTTTGGGTAAATACATGATACTTCGCAAGAATCATCCGTGAGTACTTCTGGCTGGGAATCATTTTCCTCTAACTTGGGTTTTGTGTCTAATACGTAATGAGCTACAAACTCAGCAAAACAAAATGTGTCGAGAATACAATATTTCCCCCCCTTGAAAACCTTATCTGGTCTTTCTATGTAACGATCTAAATTGTTACGTCTGAAAATATCAGTGCTATCTTCTGGTAGTTCTCTGAGCTCTTCTTCTGATTTACATATCCTGTATCTTTTTTCTGGCAAATTAGAATTTGCAAAGGTTACTACTGGGAAGGTTTTTCGCAACCATAATTCAGGCATTAGCTGGTAAACTGCCTCCTGTAAAGAACATTGTCTATGGGATAGAAATGCAATTGCTAATTTCTTCATCTTATCTTTGAAATTTAGATTTTCACTTTCTTCTGCAGCCTTTTTCATTGCAACAGATGAATCTGTTTCAGCCTTCGAGAAATAAGAACACATGTAGGAAACGGCCTTGTAATAATTAAAAACTGGTTGGATATCCATGTTTGCTTCCCATGCTTCTAGTCTCATTGCAAAGTAATTGTTAACAAAGCACGAGTTGGGTGGTCGCCGTAAGTGAATCTCAAAGTCCTCTCCAGGAGCAATCGAGAGAGCGCGGTAATATTCTTCTTCTGTGATGTCAAGTGAAGTCAATATATCTGAGATTGTTACATCACTTAGATAAGAGTTTTTATGAGGGTCTAAATATTCATCAATATAACTTTTGACTTTTTCAAATTTGTTCGTTCTGATAAGATTGTCATTTTATCAGTATCTGGCAAGCTTTTATCTAATGGTACAGCACAAACTGTCCGGTCGGTAAAAAACCGACCATAATGAAATCGACATGGAACATTTTTATATTTTCTACACGACGTCGAGTGTCGGTGGATATTGATACTGACTGACAAGTTCAAACAATTTAGACTCATTTTCCTGATCAGGTAAGTCAGCTCTTACAATAGAATCAATGAATTCTAAATACGCTTCCTTAGTTTCAAGCGTAAGCACTGGCGGGTTCTTAGTCCACACAAAGGAGTGTACATGAGGTGAGCCTCTAAATTGAAATTCTACTTTAATGACATAAAACTCTACTTTTCCTAGCGGACTGTTCTTATGTAGGAGAATTTCTTTAAAAAAGGTCTCCACTCTAAACTGAAAATGCCTAGCAGTAAGAACTGGGTTTGCATTTAATCTTCTACATTTTTCAAAATAACTCAATTCCCCTTCTTGTTGGTCAAAACAATTCAGTTTGTTGATAATTGATATCAACTCATCCCATTTCAAGTCAGCGCAAGATAAAGTGACAAAAAAAGTAGGTAAACCTAGCTGTTTTACCATTGCTAACACATCATATAAAAAATTCTTCCAGTATGCAGGAGTACCTTTTACAGATTTCATGAATGTAAACCCTTTATCTTCTGAGATTACTGACCGAATAGTCTCACTATAGTTTCTTTGTAACTGCCCAGCGTTTAATGTGCCACTGACTTTACTTGTAGCTATATTCATTTGATTATAAAGGTTTGTCTGTTGCACAACATAATGCCCAAAAAATATGAAATCTGCATTTGAGGAAAATCTTTGTGTGTAATTAAGCAGTCGCTGATTAAAATATTTGACAGGAGATAATTGAGTAGATCTAACAACCTTGTAGCCAAACTTTCCCTTGGGGAACAGATACGGAAATGCTTGCTCTTCACAAAAATCATCATTAAAAAATGATTGCGGCGTTTTATTTTCTCCTGGTGCAATATTCAATAGACTTTCATTCTCACTATAAATATTAGGAATTACCACCATCTCATCACTATTAACACGGTCTTTATCAAGGGGATATCCTCTTCCAAATCTTCAACATTAACAGGAAATTCATCTTGTTCTACAATTGCATCTACATCTGTTAGTGACAATAATTCTTTGGTTATATTATCAATCCTAATTAAAACATTAGAGTAAAAAGGATTACTAATTCTTAAGTACTGTAATGCATTTCTAACACGATCAGGATCAACATCTTCAAAATGAAGATGGCCTTTGAATGAAAGCTTTCGCTTTAGTTTAACTGGTATTATGCCATTCATGTTTTCAGGATGTGGAAGGCAATCACTAACTGCATCAGCACTTACAGGTACATTACAAATGGCACCTTTGATCTTAGGCTGCTCTCCTTTACCATGTATTACTACAATTTTCTTAAACAACATGCACTTAGCTATTAGAATTTTTTCAAGGTGATTGAGACACATAATTTCTGTTGGTATCTCATCCAGTTCCAACTTATTTCGCACAGCCTGGCATGGAACTTGCTTTTTCTTAATATACTTGTCACATGTTACACAAATGTATTGATTTCTATCAAAACTTTCAACTAAGGTAAAAAGGTAATTGAACTCCATTCCATAGAGGCTAGGATCAAAATTCTTAACTGTCTTTTTATACAAACAGCGATTGCAAATGACACATATAAAGTATGGCCCTTCTCTTATTGAGGCTTTGAATGCTGCAACTCGATCAACCAGCTGAGAGTTTCGCCTTCTTTTACAACTTTTCTCTTTAGCAGATTTGGTTGCTTTGCGCTTACGACATTTTTCTTTTGCACTTTCCATGGCATTGCGCTTACGACATTTTTCTTTTGCACTTTCCATGGCATTGCGTTGACGACATTTTTCTTTTGCACTTTCCATGGCATTGCGTTGACGACATCTTTCTTTGGCAGTTTCTGTGGCTTTGCGTTGACGACATTTTCTTTTGCATTTTCTCTAGCATTACGCAAACGACATTTTCCTTTTGAACTTTCTGTGGCATTACGCAAACGACATTTTCCTTTTGAGCTTTCTGTGGCATTACGCAAACGACATTTTCCTTTTGAACTTTCTGTGGCATTACGCAAACGACATTTTCCTTTTGAACTTTCTGTGGCATTACGCAAACGACATTTTCCTTTTGAGCTTTCTGTGGCATTACGCAAACGACATTTTTCTTTTGAAATTTCAGAGGCATTGCGGAGACGGCATTTCTGTTTTTCTAATTCACTGGACTTACGCTTGCGGCAACTCTCTTTCTCAACTACACCTTTTCTTATCTTACGATAATTTAAAAATAGATCAGAGGTCGAATCAACTTTAGATACAGTGAGGAAATGCATTTCAAATTGTACATTCTTATCACTATTTTGTAAATAATTTTCGATAATGAATAACTCTAATTTAGTTCTGTTTTTAAATTTGAAAAGACTTGAAAATCCATTTGGACATGACTTTCCATGAATGTTTCTACTATGAGAATCAAATAAAAAGTAGTCCTTTTTAGTCCATATGACACTAAAACAAATTCCTTTCATAAGAATCAGCAATCCATCAAAATTTGACGTTATGTTTTGATCAAAAAGTACACCAGTTCGACTGGTACCACTTACAAAGCCAACTTTTTCTTCTGCATAACAAATGTCAATTGTAGAATGGAGTAACGACAAAGTTTTAGGGAGCTCAGCTATCATTAAATATCCATCCTTTTGAAGAGATTTATAAATTTCATCTCCATTTTCAACGATAAAATCCAAATCATAGGCAGTCCAATGTCCTGGACTTTTCACTAGAGTAAACACTATGGACAATAAAGAACAACACGTGCATTGTTTTCCAGCAGATTCACCAAACATTTCATGCCCCTGATGAAAAGACCCCTGTATTATGGTATTGCCAGACATATTCAAACTGAAAGAATGTCAATAAAATAAAAAATATTTTTGATGATATTGTAAACCAATAATATTGGTGATGTTTAGTATTTTTCAGTGTGGCTCGTCGGCCAAGCAGTACGTCGACTGCCACCGCAAACCCTATCAGTGACACGTGGGTATGATAGAGAATCGGTACCTGAAAAGGAAACGGCAAGAAATTGATTAAATACACTTGTTAACGACAGGGTGATACCTGAATTAAATTGTTTTCTTTCGTTATTTTTTGAAACAACCACCGACGACCTCATGAAAAAACCAAAGCTTACGTTACATCCGGGTCTTCTCAAAGCATATTACTTTATTAAATGAAAATACAGACCAGTTCACATAATATTTTTACTGAATGATAATTATGATTTCATCCAATTTGGTATCACTTAGCTATATCATCTTTAATAATATTACTCTTAAAGGGGCTTTAAGAAAATTATTTACAATATTAAAGTACTTTTTAATAGTTTGATTTGGTCAGTAAAATAAATCTTTTGATAAAAAAGGTCTTAGCCTTGACTTAGATAAATCATAAAGCGTAGGCTAAAAACTGCCGTTTCGGCCGGAGTAGTAGTAGTAGGAGTAGTAGTAGGAGTCCAAGGGTGTTTTAATACGGTATTCGCTTACGCTGCTACCGTAACAAAACGGAGGAGCATATACTAATCGCGGAAAATAAAAAAAAAACGCTCTCACCTCTGCGTGGCTTAACGACGAAAAGGGAAAAAATAAGAAGGATTTGACCGTGAAAAAAAAACAAATATATCACTCTCTAAAATAAAAACCGGATGCACAATCGCGAATTAGTATAATAAGATTAACCTTTTCTTACAAGAAAATCTTTGCTTTTGAAACTTTCTATATCACATGTGAATTTTATAACCCGGGAATTTCTCTTTGCCTTACGTATTTGTGATTGGTCTATTTTAAATTCTTTAAATCATGCAACTGTAGTAAAACCTGTTCGATGAATCTTTGTTGACTAATCGCTTTTGAAAATTTATAATTCTTTCGAAGGTCGTAATTTAATCTGTATAGAGACGTCCCAAAAACGTTTTGAAAGCATCCCTTACACAACCAAGAAAAAGAATCGGTACGAATGTAAATTCCATATGGAGTATGTTGTTGTTACTCAAAGTTTACTGTTTAATGACTGCCAAATGAAATTTGAAAATTTTTATCAGGTCGCAATTTGATCGTATAAGGATCCTAATTGCGACGTCCCATTTTCAGACGTCTCTACGACGTCGCAAAATGATCCTAAATTAATAATTGTTTCGAAGGTCGTTGTTTAATCTCTATAAAGACGTCCCAAAAACGTCGTGAAAGCATCCCTTACAGGATCGATAAACGGAATTCGATACGAATGTAAATTCTATATAAGCATGTTAGTATTACTCGATTTATACTGTTTAATGACTGCAGAATGAATGGGGGCGAAAAGGGAATAGCGCCTTTATATTGTGACATTACCTGATATTAAATTTTTCCTAACTAAAAATTGCTAATGGGCCAATTTCTGATAATTTTCAACAAATTGCCACATCAAAACGAGGCCAGGGAGCACAGTTTGGTATTTGGACATTTGAAGTAATAAAGCCTTTGAATCGCAATATAACTAATGTACATTACATTGATAGGATACATTTCAAGAAAACTAACCAAAATTACATAAATTCTTTCAGTGGTGCTATTTCCTTTTTGCAAAAAGGAAATAGCGCCCTTTCAGTCATGGATGCGCGTATTCATGTATTCGGCTCGCTCTTCGGAATTTGCTGTCGTCAACAAAGGTATCAACAGCCCTTCGAAATATTACTGAAAATTTAAAACGATAGAGTACTTTTCCGTAAAATGATACTCTTCGAAGATGTCTCTGAAACAACACGTTGTTGTGAATGAATATCCGGCTTTCACGCATTCCATATTTTCGCTGGCGAACGAGTGATTCCACGCACCCACTCCGCAAACCTTATATATTGATTTTTGGTTTTGTATTTGTAGCTGTTGGAATACGTTTGAAATACTGGTGTGATTCTAACGCGTACAATTTATAGCCTGTGTGTCGGCCCTCACAAACAAATTTTGTCGTCTACATGCATGGATGTATTAAGAGAGAAGGACTCACAACTCATCTAAATCGGCATTGTTTTCAATCACACGGGATAATCTTCAAAACCGCAATAGTAAAAACATTACATCATCTAATTTATGATTGGTTGCTGTTGTAACGGAGCACGAATTCAACATTCAACATTGTGAACCCTATAATGAATTCGTAATTTCACGCTGGTAATTTCATGTTGACGTTTCGCTTTTAAACCACTTTTTCAGACCTGTAGAGATTGAAGCTAATTGAAGATAGAGTGAAAATACAAGCTAGTGACTCTAGTGTCTATATACATGCTTTACACAAGTTGTAAGTTGCTATTTTTTATGTATTTATATATCTATTACAAAAATCGTTATGCCGGGTTAAGTATTTTTGTTTTTGTTAGGCATACTAAAAAGCCTAGGCAAAATTATCTGGGAGTCGGTAGTAGCTTTCTCTATCATCCTGGAATAACAGACTGATTATAATTAATAAATATATATACTCTTGTTGAAAATGTATCATCAAGTCAAATAAAAACAAAAATCAAGTCTATTGGCCTAGAATTCATTAGAAACATAAATCATGGCACATATTCCATGCCGCGCCGTCGATGCATACAGATGTACCCTGAGGGTGAAGCTTAGCAATTACGCGCCTATATTTTAAACATGACATACACATGAGCGCAACAACGAAATAATTTTAGCCAAATGGATCAAATTCTAAACAACTGTGCCAATAACTTTAAAAAACTGGACGAAACACTGAACAACATTGAAAGCCACAACAAAAACATCCAACGGGATCTAAATCGAATGAAAGACGAGATCATTACCAACCTTGTTGAAATTAATAAAGAGCTACAAAAAAGTCAAAACCTTTGAGACTTATAGTCCTACCGACATGGAAAATAAGTGATGCTTTCAGAGATTTTACTATTGTTATTATCGTTATAATATCGTTATTAAGAAATGTTTTGCTTGGTATACAAATTCAGTATGACATAATACTAGTTAGAACTAGAAAATATAAATAAATATAATTATTTTTTTTATTGTGACTATATCAAATGGGGTATCATAAAAGCAAATTTTCCTTTGTGATGTGGTGACTAATGAGAAAAAAGCAGAAAATTCCATTTAACAGGGCTATTTTTTTTCCATAGCTTTCATAGGAAGTATCTACAGAAACCTTGAGTCTTTTTAGAGAGGATGGCTGCAACAATGTCCCTGTGTTTATCTGAAGGTATAACACACTTACCTTTTTACGAAAGTGGTGCTGTTCAACAGATGTTCTTGAATTTCGAGATGTTATTTTTAGATGAAGAGGCTAAAGTCATTAGCATGAATAATATCATTAACAAATGTTATGATTTTCTAAAAATACATCATCAGACTGAAGATTTAATTCAGTCGCTATCAATTGTACTGAATTACAGAAAGATAACAAAATGGATGCTTCATATTTGTTTTCTGCTGAAAACTCACTGTTATCACTTGCATCACAGTCTGGTTGTACTAATGGAATATTGCATAATTCTTCCCTTGATTATTGATGTTTCTAGAAATTTGTATTTATATTTAAGGTAAGGTGGGTATATTTAAATTCGGTATAATAAACACTCAAACACTTAAATTCTATTTTAAAATTAGAATAAGAATTTAGAATAAGAATAAGAATTCGTTTACTATCAAAACTGTATTAAAATCATTTTAATTCTTTATGATGAAACTTTTAACTATTAAAATTCAACTTCGAAACATAAAAATGTTGTGTTTTCTCCTTTCAGTTGTATATTGTTTAATGTAAATAAACTTTATCATCCTAGAATCTTTGAATCCGGAATTTTTCAAGGTTTTACTCAATCTAAAGGCGCTCAACTATTGAAAGATCAGTTAGCTGACTCAAATATGATTACTTGTCAATATGTTATTGTAAACATATTTAATAATCGGGATGCTGCAAATTTCCATCAAAACAAAAGTTCATGTATATTATTGCAAACCACTCAGAGAATACTAAATTATTATAAATGAATTCCCATTTCCAGTAAAACGAAAAAACAATTCAACCTTTGATGATGAAAAATGAAAAATCTTTTGGTTCATCATTCCCGGTATGCTTTTGCCCAGTTAAGTAAGACATTCAAAGAAAATGCTCCTGGGTATGTTATATTTACTGACCGTCAAAGAGCTTCATTAGCAAGTAAAGAGAAAGGCTTGGCAAGGTTTTTGCTGTTTCTTTAAATTGAAGTTAGTTCAGTGACTTCTTCAATGTATTAGTGTTTTGAATATTTTGTTGATTAGATATTTTAAAGTAGAAGGTTTTCCAGTATCAATTTGGGAAAAAGTTATACACAAGTTATACTCAAGAACATGTAATTAAAACGCTTTCTCTTGATACCATTTGCAACCTATTTTCATCATAGGAAGAATTGAACTTAATGGAGCAGGCTATGGTGGTATCAGCTTTGCCAAATTTCCATCAGTGGTTTTCAAAATCAAATAGCGGAGTCAAAAAAGACCAATACTTCATCAGCAAGGGGTGTTTTCCACGTAACCGTATCTTGAAAAAGACCTTGGCTCTCCTTGGTGTTGCCTCAGAAACAAATGATGCTGCTGCACATGAATTTTGGGGTCAGGTTAAGGGTGACTTCAGATTCATTTTTACTTTTATAGTAAAAAATGTGTATCATCTTGCTGAAGACAAAAAGGCTTTTTCCAGCCGTAAGAGGACTATGAAGACACCTAAGCCGAAAATCTGTTCAGATGACATACTGAGTTATTTAGGTATATCTAGTGAAGAACTTATTCGATTAAAAGAACAAAGCCAAATGAGTACTTCTATTTATGATAATTATAAAAATCAAATGGCTGTGGCTGGTACATTAAAGTTCCGTATTCATCTATCAGACCATAATGCTGTAGTTCTGAATGATTTAAATGCTGATACTGGGGAATTTCTTGTGAGTTTTTTATAATTTTGAGTATATATACCTTGTTTCTGGGACAATTATTTACTGTATTTACAAAACCCTTTTTAGCAACATGACTTTGTTCATACAGAAAAAAAAAATTGATAATGTTGAAGTTAATTGGTTCTGTTCATGTGCTTTTTATAAGATAATTATGTCATTTGTCAACTGTCAAACTGGTGGCACCAACTGGGATGGTCTTTTGTGTGTCCATTGCAGATATGTAAAAGAAATATTAAATATGGTATGTGAGCATTGGATACTCCCTTACCTCTCCTATCCTCTATTTTGCCATATTGACCATTTATTGACTTTAGGACACCCGTGGTGGAGTAAAGTCTTTAAAATACCCGTGGTTTCTCCTACTACTACTACTACTACTACTACTCCAAGTTACGAACGATTTCGTACATTGTTTACGTGAATTCGTTAATTACGCTCCTGTTCAGTTCAGTTGTCTGTTGTGAGTACTATAGGTCACAAGTATTATGTGGGTTTGCAACTTGTAATTGGCTATGTTATCACGTGGTCATAATTTGGCTTGGCTTGAGCTGTTCTATGAAGCAAACAGCTAAATCAAATAAATCAAAATAGCTCATGTCTCTAGATCATGCTTAGTATTTTTTGTGCTGTTAATCGGTACCTTCTTGCTTTACTTCTTGTTTTGTGCCTTGCATCAGAGGCACCGTTTAATTTCTGCTTTGTTCACGAAGCACCATTTGTTCTGTGCCTTGTGTCAGAGGCACCGTTTGTTCTGTGCTTTTCCCTAGCACCATTTGCACTGTGCTTTGTTGTTCAAGCACTAAAAATTTATTGCTTTTTCTGTGAAACACCTGATTATTGTTTTACACAATACTTACAAAACTTATTTTGCTTCCTGTTATATGATCAGTTACTTTTGCGACCAAAACTGACTCACTGGTTTATATTAACCCCCACAAGTAATAACATTATATATTTGCTTTCCTTTATTTTCTGGCTTCCAGTGTGTAGATGAAATAATCCATCTATATACTAATACGCGCTGTGCATACCACTTTTTTCACGCTTTCACTCTCTAAAATTTCGGGTCGTTTTCGCGGTCACTTATTCATAATGGAGTGTCAGACCACGGCGGTTAATATTTTTCTACGATTAGTATTAGGGGAAAACATTGCATTGCATTTAATCGTTTCAAATGTTTTGATTATGATTATTCGCGAGATCAAGAAACAATAGACAACAACGAAAGTATTGCGCGAAGATTTATTAATGTTTTTAGGGTAAGTACGCTTTAGAACTTTTTTGTTTGTTTTGTTTTTGTTATAGTATTAATAGGGTTTCTGCGTCATTACTTTTCAAATAATACGCGATTGAAGAAATGAATATCATGACGGTCTGGGTTCGTAAAGAAAGTCGCAATTGTTTTTAATTCACATTTCGATACTTTCACGACTTTCGCGTTTGGCTTTTATTTACATTGGGGTGTGGATTCCATGAATAGTTACAGCGATTTTAATCTTTTTGTTGTTTACCTGTACGCACAATTTATTTTTACTACTGCATTATATCGTATCGTGAAAGATTTATTACGAATATTTTGATGTGTTTCAGATCATATTTTTAATCATGGGGAACCATTGCATTGCCTCTTCAATTTATTTTACAGGGTGAAAAATGTAAAAAGTGAAAAAAGTGGATGCACAGCGCGTATTTTTATTTTTGATGAATTAAAACCCGTGTTCTACACACTGTTCTACACGGGATACTACATTCTAAACATTATACATTCCAAACAATTGAGGAACTTTATCATACTAAAATTCATTATACTAAGTCTTTCTCTCTGTTCAGTTCATATCGATTAAAATAAAACCTGTAAAAAATTTTTACACGGGTTACTAGTATATATATATTATATATATTATACATAGTATATAAAGCATAGTGTTATTGCTATATATTTGCTGAATTTATAATACCATCTTTGTGTAAGGGAAATATAAGAATCGAGACTTAAGTCCAAGGAAGGTTTCACCAAGGAGATGTAATGTTTGGTAGCACAGCTGGCAGGGAGTGTTCTTGTTGTGCATTGATTTCAATCTGTGTCGCAGCAATAAAGCATATTGGCCGATGGAATGCTGATGATTTAGATTTCATTGTTATACAAGGGGATGACCTCTATAAATCTTTACATAGTGAAGATTACTTAATGGCATCAGAACTTCCACAACAAATAATCCTACTTGGAAGTCGTATCTTGTTAAGATTTTTAAATAACAGAAGTGGCTTGTTAAGTAATGGAGATCTGTATGGTTTTTTAACTTCAGAAGATGAAGTCGGAAGTGCTCTCATTTTTTTATCAAAGGATATTGCATTTCTGTAATATGGACTAAAAATTGTTACTTTTTGTTAGATTCACACAGTAAAGATATATTTGGTCAGGCAATTTCTGATGGTTTGTCAACATTACTGAAATTTAAATCAAAGATTGACCTTGAAAAGTATTTGATTTCTAATATGTTGATGAAACTGATGTTTATGTCCCTTTTGAAATACAAAGCATCTGTGTAGACTTTCTTGAAGATTTTATTTTAGAAAATCTTCAAAATGAATATTATAAGGCAAAAGATCGGAAAAGAAAGAAAAATATTATTGAACAAACTAAATGTAAGGAACGAAATGCATCAGATTCTGCCAAAGCTAAATGTAGGGAAAGAAATGCATCAGATTCTTCCAAAGCAAAATGTAGGAAAAGAAATGCACCAGGTTCTGCCAAAGCTAAATGTAGAGAGAGAAATGCATCAGATTCTTCCAAAGCAAAATGTAGCGAAAGAAATGCATTTGATTCTTCCAAAGCTAAATGTAGAGAGAGAAATGCATCAGATTCTGCCAAAGCTAAATGCAAAAAAAAGGAAAGCCACTGAAGTTTCAAAAATTAAAAATGGAAATTCTAAGCGTGTTGCATATGCATTGAGCATAGGATCGCAAAAGCATGCTGATAAAAAGCAAAAAGCTTTGAGGAATCATCAGGAAAATGTAGGCTGTGTTTAGAAATTTAAAGCTAAAATATGCCAGGGACCATACCATGTCTGTGTTGTGTGCAACCGATCCCTTTATCGTAGAACAGTGAAGGTGTTTAAAAGGGAATGCTACAAATATGAATTTTTCCCACTGTTTACTGACATAACAAGTTGTAATGGGAAAAATTATATTTGTGTGACTTGTGATCACCATTTGTTTAAAGGAGCTGTGCCAAGTCAAGCAGTGTGGAACAGATTAAAGGTCTTACCAATACCTAGAGAAATTGAATGTTTGAATCGATTGGAAAAAACCTTGATTGTAAAACGCATTTTATTCAAAAAAATTAGTATTATGCCTAAAGGTCAAATGCCGAAAATTAAAGGTGCTGTTTGTAATGTACCAGTAAATATTAATGCAGTAAGTAATTGCTAAGTTAAAGAGGAAACTTCAGTTTCGTGGCCATGTTATATTTGAAAATGCCCGTCGTGATTTTGTGAAAGATGCATTAGAATATTTGAAGCTAAACAACCCTTTCTCTGCTGATATTCTTATCAACATGGATAATATCACTAAAGAGTTACTTTCTATAGTTGATACTGATGCAATTATTGATCAAGATGCATTCCCAATTAGTATTGAAGGCAATGCAAATGAGAGTAATGATGAACTTGAAGAGGAAAATCCTCTGTATCTTAAGCAAGCAGGGTCGGATGAAATTTGTTTGATACCAAACATTTATAATACATTTGAGGGAATTTTGGATATCGCTCCTGGTGAATATAAGCAGCCAATGTCTTTCTTTATTGACGATTTTTTTGAAGAGCTTGCTTTTCCATATTTGTTTCCAACAGGAAAATTTGGCTACAAAGTGGCCCGAGAAATTGGGTTGACTGCTACAAAATATTTCAACCAGCGTCTGCTACATTATAGTCAAAGATTTGCCTCAAACACTGACTATATTTTCTTTGCACATTATGTTATACAACAAATAAATTTGCTTAACCAAATAAATGTAGCAACACGCAAAGTTCATGGAGTGATAACAACTTAAAATAATTTTAAGGAAACTGTTAAGTCTTTTATGTCAGAAGATCAAGGCTTTTTATTTATGAAATCTGTAAAGGGAACACCTGCATATTGGAAAAGTTTCCTAAATGATGTTCTTGCCATGGTGAAGCAATTAGGTTTACTTACATTCTTCCTGACTTTTTTATGTGCAGACCTAAGATGGGATGAACTGCTAGTAATTCTTGACAAGCTGAACCATACTAACCTTACAGAAGGACAATTGGATTAATTAAAAAAGTGTGAACTGTTGAATCAAAACCCCGCATTCACTTCACGACACTTTCAGTTTAGAGTTGAGACATTTTTTATAGCAATTCTGCTACGTAGCCACGGTCCTTTGGGAAAAATTGAATATTATGTTATAAAGGTTGAATTCCAATTTCGTGGTAGCCCACATATCCACTCCTTTTTGTGGGCTCCTAATGCACCTGTTTTAAGCAAAGAAACAACAAATGATTATTTAGAATTTATGGATACTTTGATACGTGCAGATTTGCCTGATCCAGAAGAGGAGCCAGAATTGCATAAATTAGTGTATCAGTATCAAATTCATAGACATTCTAATTCTTGCAGAAAATACAAAAATATCCCTTACCAATTTAATTATGGACGTTATTTCATAGATCACACCATCATTGCAGAACCTTTAGACAAAGACATGCCAGAAAATGAGAGGTCACTAATGTTAATCAAGAAATATATTTGTCATGTGAAAAACCAATAACTATTGAACCATTGCATATATTTATAACTGGAGGAGCTGGTGTTGATAAATCTCATGTTGTAAAAACCATACATGCTTCTCTTTCGAAAACATTAAGTTATCGATCTGCTTCACTTCATATTTTTGCTGAAAATTCTCTAGCTAGTCAACACAACCATCTTATGCTCAATCAAATCAATAGTTTTGAATGCAGTTTGAATGCTATAGATCAAATCCCTAATAGGGTTCCATGTCATGTATATATGACTTTCTTATTTTGTCCAGCAGGTAGAACTTGAGGTCTGGTATTTAATCTAACTATTAAAGTTGGTGCAAGGGTTATGTTAACATCCAATGTTGACATTACAGTTAGGCTAATTAATGATCAACTGGTTACAGTGTTAAAATTATTTGAGAGGAATGGTACAGTGACAAACATGTATGTGAAGTTTGATGATGAAAAAGCTGGTTATAATAGAATGGTGTCTGATAGGTTTGTAATGGAAAATCATGCTGTTCCTGTGGAACGTGTAACTGCTGAAATTCGAACAAATGTAAAAAGATATTCATCACCCATAATTGTTAGCTTTGACTTACTCAGACAAAGGATATTCAATAATGGTCAAACGTATGTAGCATTAAGCCGTGTTAGATCAATCGATGGACTCTTTTTAATTGGACATTTTGACAGAAATGCTATTCGTGCAGATGAGAAGGTAACAAGGGAATATGAGTATCTCAGAGGACATCAGACTTTGCAGATTACAGATGTTATGCCAGTTCAGTCTAAAAATTTCATAATGATTATCTGCAATGTAAGATCCTTACAGAAACATTTGGAAGACATAAAAGCAGATCGTGTATTATTAGATAGTGACATGATCCTTTGTACTGAAACACAAATCAAATATTCTGATGAGGATTTAACGGAAGAGCTTGCACTAACTGGTTTCAGAGTTATGTTCAACAACAGTGACCATAAGTTTGAGAGTCAGGCAATATATTTCAGTTCTAAATTACATGTTGAAGATTCTTTTGTTAGAAATGGGTTTTTTTTCATACAAGTGAAGAAGACCAGTTTTTCTCCAATTTGTTTCAATGTTTTACTTGTGTATCGCCAGAAAGACAGGCACATACCACTATTCTTGAGAACATTACAATATTTAGTTGAATCTAAACATGTTTATGTTGTTGTTGGTGATTTTAATTTAGATGTTAATTCACAACTGTCTTCTGTCCTTGGTAGATTTGTACAGCAGGTATCTGAACCTACACACATTAGTGGCTAATTAATTGATCATGCCTACAATCATAAAGATTTACTTCAAAATTTTTCTATGGAGGTAAGTGTAAAGTGTTTGTTTTTTACAGATCATGATGCAATCAGAGTATCTTTCAAGGACTTCAATTACTTATAATGAAATTGTTTTTTGGGACGTATGTAGTTAGAATTTATTTATTTCAATTTTTAACCCAGTCACCTGTAGGCCTGGAAAGAATAAAAAAAATCGTTCTAATGAAAGGTTTACTTCTTTTAATTTCTGTCATCTCTTTAGGCAGTAATATGTAAGCTTTTAAAGAAAATATATCTGCTCTTGATTCTATGGGAAAGCCTTGGTTGTTTGTACAGCACAATTGTATAGCTGTACCTGGGGAACTGGTGGGGATAAATTTTTGGAGTCATGCCAATATTCTGTGTTAAAAATTGGATAAATAAAAAGATAGAAAATGCTGGTTCAGAAATTTTGAATCCACACTTGCTTCTTGTTGTTTAATCTTGATTCAAGGTTCGAGTGATGTATCAAAAGAAGGTAAATGCTTTTTCTATCTTATATGCTCAGGAAAACCATTATTATCCTGAACTTAAATTTAATTCAACATGTTCAATAATTTGAAACTCACAAAGGGAATCTGTTCCTGATATAAACTTCTAACATCCGGTGAAGGAAGTGTTTTTATAGTTATATTACTTTTTCTTGTAATGGCAAATTACAAAAAAAAGGTGAGCCATCTCTAAGTGCGCCTAGTTTTTATATGTAGAAGTTGCCATTACATAATAAGCTGTAGAGTATGTATGAAAAAGTGATCAAACACCAGTATCACTAACACATTTAAAATGGTTTACACTACGAGTTTGTGACGGTCTGATATTGACAAATAAACAAACTTCAACTCTGTTTGGTGTTCAATTTTGACTAAAGAAGTACTACATGCTTGTATAATAAGGACATTACTCAGCCTTAAGAAATTCTATTTACATGTGTTTTTCTTGTATTTTACTTAGACACTGCCTATCTGTTTTTCAATCAACACGCATATGTTCGGAACTTGGCGTCCTTTGAAGATACCTTAATAGTTGTAAATGCATTTGGACTCTTTCATCATAAAAATTTACTTGACTGATAAGAGTGATGATAGCAAATGTTAAGACTGGAAAAGGTAAGAGTATTTTTTTTATTTATATAATTCACTATGTGAAGAAAAGGAATGAAGTGAATTGCTTTTTATTTGTCTCAATCATATTCACGATTTCGTTTGATCTGTGATTATTATTGTGAAAGAGACAGCATTTTCCTTCCCTTGTTAATTTTGTGATTAGTTTGGTTGTTAAGGTCATGTCTACATTCTATCTGGGCTACCAATGTTTGGATTGTGTCATGATCGAAAGCTTACATGAACTCACTCCGGCATATGTACAAGATATTAAGAATTTGGTTTTAATTTGTTGGTATTTTTTTTGGATTTCAGAAGTTACAATTTGCCGGTGCACCGATGCAGTTATACGTACAAAACAAAGATTGTTCATTCGAAGTAACAATTTTCTTAACATTGCATTACGTTCATCGGAATTAGAAAGTGACACCACTGATGTACTCAATTTGTCGCTTAACCTCGATTAAACGTCGCAAGAAAGCACGTTAAATTCACACCGCTGCAAAGCTTCAAACACGATGTGTAAATCTAGTATATGCTTTCGACAAACTATTGTTATCTGTGATAATTCCATGAAGAAAATCAAAGTTGCGTTGAAATAAATGATAGACTGAAAGGACTCATTCCATAACTTATAAATAAATTTACTTTGTTATTATGGAGGAAGATGACATTATTCCGTATAGATTGTATACATCATAGAAATATATATTTTGCAAAAATAAATTTATTTTCCAAGACGATCTGTAAATTTGTTGATGATGCGTTCTTACATCGTCTGACATTTTATCCTGATTGATTCTTTCTTCTGGGGAATTTTGGATATGTCAATTCGACTGAGCTAGCTCCGATAAAAAAATGGCAATAGAAAATCAAATTAAATCGAAAGTGCAATTATTATTATTATGCATTGTTTTACATGGTTGACCACAACTCAGTTGCTATTGCTTGTAAGAGCCACGGCTTAGATTGGAGGCTCCGAAGTATTTGACACTTTCATGAGTGACACGAATCCAATCAAGTTCCCCTGCTCTTCGGATGACTTGCTGCAACTACCAATGCATCATCTTTCCAAATCCCTCACATGGCATGGGTCGACCCGGCGCTATGGTACATTATCTCGCTTGGTGTATCGTCGCGAAGGAGAATTGAACCCAGACTTCTCGTATGAATTCTGAGAGTGATAACTCTAACCCCCCAACCACTACGGTGCCGTAACAGTTTCATTAATAACTTTCTTTTATTAAAATTACTTACTCTCGTATGTGTACATCATTATCTTGAGCTATTTACAATATCCTTTTATAGCAACAAATCAACCACGGTTAAATAGGAATATGTTAAACGGAAAAATGGATTTGCCCTGGCAAATACGGGAATTTTCAACAAAGTTGATAATCGTGCCTTCCGCTAATAATATGAACAGAAAATGAAACGCGAACAAAAAAAAAAAAAAATAGACGTGCGCGATGAACATCAGAACTTGTGAGCTCCCACCCTATATGTCTTATGAATAGAGACTAATAATGGAACAGCAGAGATCGTGTCCATGCTTAGTCTGAAGTAGAATATAATGATTCCATAGAATATTCTCCCCCCTCCGTGGTTTACGCTTATGATCTATTTGGTGTTCTTTGTTCTTGTCAAGGGGAAAGGGGTCATTATATTGTACTACAACTCTCTCATGGTTAGTCCTGTATTCATTTAGCTACCCAAGGTTAATATCCTTAGTTTTACCATTTCTAAATTTATCATTAGATAATTTATGTTATTCGTTTTATTTAGTTTATTCATTATAAGTTATTTTGAAATAGTTGACTTCAAATAGCCAACAACAACACGTTGAGCTAGTTTTTTTAAATTTTACTATTGTACTACTTTACTATTGTAAAACCTACTATTGTCAACACGAAATAAAGAAATAATAATAATAAAGGCTATGAAGCAAAACAAAAGAAATGGTGCAATAAGACTATTGGGATAGAAGAAATCGTGAGAATGGGTCACGGTTAGTCCTGTATTCATTTGGCTACCCAAGGTTTTGGAGTAAAACAAAAGAAATCGCATATTGGTGACCAATCGAATTAGTATTTTATGGATTTGCATAATAATCATGCAAATGTGCATTTCCATGCTATCCCCAGTGGTTCATTTTCAGTTCTGTTTTCATGACAGTTAGAGTAGCTACTAGTAGTTATTTACGAAGCGCAGATTTAACGATAAGATGGAAAAGAAAACCAAACTTAAAAACAAATCCAAAAAGAAGGGTAAGACTTTATCTCGTAACAAGTATACCTTAAGCGACATTTACATTATAATGACCTATTCATTATTGACGAAATTCGGAATTCCCTAGTTACAAAACCGAGTTACGCATTATGACGTCACAAACCGAATTACAAACTTGGAAATTTTTAAGTTTTGATTTTTCTCGAGTTACTAACTCGGAAATTTTATTTTGTTTTATTTTTTCCGAGTTACTAACTTGAAAATTTTATTTTGTTTTATTTTTTCCGAGTTACTAACTCGGGAATTTTATTTTGTTTTATTTTTACCGAGTTACTAACTCGAGAATTTTATTTTGTTTTATTTTTTCCGAGTTACTAACTCGGGAATTTTATTTTGTTTTATTTTTACCGAGTTACTAACTCGGGAATTTTATTTTGTTTTATTTTTTCGGAGTTACTAACTCGGAAATTTTATTTTGTTTTATTTTTCCCGAATTACTAACTCGGAAATTTTATTTTGTTTTATTTTTCCCGAGTTAGTAACTTGGAAATTTTATTCTTATAAAATATTCCCGAGTTAATAACTCGGAAAATTTTATCTGCTATACGTTTTTAATTTTTAGTTTGCTTTATGTTTTTCGAGTTAGTGGCTAAAAACTAAATCACAAAATGACTTGAAATGAAAGTGAAATTAAAAGAGAGTTTCGGACCAAATTTTCAAACAATTCATTATGAGCCTAAATTTTCCAAAAAAAAATTGAAAATTTGACTATGCTGGTTACGAATTTGCTATTTGTGTCTGAGGTGCACTTAATTTTCAAAGGGCTTCAGCTTCAAAGTCGCACTTGCATTGACTATGTGTAGCATAACTACAAATGGGGACCTATATCAACGAAGTGATATATCATCACATTATATGTTATCACCAAATTGAAGGTGAAAAAAAATCAAATAAAAAGTATTTTAGCACTGGAACTTCAACCACAAGGAAGGATAACACTATAAGTTCACCAAATGATGCATACACTATAACGTATTAAGAGTTATTAGTGGATAGAGATCTAATCTAATAGTGGCACTAATAGTTTGGGTGAAATAAAGCAAGAAGAACAATGTTACTTTGATTTTGAAAACTTGTTTTTCTCATAGTTTACATGGTTTCTCTGTGCACGCAATCATTTCAAAAGCACACTCCACAACAAATTGTTCTCATGGTCTATTTGTATCTAAACGGTTTTTAATTTTGAACTGCTATTGCTATAACACTGGAATGACTACGCGACATAAACAAGAACACTTGTCTGAACGTTTAACAAAAGAAAGCAAGTTAAAAAAATTCTACCATATTTTATTAAACAGTAACATTGTTGCAAAGTTGTCTTCTTGTACTTGCATAGAAAAACTATAAATACGAAAAACCGAAGAGTAGCGAAATGAAAAAAAATAAGAAAAGAAAAAAAATAGAGACACTTATGGTACATCACAGCATTTCTCCTCTTCTCAGAATGCACACTTTCAAAATGTTTGTTCTTTTCCTTGCTAAAAGGGGGATTTAGAAAACACTCAATGTTACTGATATAACTTTACATATACGAGTCAAAGTCACAAAGGTAAGCCACGACCTTTTAGTAATAACTTTTCCTCTCCGTTTAGTTTTGAATTCGCAGCATCTATATATGAGAGAAACAGCAAGATTACTCATAAATGGCTTCTTGAAGATGCAATTTCATAATGCACAAAAATAAAACACTCGCTCCTTTGCAAATTGCTGCCCTACAGGAATGTATAACGCCTTGACGTAAATATAAAGTTTTCCGGCTGGCATTGTGCTTGCACATGTGCAGCATTTTGCCTCCTTTCTAGTTACTAGTTTTTCTGCATAAATTTTCATGAAGATATTTCTATATATTTAAATTAAAAATACACATAAGAAGAACGGCATGGTCGGGCAACATTTCAGTCGGTCATTACAATCCTCGTTTATACTTCCGAGCACACTTTTGAGCAAAGTGTAAAAATTGACCCCCATCGAAATTGTCACCCTTGATTTGAACTTAGTTTCTACTATCGAAGCACTTTTAGAATTTAGTGTCAATTTTTCCTAAATTGCACATTTTCAAGAACGTCAAAGCACCTTTATAGTTTGTTTCCTTTTTTGACTAAAAAAAATTGCCAAAAAGCTGAACGATAACATCATCATGGAAATTGCTTATTATTGACGCAATTTGAAGACTTACAAAAGTTTTTGGTAAATCTTCTTTCTTAACTAACAAAAAGCGATGATTGAAAAGAGAGACATAAGTAAACCACAATGGAGTTTATTTCCACCATCAATCAAATCTAACAAAAAGCTAATAAAAGCTAAATATTACTGTTATTGAGTTACTCCAAGTTTTAATTAACAAAAAAAATAACTCTTAAGGTGGATTCATCCTAACCTGGACATTTTTAAAGAAACAAAATGATTTCAAGTCAGTTTTAATGTTTTTTCATGATACTATGAAAATTAAAGCAAAAAATGTAAAAGTTTCTTAAAATTCATGATGGCGGCCTTGGATTGCGGCCTGATAAATAATAAAATACGACTATAGCCGGTCGGCTCATATTTTCAAAAGTATAAATGGCTCTGATTTCAAACTTTTAAGAATGATTATTTAAGGGTGGAACAATGTTCTGAAACTTCAAAAAGTTGAGATATTTGAACTGTAGCGGTTAAATGACTGTCTCTCGGTTAACTTAAATTTTTGGACGAAAACGATGAACAAAATGTGTTACATAGCAGAAGTAAATTAAGATTATTGCTTAACTTGAGTTTTAGAACATCTTTTAGTGTTTTAAGAACATTTCCTGAAAAAATGAAGCAAATTGGACCAGCCGTTCAAAAATTATGAGCCGACCGGCTCAGATGAAATGTGAAAAACACAAAAAAAACGTAAAAATCAATGTAAGATCTAAATATATGAAAAATATTAAAAACTATCAATAAGACTTCATCTAGAATCCTCCAGCTTCATATGTAGATCTTTCCATATCAATGTTTTCATCTTGAGTTGTCTTTCTTAAATTTCTTAAAATTTTTCGCTTTTTCAGCTGCGTTGCAGACATACGGTAAGCCGAGTGTCGTTATTTTAGATTATTTTGAAAATGTAAACTTTTCGTCATGTGTTCACCAGGCTCAATCCCTATTCCCTTCAAAATATTGTATTCTGCTATTGCTCCATCATTAATTGCTGTATCTAGAACCTTGTCACTATCAATGGAAGCAGCAGTAATTACGCCATTCATAGAGGTGAAACTTCTACTGACACACCCACATCAGTCAAAGCGTTTCCACGTATAGATGAAGCTGTTGTGGACATACTTTCTGGCACCATTTTGGCAGATTCCTTGAATCTATTAGAAATCTTTTCATAACTGTTAGGGAGTATGAGTGATGGCATACTTAAGAAGCAACAAAGCTTCAATGTTCATGTCCAACTCCAACTTGTCTACGTGCATAAACAGTTCTGACGTTTACGTCATAAAACTTGCGACCATCTTTGTGTTTCTTTTCTGATAATCCAAGTTGCTTTGATGTGAAAAATGATTTTGTGTATGCACAAGTTCTACATTTCAGTTGTAAGAAACTTGCTTAAACCTTGTTTCTTACATCAATGTCACTGAGTTCAAGGGATTTCACATCTTTTCATTCAGGACAGCAAAGCGAACTAAAAACATTTGCTAAAAATGGACACCACGATATCCCGATATTGATTAGCAATTTTGATAATAATGATGATACAGGAGCACTTTGTATTTCAATGTCAATGATCTGTGAAGCAGAGGCTGACATAGTTATGGCTTCAGATGATTTAGTAGTTTCATCATGATTGTCTTTTTGCCAAAAACAGTTTTTACATCAGCACAACATTGCTGGACTTCTTCCCATGATACTTTCGCTTTTTCGAATAATATTTCTAACTGCTTGCCTTTGAACAACTGTCAGTATTTCCAGTGCTTCTTCTCCTTTGATTTGGGGTATCTTTATCCGTAACAAAGAGTAAAAATGCGAATGCAGGATGTTCACAAACTGTGCTTCCAGCTTCTTGTGGTCAGAATATCAGTCTCTTTTTCTGATATGTTCGTGCTTTTACATGAATAAAATGTCATCAGAGCAAAGTAGACTTATTCATTTTACGGATGGACGGAAAACCGAACGGAGAAAGTCTCAAACTGCAGCAAACACACTCTATAAATCTTACCCCAAACAATTTTTTCAATTTTTTTTTGCTTAATTTTTTTAACGACCTTCAATAAAATCCATTTATTAGTTTGACTGTCAATATTGAGCCAAAATGAATGCAATATTCTGATTTTGCGATAAATTTTGATTAAAATAGATGTATTAGGAAGCACATTCAGAAAAAATCACATTTTTTGAAATTTTGACTTAAAATGTGATTTGAGTTATGATGAATCCACCTTAATACGCAACAGTGTATACATCATTTGTTGAACTTGAAGTGTTTCGAGTCATTTTGTGATTTAGTTTTTAGCCACTAACTCGAAAAACATAAAGCAAACTAAAAATTAAAAACGTATAGCAGATAAAATTTTCCGAGTTACTAACTCGGAAAAAATAAAACAAAGTAAAATTTCCGAGTTAGTAACTCGGAAGAAATAAAACAAAATAAAATTTCCGAGTTAGTAACTCCGAAAAAATAAAACAAAATAAAATTCCCGAGTTAGTAACTCGGAAAAAATAAAACAAAATAAAATTTTCAAGTTAGTAACTCAAGAAAAATTAAAACTTAAAAATTTCCGAGTTAGTAACTCGGTTTGTGACGTCATAATGCGTAACTCGGTTTTGTAACTCGGTTTTGTAACTCGGGAATTATGAACCTCATTATTGACATTCCTTAAAATTATCTTATCTGGAAAAAAGAAACACAGTAAGCGAAGGTTAGTCATTTTCATCATCATAGTTATATGTACATATATAGAGTAACATACGTTTAATAGCGATATTATCGATATGTATATTCTCCTACAATTTCTTTAGATGTGAACCTGAAAACATCAGAAGTCAGTGTAGACAAAACATATAATGTAGTGATAGCCAAAGGTAAGTAAACTTTACGAAATAAGTGCTACATATCAATATCAATATGGTATATCCTTTGATTGCAAACATTTTAGATACGAATCCGACAACATCTAAAATTACTGTACCCAAAGCAAATAATGGTCAAGGTAGCTTTCCTCTCATTTGAGATTTACATGCATTCCAATTTAATTCCAAAATTAATTTTCATACAATGCGATCATTTCAGGATCCTGGGTCCGAGTGTCCCAAACATATCATTGGTGTGTACCTTCAATTGTTCTTCTTTTCAATATTTTTTTCTTTGTATTAGAATCAGTCACAGCGTATATCCATAATCTAAGCCCTAAAAAGAAAGCCAAATTCAGTGATACTGACTATTTCAATATAGAAATCCAAATGGAAGGATCCAGACACCGTACAGTCTCCTACCAAATGGCTTGATACCCATTATTTGAAGAAGCAAGTCGGTCGAAATCGCCCGTAAAGATAACAGGCTTCAAATGGAAGGCAAGTTACACAAATAATTCTATTCAGGACATCGAGATATATAGACTTACCAGAATTGTGCCAGTCAGCAACGCAAGGTTCAATGTTAGCCCAGGCACCCATCAAAAAGCTGTGAAACATTCCGTCCAGGAAATAAAGATGGTTGGTTACGATCGACAATTGATATCTGTATCTGGATACGTAAACATTGAAAATACATATGTGACAACAGTCAATTTAAAATCCATAACCGTAAAAAGAGAGTGCTACTTTAATGATGCATCTGGTGTTATAACCCTTACACTCTGGGCTGGAGCAACTGATATCATTAAAGACAGTGGATGTTACGAAACCAATAACCTCCTTTGTGCGTATTTTGGATGGTAACGAACTGGTAATATCAAGTACATCAGATAGTATCTTTACCAAATTGTCTGATGATCACGTTGTGCAATTACCACCTCCATATCAGCTAAATTCAATCAAATCCTTTCCGATAATGAGCTTTTTGATATCTGCCAAACAAGTACGATGTCCTAAATGTCGTACTAATGTCGACCATACACAACTGGATCAGTTGGCTTTTGAATTTTTCAAATGCACCAAGTGCCGCTCATTTTCCAGATTTTCAAATTTGTCGATATCTCGCACTGTTAAGGTATCGTTTGACTCATCAGATGATGTCATAATTTTTCTAAGCCAATTGCAGGAGTACTGCACAAAATGTGATCTCGATATTGATAACGATGACATTATTACTGATTTTTTTTAAGTGATCAGTTCACAGAAATGGTTGTAAGCAGGCGAAATATTTGTGTTTGCTTTCTATGAATATGTGAGTCAGTCTTTTTGAAATCTTCCTAAACATAGAATTTTAGTTACAACAGTATAATATTTAAGTGCAAATCAAATTCTGCATATCTTTCCTTAGTGCATTTTCATGAGTATTTTGCTCATATTGGTAGTATTTTGTTTTGATATTATGTTGCTTGGTATTATTTTTGTTACTTCCAGCTTACTTATTTTACTTTCAGCAGCTATATATAATACTTGCTTCTTTCAAATACTATTTTTGTTTTAAAAGGATCCTGTGTTAAAAATAGAAACATGTTAGCATTCAAAAAGTTGATTTATAGTCGCTTCACTTATTTTGAAAATCATCACAGGAGCCCTTTAGCCGGTTAGTTTTTAGTGATCTGTTTTTTTGTTCTCCATAATTACGTAAGACCCTTTTATAAATAAAATATTATGCTGATTTCTTTTGAACTATATTCTGTTATGATGTGTATTTATATTAAGTCTTATAATGGTGATTGCTATGTATTGAATCTCTGTAAACAATATATGGTTTTTGACTAGTAATATCCGTAATTTCATTCCACCACATAACATTAACATACATAACTTTATGCTACCTAACAATGAAATTTCGGGAATGAGAGTTAGTCGAGTGTTTTTTATATAATAATTGCAAAAAAATATTATTAAAACAACATCATTGCAATCCCCCTCCTCAAATTGTGTGGTGATAATAAAAAACAACATTTTTCCAGAATTTAATGATATTTCCTCAAAATTTCCCATCATGACTCTGTGTGGTGTGCACTAGCAGGTAAATATTTTAAATGTTAACAGAAAACACCATACGCTAGAACAAGTGGCTAGAGAATGCTCAAATTTGTGCAGGCTATGATCATCAAGGTGGTTTCTTTCTAGAATTTATATTTTTTATGTTACACACAAATTTTAAATCACACTACCCTTCCACTTTTACTATTTGCTTCTTCACGTCGGTCAGTCCAGCATCACGGTCACAGCACAGGCCCCTTGCTTGCTATTGAGCTCAATATTGGTGTACAAAAGGCCGATCTCAGGTTGGCAAACTAGACAGAATATAAGGGAAATATCTATTTCGTTGCTGTTTTCTGTTTTGTTAATAATATCCACTTATTTCGTTGATTTCATCTCAAACAAAACGACTGATTTTTATTCTTCCTAGTTTCATTTTTGTCATTTGATTTTATTTGCTTATAAGTATACAATAATTTATTTTCATCATAATATTTTCGTCGACCTTACCTTACTATGTCAAATCGTCTCAGCGATGGTTTTTGGATATATATCCACTACTAGTAACTCGCGTAAAAGTTTTTTACGGCTTTATTTTCGAAGAGAATGTGCAAAGATCCAGTGTTTCTGTGTGCGAACCCCGTGACAAAACTTTCAATTACCGATTCGGGACTGGAAAATGTGTCCATGTTGTAGAGCTCGAAAAACTGATCAAAAAATTGTATGGGATCTTTCGCTACGACCAACCGTTGCGGAGATATCATCAATCAAAGATTATGATGACGTCATAGACGCAGTATTAAATAAAATTTAGGCCCAAATGTTGCGTCACCCCATAACCCTATTGCCGACCCTAAAAAACATCAGTTATCCCTATTGGTTCTCGAGATATTTCCCCAAAAACGTCGTCTTCGATTGGGGATGCAATGATTCCCCGTGATCATAAAAACAATGACGTCAAATGCCACGTGCTTTTGGAATGATTGTGAAAAAATGTCTCTCGCCTCTACTTTTATTTTTTTATTTTTATTTATTTAACGAATATTTACACTGGATATAACACTTCAACTATATATAAAGTTGTTATCAATGTGCGTCCAGTAAAAAATAAAAAATAAAAAAAATAATAAAATTTATATATACATGTTAGTAAAAATATTTGATAAAATATGATGATAAAAATAAGTTATTAAAAGAGAGAAAGATAATAAACCAGTGGGAAGGGGATAACACTGCGGAGACAAGCGAACAAAACAAAAATAAAAAACAAAAACTCAGCAGCATGAAAGACAAAACCCGGATCACAGATTTAATCAAGTAAAATATTGCGTGACATATTCCTTGAAAGCGTCGTAATCTAAACTTCGAGCCTTCAATGGAAGCGCGTTAAATATATTCGCGCCAGTAAATAAAAAACCTTTTCTTGCGTATTCCGTTTTAATTTTTGGCAGCACTATCAATTTGTTGTTGTTTCTTGTATTTTTGCTGTGATCAAATACAGTAGAATAACCTTGAAATGGGTCTATAACGTCACCATCAAGACACGATTTCACAAATAGGCAGGCACGTTTGTTGTTTGCATTTGTAACTGACTGGAGACATGTTTTGTTTACTTCGTTTCTATTCACGATGTTTTCTGCTCTTCTATGGAGTGATTTCATCTTAAGTAACTGTGTGTTATTTAGTGCAAGAAGGTGGAATCCACAATACGTAAAAGTTGGTATAACCATGCACTGATATATCGATTTTGCAGCCATTTTGTTAAGTTCGTATCGAAGTTTGGCAAGTAGGTTAATTTTTGAAGAGGCCTTCTTATAACATTTCTCGAAAAACGTGTTCATATTTAGTGACCCATCAACAATAACTTCCAAGTATTTGTATTCCTTGGTTATACATACTTTCGTGTGGTTCACTGAGATATCGAAATCTGCATGTTGACGTTTTACCTTTTGAGAAGTTCCGAACAGTAACGCCTTAGTTTTTCCTTTTTTTAGATTTATTATCAATTCGTTATTGTCAAACCACGTCGATACAGAATTTAGATCGTCATTCATATATTTCGAGATATCTTTAGCCTTTTTTGCACTGAAGTAAAGAACGGTATCGTCAGCGTATTTAATAATTTTCGAGTTCTTGATAACATCTGATAAGTCATTGAATATCAACAGGAACAATAATGGGCCAAGTATTGACACCTGTGGTACTCCTGAACATATACCAAAGCTTTCAGATTTACTCTGACCAAACTGAACACTAGCTTTACGGTGGAAAAGGTAGTCAGTAAACCAATCTAATTCATGATTGTAAATACCATACTTTGGAAGTTTCGCTAAAAGCTGTGAATGACTAATGGTGTCGAATGCTTTAGTTAGGTCAATAGAACATGCACCAACCATTTCACCTTTATCAACACGAGATCTTATATCATCTATAAAAAGTGTGACAGCTTGTTCTGTTGACATTCCTTTTCGAAATCCAAACTGCTGGGGGCAGAGTAACTTATTTTCTTCTAAAAAGTTATATAACTGTTTGTGAACAGCTTTTTCAATTACCTTTGAAAGAATTGGCAGGATGGAAATGGGCCGGTAATTATCAAACAGTGATTTTGAACCGGATTTGTAAATTGGTATTATACGAGCAGTTTTCCAGGCGGTTGGAAATGTTTCACTTGTGATGGAAAGGTTAATGATGAAGCACAATCGATCTTTGATCGAATGTTTGGAATCCTTTAAAGGAGGCGCGGGAAGATGTCATTCCCTGTAGCCTTCTTCCTTCTCAGCTCTTTAAGATATCCACATACTTCATCTGGTGTTACTTTACTGAGTCGAAATGTTTTGTATGTTTTATAAATCATATCCGGTGGTTTTCTCCATACAAAGTCTCTTAAAATCAACGCTCTCAATTTGATCGAATTGACAACGGTACTAAAATAGTTTTTAAAACCATTTGCAATTTGGTTACCGTATACAAATTTCTCTCCATGCACATTAAATGGTTGACAGTTTGTTTTAACGCATGGCTTTGTTGGATATATTGATTTCAGTGTTCTCCAAGAACTATCTGGATCATTCGAGTTTTCTATCAGTAACTGCTTCGAATATTCACTTTTCGCTTTACGAAGTAAAATATTGACATGATTTCGTTTATCCTGATACATCCTTCTATCAAATGCTGCTTTACTTTTGCGAGATTTACGCAACCATTTATCTCTATCATTCATTGCTGCTTTGATTACTGATGTAAGCTACGGTGCAGGTTTTGATTTCACACGTTTCGTTATGAACGGAGCATGATGGTTAAAAATCTTAGAGACAATTTGATAAAACGCATTCCATGCGGTATTTACGTTTTTTGAACTATAAACATGCTGCCAATCAGCTTTCATAAGATCTTCATTCATCGCTTCATGATTGTAATGACTAAAATCACGGCAACGAATTTCTTTTGGTTTAAACGAAAGATGATTTAATTTACGCACACAGCCGATTAAATCATGATCACTGAAGGAGGTCGGACTTACAATCGTACATCTGATGTTTTCTTGTTTGTTTGTAGCAATAATGTCAATTAGCGTTACGGTCGTTTCACATGAGCGGGTCGCCGATTTTATCAATTGATTAAACCCGAGCAGTAACAAAACATCTTTAAATTCCTTATTATCATTGTTCAGTAAGTAATTGACATTAACATCTCCCATCACGATTATCTCTTTACTAGTATCCCGTGTAAAAACTTTTTACTGTTGCATTTCTCAAAACGACGCATCGCTCACACCCGTGTCGAACATTTATAGAAATAAAAAGTTATCATAATCGGCGCTGTGCATACCACTTCTAATTTAGGGAGTGAAATATTTAACTTTTTTTAAACGGTTTTTCCTACATATTTGACGTAAGGCTACGCAGAGGCGGCACTATTTTTTAATCTAACGTCATTATTAAAATGTCGTAAGATTTCAGTTCATCGTGAAAAGAGAAAGAGGTGATTACGAAACATAAAATGTAGATTTTGACACAGACACAAAAAAAACCTCATGTCACGATGGATGAAGTGGCTGCTGTATTTGTTGGTTAAGTTGGCGCATAGCAAAGGGCAATAGGTGGGAATTTTGTTCTTACAGTCTTTAATGATAATGGGTGGTAAACAAAGCTGCCTTGGCGTGCAGTGAAAAATAAAAACGCCGAAGGAAATATGAATGATAAACGGAATTATACCTGCTAACGTTGCTTCTTTACTCCAATAAGATTCGATAGCATTCGTTATTTCATTAGTCAGTTCTTTACCAAACACCGTTCATATTACAATGTCGAATTTATTTATTCTTTCATAATTAATTTTACCTAAAAAAGAAGATTTCTATTAATCATAAAAACATATTTAGCTACATATACGCACAAACAAAAGCAAACTAAAAGAACGAACGCAAACTTGAAGCAAACATATGGGTAGGGACAGTGAATATTTATTAAAAGATCATGAGTTTAGCTTCAGCCTACCAAACAGTCAAAAAGGAAATAGAAGATATGTTATGAAGAAGAATAAAAACGCCATTTAAATGATATGCGGAATTATACCTGCTAATGTTGCTTTTTTATCCACTAAGATTCGATACCATTCGTTATTTTAATAGTCTGTTCTTTACCAAAACACTCAAGCATTTAGACTTGTTAAATAGTAATTATTTTAAACTAAAAAAAAGAAGATTTCCATGAGCAATGAAAACCATATCATAATAAACAAAATGCTACACATACACACAAACAAAAAAGGAAAGCAAAATAAAACAAAACACAAACTTGATTTCTTATCCAAATCGGAAAGCAAACATAGAAAAAGTTATTAAATTATCATGAGTATAGTTCCAGCCTACCAAACAGTCACAAATGAATTAAATGGAAAAAGACGAAAACTTTGATTTTTGATTCAGTTCTTCCGTGAATTTACTTACACTTGTTAATTCAATCTTTACGATACGATCTTTCTCCGAAAACGACTAAAACAATAAAATTAAAGATCTTCGTTTTAAAAAAAACTATCTTCGTGTTCGTGAAGTTTTTTGTTTTTGTTTTTACTGCTACAAAATGATCGTTAACCAATTTCGAACGAAGAACATTGCATTGCTCGCGCTTCTCCATTGACGTTTTTCGGCAGATTTTCAGTGCGAAACCAAAAAAGAACCAAACGGAAGAGCATATACTAATCGTGGATGTGCACACAGTACACTCAGTTACTCACTTTCTAAAGATGCCGTATTGAATTTTCCATAGAAACATTTCGTCCCCAGTCTTTTTTCACACTTACGAAGTTAAAAACTGGATGCACAGCGCGTATTAGTATATAGACTAGTAACCTGTGTAAAAATTTTTTACAGGTTTTAATCGATGTGAGCTGAACAGAGAGAAGGGCTTAGTATAATGAATTTTAGTATGATAAAGTTTAAATGTTTAGAATGTAGTATCCTGTGTAGAACAGCGTGTAGAACACGGGTTTTAATTCATCAAAAATAGAAATACGCGCTGTGCGTCCACTTTTTTCACTTTTTACATAAATTGTATAAATTGAAGATACAATGCAATGGTTCGCCATGACTAAAGATATCTAACGTCAATACAAAAAAACTCTTCACTCATTTAATTAAAAATCTCTAGGTATTCCGGCTAAAGCATATTTAGTTCAACACTGGAGTTATGAACAGAAAAACTTTTTAATCAGAAGATCTGAAACACATCAAAATATTCATAATAAATCTTTCACGATACGATATATGCAGTAGTAAAAATAAATTGTGCGTACAGATAAACAACAAAAAGATCAAAATCGGTGTAACTGCTCATGGAATCCATACCCCAATTTAAATAAAAGCCAAACGCGAAAGTCGTAAAAGTGTCGAAATGTGAATTAAAAACAATTGCGATTTTCTTTACGAACCCAGACCGTCATGATTAAAAACCATGATATTCATTTCTTCAATCGCGTATTATTGGAAAAGTAATGACGCAGAAACCCTATTCATACTATAAGAAAAAACAAAACAAACAAACAAAAAAGTTCTTAAGCGTACTTACCCTAAAAACATTAATAAATCTTCGCGCAATACTTTCGTTGTTGTCTATTGTTTCTTGATCTCGCAAATAATCAAAACATTTGAAACGATTAAATGCAATGCAATGTTTTCCCCTATACTAATCGCAGAAAAATATCAACTGCCGTGGTCTGACACTCCATTATGAATAAGTGACCGCAAAAACGACCCGAAATTTTAGAGAGTGAAAGCGTAAAAAAAGCGGATGCACACTCGTGATTAGTATATAGATGTATTTCGCCTTTAGTAATTATTTACAACATAGTCCATAAAATCAAAAGATAACGTCAAAAACGATTAATTTTAGTATCCCGGGTAAAAACTTTTTACCGAACTTAACTTCGAAAACATTAGGTCAAATCCACCATTCCCGTGTACGTACCCCGTGACGAAAAAATAAATCATAGAATCGCAACTCATCCCAGGCGGCGTCGCTCGCCACCCATGTTCAGTATGCGTTGTGTCGCAGAATTTAACTCTTGCAAAAGTTTCTTTTCAGTATTAATTTTTTAATTCATTTCTTACATTCAGAAAATTTAAAACAGAAACAAATAGCAACATGGCTCAGAATATATATTCATACGCAGAAGAGAAGTAACTTTAATGTAAAAATATGCAATATATAACACAGAACCGATTACTAAGACATACAAAACCAAACATTGAATAACATTACAAAAATGATACCTTCCAACTTTTTCTTTTGTTCAAAAGTTACTTCTGGACTGCAACCATTAATGAATTTTTGAAATGATATAGTTAGTTCTTCCCAAAACCATCAACATCATGATTAAAACCATGAGTTTCATTTCTTTATGCTTTTTTTATTATTGCCTAAAAGAATAATGTTTCAATTGTAATACCGAAAAAAAAAGAAACAAAAAAAAAAAAGGAAATTCAAGTACGTATTTATACTAAAAACAATAACTAAGAAGAAAAATTTGCACAAAAGATAAAAAGTCACAAATAAAATCATAAATTCAAAGTTATATACCTAGGCATAGTACGTAAACGATTACCATAACACAAAATATGCATAAACGCGATAAAATATAAACTTAAGAAAAATACAACCAACAACACTTATTTTTTGTAAGATAGTTTCATTGCACAGTCATTAAGTAAGTAAATCTTAAGTAACCCTCTCGACATTATAACCCATCATGTGCTTCATTTCTATACTAACAGATCAAAACATTAAAAAAACATATACAAAAAACCTAATCATGCTATGACGAAATCTAAAGAAAAACAAAACAAAGTAAAAGAAACTTTGAAAATGTATTAACCTTAAAAATAATAATTAAAAACACAAACGTAATGACAGAATTATATAGCTGAAAAATTTTTAATATATGAAAACATTCGTGGAGCCATTTTTTATTTCCAGTTCAAAGCTCCTCTCTGCTGGAAAATTCAAAACACAACAGTAAACATCCCTCTTATCCTTTATGTATCCACTAATACTAACTGTGTTTAACTAAATAGATACTATTTTAACTTTACCTTTCAATACCAATTCACATCATCATGATAGTAAACAATATTGATCATGTTCTGTAGCCATTATCAAACACTTCTAAACTCTTTTACTTTCTGTATTTCATACCTGTAAACAAATTAATAACACTCGATTAACTTTCCAGCATACTTTCCTATTGTAAAGATACACTTTCTCTTTGCTTTCTACTGAAATTCCAATACCATTTTTATACAGTGAAAGTTATAAAAATGCTTTCTTCGTAACTTCATAACTGTGGAGCCATTTTGAATTAAATAAAATAAGGAACAGCAACTTCGTTACCAAAACAAATCATTAACTGCTCGAGGGACATGCATCTTAATGATTTGATCGTTTTAACTCTGTTTTTACTCTCTTTTAACGCTGTACTTACTAAATCCGTTTGACTCATGTACTTACGTATATTACTTTATATCTTTTCCAAACAATTTCTCTCCGAAAAGAAGTAAAATCATTTTCTTCACCAATGTAAATAAACAGCATCCTTTCTGCAGCCATTTTTAAACAACTTCAACTTCATCTACACTACTCTACTGCTGCACTCCCATAACTATTTGATAACTATAAAAAGAAATACGTAAACAGCTCGTAAAATAAAAATAGACTTTCTTCATCTCGTTCTTCGTTTCGTTTTCCTCTGAAAAAACCTATAAATAAAAAACAACATCTGTTTAAAAACTCACCTAAGCATGTGGTTAAACCTGTTCTTTTATTAATCTAAAATAAAATCTAAAATACAATAACAATAAAAGTTTAACAATAAATTGATAACTAAAACGTAAACAAACATTTAAATACATTTAAATACTAACTTGTTCTTCTATTAATCAAACATAACAGTTTTATAATAATACCTTTTGTTCGTTCGATCTTTCTGCAGCCAATTTTTCAAAACTTCACTGCACTTCTTCTAACCCGTGTTCTTTTAGCAATAAACACGATAATAAAACGTTTTATAATAATAACAATACCTTCGTGCATACAAACCTGTGTTTCTTCGTCAGTTCTTTCGTCGATTTGCTGCCTAAAACAATCAAATTAAAATATTCGTATACAAAAAGAAACACGTCTTCTTCGCGAAGTTTCTTGCTCACGAAATGATCGTTGACAAATTTCGAACGATTAACATTGCATTGCTCGCACTCCTCCAAAGACGTTTTTCGGCTGATTTCCACTGCGCAAGCCAAAAATAACAAAACGGAGGAGCATATACTAATCGCGAAAAATCAAAAAAATCACTCTCGCTTTGGCGTGGTTTTACGACGAAAAGGGAAAAAATAAGAAGGATTTGACCGTGAAAAAAAAACAAATATGTCACTCTCTAAAATAAAAGTGTGACACACAACGCGAATTAGTATAATAAGATAATCCTCAGTTGCTAATGACATCATATCTTTCAAGTGATCGTTAAAATCTTTTGGAAGATATCGTGATCCAGACGGGGGTCGATATAAGCAACAGATTAGAAAGTTTTCAGCCGATTTACATAGCACTTCAACCCAGATACACTCGATCCTGTCACTCTCTAAATCTTCTCTTCGTTCGTAACTAATACTATCAGCAATAAACATTCCGATTCCACCACCTTTACCAGAACCACGACTTCTACTAAGAAATGTGTACCCCGGAACGTCAAATAGCTCGTCCGGTTCATCTGATATGTGTGTTTCCGTGAGACCCAAAATGTCGATGTTTTTATAATAATTTAATAAACTTGTGATATGAACTTTGTTTGTGTGGAGGTTTCTAACGTTTTGATGAAATATCTTTGTCCCTCTCAGCTTTACAAAATCATCAAGAGATTCCGGTCCTGGGCACGTTTCAATATCACCACATAACATAAGCAAAATGAAAATAATACTTTTCCGAGGCATGTAAGGAAGTTTTAGTCGAATATTTTTACATTGATGATTTAATAACGACAATATCAAACTGTTATCTCTCTTCCATGAGCTAATTAATTCGGTATTTGTAGTTTCTTCGCTACAACTACTACCAACCTGCCATAGCAAGAAAACCAATACAATCGAGATGCACAACACGTCCGTCTTGTGTGCCGCCATCTTACAACTGACGTTGTTTTACGCGCACATAAGAAGAACTTGACCGTAAAATTTACTTAAATATATCACTCTCTAAAATAAAAGTGTGACACACGTCCGCGTATTAGGATATAGACTAGTAACTCGCGTAAAAGCTTTTTACGGTTTTATTTTCGAAATGGATGTGCAAGGATCCCGCGTTCCCGTGTGCAAACCCCGTGACGAAAAATTAAACCACGGAATTGTAAGTGGAAAGTGTATCCATGTTGTAGAGCTCGAAAAACTGATCAAAAGAATGTATAACGTCATAGCCGCAGTATCAAATAAAATTTAGGCTCAAATATTCCGTCACTCCATCACCCGTGTCACCGACCCTAAAAAACGTCAGTTATCTATATCGGTTCATGAGATATTTCCCCAAAGAACGTCGCGTTCGATTGGGGATGCAACGCAATGGTCCCCGTGATATAATAAAATACCTGACGTCACGCCGCGTGCTATTATACTCATCGTCAATTATCAATGTTCTAACGAAAAAATGACCACGATTAAGAAGATTTTGACAGTAAATTTTAAAAAAACAAAACACTAGTATCTCGCGTAAAAGTTTTTACGGCTTTAATTTCTAAAACGTTTTGCGTAAGTCCCGTGACGAAATAAGGTGAAGAAAAATTAAACAACGGAATCGTAAGTGGAAAGTGTATCCCTGTTGTAGAGCTCGAAACACTGAGCAAAAAAATGTATGGGATCATTTCACTACGACCAACCGTTGCAGAGATATCATTGAACAAAGATTTTGATGACGTCATAGCCGCAGTACCAAATAAAATTTATGCCCAAATGTTGCGTCACCCCATCGCATGTATCGCCCACCCCAAAAAACGTCCGTTATCCCTATTGGTTCTCCAGATATTTCCCTAAAAACGTCGCGTTCGATTGGGGATGCAATGCAATGGTTCCCAGTGATCATAAAAACATCTGACGTCAAATGCCTTGTGCTATTATACTAATCGTGAATGTGTCTTACATGGTCGAACTGCCGCTCTATGACCACGATTAAGAAAATTTTGACCATTAAAAAAGCAAAAACACAACACTCTTTAAAATAAAAGTAGTATGCACGATTGCGAATTAGTATAAGTAGACTAGTATCCCGGGTAAAACCTTTTTACCGAACTTAACTTCGAAAACATTCGGTCAAATCCACCATTCCCGTGTACGTACCCCGTGACGAAAAAATAAATCATCGAATCGCAACTCAAAATTGTACCCATGTTGTAGAGCTTGAAAAACTGAGCAAAAAAATGTATGGGATCATTTCACTACGACCAACCGTTGCAGAGATATCATCGGTCAAAGATTCTAATGACGTCATATCCGCAGTACCAAATAAAATTTTGACTCAAATGTTGCGTCACCCCATCACCCGTATCGCTGACCCTAGAAAACGTCAGTTATCCCTATTGGTTCTCGAGATATTTCCCCAATAATGTCGCGTTTGATTGGGAATGCAATGCAATGATTCCCCGTGATCATAAAAAACTGACGTCAAATGATGCCACGTGCTTTTGGAATGATCGTGAAAAAAGTGTCTCTCGCATTTACGTGGTTTTACGCGCACATAAGAGAACGATGACCGTAAAAATTAAACAAATATATCACTCTCTAAAATAAAAGTGGTATGCACAAATGCGAATTAGTATATATAGACTAGTATCTCGCGTAAAAGTTTTTTACGGCTTTAATTTCGAAAACGTTTTGCGTAAGTCCCTTGACGAAATGAGGTGACGAAAAATAAAACCATGGAATCGTATATAGAAAGTTTACCCATGTTGTATATCTCGAAAAACTGATCAATAAAATGTATGGGATCGTTTCGCTACGACCAACCGTTGCAGAGATATCGTCGTTCAAAGATTTTGATGACGTCATAGCCGCAGTACCAAATAGAATTTAAGCCTAAATGTTGCGTCACCCCTTCACCCGTATCGCCGACCCCAAAAAACGTCAGTTATCCCTATTGGTTCTCGAGATATTTCTCCAAAAACGTCGCGTTCGATTGGGGATGCAATGCAATGATTCCCCGTGATCATAAAAAAACTGGCGTCAAATGATGCCACGTGCTATTATACTAATCGTGAATGTGTCTTGCGTGGGCGAATTGCCGCTATTTGACCACGATTAAGAAGATTTTGACCATTAAAAAACAAAAAAACAAACACTCTCTAAATTAAAAGTGGGATGCACACACGCGGATTAGTATAATAAGACTAGTATCTCGCGTAAAAGTTTTTTACGGTTTTTATTTCGAAAACATTGTGACGAAAACAGTGACGAAAAATTTAATCACCGAATCTTGAGAAAAGATGGAGCCCATGTTGTAGAGCTTGAAAAACTGATTTAAAAAATGTATGGGATCGTTTCGCTACGACCAACCGTTGCAGAGATGTCGTCTATTAAAGATTTTGATGACGTCATATCCGCAGTACCAAATTAAATTTAGGTCCAAATGATGCGTCACCCTATCACCAGTATCGCTGACCCTAAAAAACGTCAGTTATCCCTATTGGCTCTCGAGATATTTCCCCAAAAACGTCGCGTTCGATTGGGGATGCAATGCAATGATTCCCCGTGATCATAAAAACATCTGACGTCAAATGCCCCGTGCTATTATACTAATCGTGAATGTGTCTTACGTGGTCTAACTGCCGCTATATGACCACGATTAAGAAGATTTTGACCGTTAAAAAACAGAAAAACACAACACTCTCTAAGTTAAATGTGTTACACACGCACGCGGATTAGTATAAGTAGACTAGTATCCCGGGTAAAAACTTTTTACCGAACTTAACTTCGAAAACATTAGGTCAAATCCACCATTCCCGTGGTACGTACGCGTCGCTCGCCACCCATGTTCAGTATGCGTTGTGTCACAGAATTTAACTCGTGTAAAAGTTTCTTTTCAGGCATTAATTTGTTATTACATTCAGAAGATTAAAAACAGAAACAAATAGCAACATGGCTCAGAATAATATATTTATACGCAGAAGAGAAGTAACTTTAATGTAAAAAAAATGGCAATATATAACACAGAACTGTTTACCCAGACATACGAAACCAAACATTACAAAATGTTAATTCAAAACAAATTGATACCTTCCAACTTTTTCTTTTGTTCCAAAGTTACTACTCGACTGCAACCATTAATGAAATTTTGAAATGATATGTAGTCTGTTCTTCCCAAAACCATCAACGTCATGATTAAAACCATGAGTTTCATTTCTTTATGCTTTTTTATTATTACCTAAAAAATTAATACTTGAATTGTAGTACCGAAAACCTAATCATGCTATAACAATATTGAAATAAAAAATAAAACAAAAAGAAAGAAGAAACAAAAAGAAAATTCAAGTACGCATTTATCCTAAAGATAACATATAAACAAAATTTGGTCTATAAAGTCAACCGATACTGTGAGTCAATACGGGTTCACTCAACACTGGAGCTGAACAGAATAAAGACTTTTACCTGGCATACACAACCAAACATCAAATTAATAAAAATAATTGAAACAACAAAATGCCCTACTTTCACCAAAACCATAATTGAATACCCAGAAGATATTAAAAGCAACAAATAAAAATATAATGCTAAACTTATATACCTAGCAACTATGTATGTAGCAATTAACATAACACAAAATAATGAATGCCGTAAACAAATATAAACTGAAGAAAAATATACCCCAGCAATGCTTCTTTTTTGTAGTGCAATCGCAATGAAATACATAATCCATTCTTTTCTTAAATAACCTTCTCAACATACCATGTGTTTCATTTATACATTTATAAATTTCGTTTATAAATAGCTACACTTTTTCTTTTCTGACCTAAAAGAAAAAGATTTCAGTAAAGAACAGCTACAATACCTACTACTACTGCAACCATATTTAAGCAAACCAAAACAAAAGGCATAAATGGCTGGCAGAAAGGCATGCAGACAAAGCATCAAAAATCGTCAATAGATACAATTTGACAGCATAACACGTTCCCTACTTCCACAGCCATGAGAAAGGAAAACAGTCATAGCTGTGGGACCATTTTTAATTGATCTGTAAATAAATAAATCAAATCAAATCTTCTTTGCTAACTATAAAAATAATAATAGCGCGCGTTACCAAAACAAATTACTCTCGTCTTCGTTTTTCATCCAGTGGCATATAAACTAAACGAAAAAACTCATGTAATAAGATATCAATTCAAAGCTATAGTATTTAATCTTTCAAAACTAAATTAAAACCATTCCTTACTGTGTAAATAAACATCATTTTGTTCTGCATTTCTTCACCACACTTTCTTCTGTATAGCGATATTTGATAACTAAAATGTAAACAAACATTTAAATACATTTAAATACAAATACATATACCTAACTTGTTCTTTTATTAATCAAAAATAAAAGTTTTATAATAATACCTTTTGTTCGTTCGATCTTTCTGCAGCTAATTTTTAAAAACTTCACTGCACTTCTTCTGTATATCTAAATATGATTTTTCATTGTAAACAAACAACTAACTCACTTACACATGCTACCCGATACCTTCGTGCATACAAACCTGTGTTTCTTCGTCAGTTCTTTCGTCGATTTGCTGCCTAAAACAATCAAATTTAAATTAAAATATTCGTATACAAAAAGAAACACGTCTTCTTCGCGAAGTTTCTTGCTCACGAAATGATCGTTGACAAATTTCGAACAAAGAAGATTGCATTGCTCGCACTCCTCCAAAGACGTTTTTCGGCTGATTTCCACTGCGCAAACCAAAAATAACAAAACAAAGGAGCATATTCTAATCGCGGAAAATCAAAAAAAGTGTTCTCGACTCTACGTGGTTTTACGACAAAAAGGGAAAAAATAAGAAGGATTTGACCGTGAAAAAAAAACAAATATGTCACTCTCTAAAATAAAAGTGGTATGCGCAAATGCGAATTAGTATAATAAGATAGTAACCCAGGTAAAAAATTTTTACCACATCTAACTTCGAAAAGGATATATCCAAATCCCGTGTAGAAAAAAGGTGACGAAAAATATAATCAAGGTGTGCAAACCCCGTAACGAAAAATTTAATCAAGGAATAGCGATTTAAAAGCGTATCCGTGTTGTAGAGCTCGAAAAACTGATTAAAAAAGTGTATGGGATCGTTTCGCTACGACCAACCGTTGCAGAGATATCGTCGATCAAAGATTTTGATGACGTCATAGCCGCAGTACCAAAAATAATTTAGGCCCAAATGTCTTGTCACCCCATCACCCGTATTTGTGGACCCCAAAAAACGTCAGTTGTCCCTATTGGTTGTCGAGAGGTTTCCCCAAAAACGTCGCATTCGATTAGGGATGCAATGCAATGATTGCCCGTGATAGATTAAAAACTGACGTCACGGCACTTGCTACTATATAATAATCGTGAAAAACCGCATGGCCTAACGAAAAATATATTGTATACACAGAATAGAAATAATTTTAGTGCAAAAAAAGCAATACATAATACAGAACACAAAAGCAAACATTGAATAACATTACGAAATGTGAATTGAAAACAAATTGATACCTTCTAACTGTGTTTCTTTCGTGCCGAAGTTACATTGGAAAAAATTTTTAAAATTGATAATTTGTTCTTCACCAACCATCAACATCATGATTTAAACCATGAGTCTCATTTCTTTATGCTTATTGTATTTTTTATTTTGCTTATCTAAAAGAAAAAAGATTTCGAATGCATAATGATTCAAATACTTAATCGTATTATGACAAACAAATAAACAAACAAATAGGAACTTCAACTTAAAACAATATATACCTTAGACATAAACTTAGTAATAGACAGGGCCCGCGCTACCGCGGTGGCCAGGGGGGGCATGGCCCCCTACTTTTTTGCTAAGAAAAAAATTTTAAAATTTAAAAAAAAATCGGGTGTGGCTACGCAACTGAAAAAGGAACAGCCAAAAGCTATTATTATGCATTCAGGCTTTAAATCCGGAATCAGCAGCCGACCACTACCGAATCATTTACTTTGATGCAATCGACACCGTAGTCATGGCCATTAAGGACCATTTTGAGCAACCAAGCGCTACCAATTCATTTCAAGCATCGAGCAGTTTTTTTTTTGACATCCATCAACTCCGACGACCCCTACCAGACAGAGATAGGCGCTTTTGAAAAGTACTCGGATGACTTTGACATCTCTGCACTGCCTGCCGAAATCCAAGTTCTGCGCTCCCGTTTTTAAAAATGAAAAGGTTGCTCATTTCGAGGAGATAACAGACAATATAGTCAAATCAAGCGGCGCACTAGAAAGAAATCTCTTTGGAAACATCATCGAGTTGATGAAGCTAGTCCTTGTTGGTGCAGCTATAAGTGCAACACCCAAGCGATCATTCTCTCTTGCACGCAGATTGAAAACTTGGCTTCGAGCAACAATGACTCAAAGGTGTTTCAACTCTTTGGCAGCTTTCTTTTCACAAAGAACGTACGGATAACATTTCTTTGGTAAATATAGCCAACGAATTTGTTGCCTTGAAACCATCCAGAAAAAATATTTTTGCGAAATTTGTGGATTCTGATTTATGGTATATATACTATATTGTTATAATTATAATTACTTTGGAGTTTTCTTTAAAAATGATTTAAAGATTATTGTAGGTGTATAAATCTTTAGGAATGAGTACACTGTTAGCCAATCTAGAGCTGTCAAAATTGCAAAAATTTTCCTTGCCCTCCGGCGCAACCATGGTGGCGCCTTCACTCTAAATTGCCGATTTCAAATTATTCAGTATAAACAGTGGCCCCTCCACTTTCAAATTCATAGCGCGGGCCCTGATAAAATGTGTATAGCTAAAAATTTTTGAAAATATGAAAACATTCAAATAACATATATACAAAAAACGTAAACGTACTATGACAATATTGAAAGAAAGTAAAACAAACTATCCAGCATACTAACTGTGTTCTAACTAAATAGATATATAATATTTCAACTTTAGTTTAACTTCAAACAAAATAGAATACCTTTCACTGCCAATTCACATGTTAGTAAACAGCATTGATCATCTTCTGCAGGCATTTTCAAACACTTCTAAACTCTTTAGTACTATATTCATACTTGTAAACAAATTACTAATATTTTATTCACGATTGTAACGTAAGTGGAGATCGTGTTTAAAATCGTCGTGGTGCCGCGGAGTTTTGTTGTTTTAGGCCGACGC
Source organism: Turritopsis dohrnii (assembly GCA_027922465.2). NCBI lineage: Eukaryota > Metazoa > Cnidaria > Hydrozoa > Anthoathecata > Oceaniidae > Turritopsis > Turritopsis dohrnii. Next base: position 962,864 of record BQMF02000109.1, on the reverse strand, counting down.
TCCATATCCATTGCCATCACAGCCTAAGCCAACCTCGATCCCAGGGCTTCTTCTAAAGAAAGAAGGCCCTGGCATCGGCTGCTTAAAATCCCTCAAAAATGAAGGGATTTTAAAATCGGCCCGACAAGCGGTTTTACCTCGATAGTTTTACTTTAGTGAAAGCTCTACCTAAACTAATCGAGACAGAGTAGCGAAATTTGTTCAGAAGCGGCGAGTGACATTTTCAAAACAAATATGAAGAAAGAAAGAAAGCAAAGCATAGCGCAGCTAGCTATAGCTTTCTGGGAAATATTACTTTTGGCATTTTCAGTGATTCTTTACAGTTTTTTAGTTTTGATTGAAAGCGATAGTAATTCAGTTCGTTTTTTGAAATTATATATAATGGAATTTGTAGTGAAGTTGTTCAAGAGGATACAGCATGCGATTGACAAAGGAAACGTTAGTTATGCTATTACGTTAAAGCCCAAGCAAGTCCAGTGTTTTGAAAGTTTGTTAAATGGCGATGATGTTCTAGCTGTCTTACCAACTGGTTTTGGAGAATCTTTAATTTACCAGCTACTACCATACTTGTTGCCCACCAAAACCGAAAAAATATAGTAATTGTAGTTTCTCACCACTGAACTCGATCATAGAAGATCAAATCAAAATTTTAGAATACAGGGGTATATCAACTGCAATGTTGCAGTGTGAAGTTAAACCTGGGCATACAGTGGAACGGCTATTCATTGAGTCAGAAAAATTAGTAGCGGATGTTAAAAAATTCCATGCAGATCTTGACATTTTATTTTCACACCCAGAAGCTTTGCTAAGTAGTCGGGGTAGAAAATTATTAAAATCTGATGTGTATCAAACAAGTGTTGTTGCTTGTGTAATAGATGAAGCCCATTGCATGGAAATGTGGTATGTATTTTTAACTACATGTAACTCAAAATAGCCTTTTTATAATATGAGATTGTTTACAAGGTATTTAGTGCATGTTTATAGTAGAAAATCTTTTGCAAAATAGAGAAAGTTACCTCACATAAGCATAAAAGCAGTTTTTCCAAACGAAGAAAGCAGTTTTATGTTTTTCAGTGTATAAATATGGTAGCGTAATTTAGTGGAAAACAAGCAGAAGAAAGTTTTCTAAAGTATATGTTTACAGTAGGAAAGTGTGCTGGAAAGTAAATAAAGTATTATTATTTTGTTTATAGATATGAAATATAGAAAGTAAAGAGTTTATAAGTGTTTGAAAATGGCTGGAGAAGATGTTGTTGTTTACTAACATGATGGATGATGTGAATTGGTATGGAAAGGTATATTCTCTTTGTTTGAAGTTAAACCAAAGTTAAAATATTATAGATCTATTTAGTTAGAACACAGTTAGTATGCTGGGTAAATAAAGAATAAAGGGTTGTTTACTGTTGTGTTTTGAATTAGCCAGAGGAGATTTGAACTCAGATTTAAAATGTGAATGTTTTCTTTTATTATAAACTCTTTAGCTATAGAACTTCTGTCATTACATTGTGTTTTTAATTATTATTCATAAGGTAAATGTGTTCTTGAAGTTTCTTTTAGTTTCTTTTGCTTTCTTTCGATATCGTCATAGTATGTTTATGTTTTTTGTATGTTATTTGAATGTTTTCCTATGTTAAAAAATCTTTACCTTTTTGTTTGTTTGTTTGTCATAATGCATTTGAAATCTTTTTTCTTTTAGAAAAGCAAAATAAAAAATACAATAACAATAAAGAAATGAAACTCATGGTTTAGATCATGATGTTGATGGTTGGTGAAGAACCAGATTATCAATTTTAAAAATTCTGTCCAATGTAACTTTGGCATGAAAGAAACACAGTTGGAAGGTATCGATTTGTTTTCAATTCACATCTCGTAATGTTATTCAATGTTTGCTTTTGTGTTCTTATGTATTGATTTTTTACACTAAAGTTACTTCTATTCTGCGTATACAATATATACTTCTTTGTTGTATTGTCATTTGTTTCTGCATTAAATCTTCTGCATTTAAAAACATGATTTTGGTGTGAAGTAGGGCATTTTAAGTGTTGCAATGTTTGTTTCACGTCTCCAGGGTCAAAAATAATTTTACAAAACCTTTATTCAGTTCAGTTCCAGTGATACACATTATGCTTTTATACGCATTATTATAACATTATTATAATAGTGGGATGTTGGATTCTTGGTGTATAGGTTTGCATTAGTTTTACGTAGAAGTTACTTTGCATTTTCTGTGTATCAAAAAAATAGTTTTCAGTCTATAGTAGGGCGTTTTAAGTGTTGTGATGTTTGGTTATAATTCGCTTCTCCAGGGTAAAAATTTTCATTCTGATCAGGTAAATAGTTTTGCATGTATTCTTCATTTCATCTTCTGTGTATAAAAAACATGGTTTTAGTCAAAAAGAGGGAATATTGAGAATTTTAATGTTCCAATTTTTATTATTATTTTTATGTTTGATTCTTTTATGTCTCCAGGGGAAATTTAATTGACTAATCCTTTCTCTCGGTTCAACTCACATTGACTAAAAGTGGTAAACATTTTTACCAGTTATATTCAACATTCTACAACATGGGCAAACTTATCATTGCCAATTCTTCAATTTATTTTTCGTGAACTGGACGCATGCTGAACATGGGTGGCAAAATTAAACTTATTTCAAAAAAATGTAATTACAAGCTATTTTTTATTTTAAGCTATTTTTAGCTTACTACTACAGATAGATCAAGAAAAATAGAAATCACAAATAATTTTTCATAACCTTTCTGTTTATTTCCTTCTGTGTTCATTTTTACTCATATTTACAATAAAACATTTCTATATAATTAGCTATACTTTCTTCCTTTTTCCCTATACTAACTAGTGGATAAGTGGATAGTGTGTGTGAGTGTGGTGCACCACGTGGTATGGTTGGGAGTATAACTAATTTCAATCGATATTTCCCAATATTTCTATGTATGGTAATATCTATATAAAGTTTAAGCTAGTACGTAGTAGCCGAGATAATGTCTTTTAAACAGATAAGTATTGTAAGCATCTTTTCTCTTTGTTGTTGTTGATAAATTTTCAAATACTTGCTCTTCATCACTTCGTTGTTACCATTTTGTTTATATTCGCACTCGCTTTTGCACTCGCGCAGATTTGAAGCGGCCCTCAAAAAATCTGATTTTTCGGGAACCAATCAGAATCCAGAAATAGACCAGCCGATGCCAGGGCCTTCTTTCTTTAGAAGAAGCCCTGGGATCGAGGTTGAGCCTAAGCGACAACATCATCTTTTTTCCAGACCTAACTTTTAATCAAAGAAACTTAAAATTCTATAGATATACTTCTAATTTTCCGATGTTCTTTTATGTCAAATATGTTTTCTTAATGACAATAGTCATTAATATACTCAATGTTTCTTACGATAAAGAGAAAATAGCAAAGTAACTATCGTCTTCGAAATATTGTTGATGCAGAACTTCCTTCACCACATGTGTGCGTGGGTGCATAGTCATTTGACTTTGACTATGGCGGGTGCTATCATTATGTACATCGCCTTGCAGTCCGTTGGTCTGAGTGAGTACTGTAATTGTGTCCTGGATAGTACCTTATTTTTCTTATTTTTGTGTAATTTAAAACATTGGTCTGTGGCAGATTTTTCGTTGCTGTTGTCCTCCAAGAACAAAAAAATATAGAAGAAGAAAAGAAACATTAGTGTGCAGCTTCGACCGCACCACAATAATAGCTTGTGCAGCTTTGTCGCACCAAAGTATTATAAACGTACTTAAATAGTACCTGTGCTTTTGCACCTTAATAGCTTGTGCAGTTTTGCACCAAATTAACTTACACTCTAAAGTATATTTTGTGCAGTGTCTTGCACACCAAATAGCTTGTACAGCTTTGTTGTACCAAAATTATATATACTAGCCGCCAAGGCGGCGTCGCTCGCCGCCCATGTCCACCCTGCTCTGTATCACTGTATCAATAAACGTCAAATTTTCTTATAGACGGCTCGTACAACTTGTGTTCAACCAGAAGCAGATTCGAAGTCACAACCTCTGGTAAAACCAATCTATTATCAGTGTAACAATACACTCAAACATTTTGATTGCTCGAAAAAAAGGTTCACCCGTCTCAGACAGTCAGGCAAGCGTTAGGATACACTGGCAAACCGAACATGCTGCCACGTTCTGCCACTGATGCTTTTTGTCCAAAATGTTTAATCAGTTAGTTTCTTTGTATTTAGTTGATGTACTGTTTTCAAAGCCAAGTCAAACGTGGAATATAAAACTAACAATAATAATAAAAACAAAACGTTATTCCTATTAGTTCATCAGCCAAAAAAAGTCACGTTCGATTGGGGTTGCAATGTATTTGCTTCGAACTCACGTCGCACACAAAAAAAAAGAAATAATTTCGCTCATAACTCAATCTACCATTTTGCGTGACTTACAGACAAACGGAGAATCGGCTATTAATATATAGATACCTTCTTAGTTAACATATGTGCTGTGCTGTGTTGCGAGACTTGGTTATTGGAATTCATTTGACATATATTTAATTGTGTAAATGAAGGTGACCTCCTTTACAAGTCATTGAATAAAGATACATATACATTTACTTTAAAGGAAGAAAGTGTTTGCAGAAGAAAGCTTTGCGGATCGGCTGAACCGCATAATTTTTGCATTTTGCGGGAAAAATCTTTTGCGGTTCGTGGAAATGAATCCTTTTTGCGGGAATGAACTTTCGCAGTTTCTCAGTTTACATTTTTTTTTTTGCAAGAAAAAAATTATGCGCTTGTTAAACGAGAGTACCTTAGAAGGGAAAATTTCGTCAGGGAAGTTGTTTCTTTATAGACATGAATGCACCGAGAGAAAATGATTGCATTAAAAGAGTAGATTAACGCCATTTTCTAATTGTTCTTTTGATAGTTACTACAGTTAGTAAACAAACTCACTGACATTCGAATTTGTGTTCTATTGAAATTTTTATATCTCTCAGATTCGCTCTCCTCCATTACTATTCATTTTTGTCAGTGTCATTCATACTAGACAAAGAAAAATTCATAGGTTGGAGAATTTAAGACAGAAAAACTTCACTAGGCAAACATAGTTTAATTTTTCGTTTGGAGAAAATATTTCACAACTTTTAGCTTGAACAGCAAAATTAAAATGCCATGAAATTCAATTTTGCCGAAAAAAAGCCCTCGAAATTCTCACGAAATAATGTAGATCAAATCACTTATTGAAATTGGAGTCAATGAACTTCTACAAACAGGCTTTTAGGTAGGAGGAATTTGTCTTGTAATACTTTGGATTATTTTGAAAATTTTGCGGGAAAAAACTTTTGCGATTTACCAATATTACAATTATTTGTGGGAATAAACTTTTGCGATTCGAACCAAAACCGCAAAAACTGCAAAACTTTCTTCCGCAAACACTTTCTTCCTTTAGAATTTATTTTCCAGACCTTAAGTGCCAATCCTACAGATTAAAATTTTCCCATGTTATTTTCTGTTAGATGTGTTTTTAATGACAAACGTTATTGATATACTCAGTATTTCTTATCACAAGGAGAAATATTGTTTGTGCATTACTTTCATTCACCGGATCACTTTGTTTTGTATCACGTATACTTTTGGTCTGAGTGATTACTTTATTGTGTGCTGAATAGTAGTTGATTTCTCTTTCTGTTCAAATTAGAGCAGTAATCCCTTTCTAGCTGTTGCTGTTTTATGTATATTTTTGAGTTCTTCCTTTCTTGAAGAAATAAAACATAGAAGAAAAGAAACACGTGCAGCTTTGACCGCACAACAATAATAGCTTGTGCAGCTTTGTTGCAACAAAGTATTGTACACATACTTAAATACAGGGTGTGTCTGGAAAATCAGGAAAAAAAACTATGTTTGACAGGAAGATTCTGGAAAGTCAGTTAATGTCAGGGGGAAAAAGTTTCTTTACCATTTAGGTCAGGGAAAGTCAGGGAACACTTTCATAAGACTGTAACAGTGTCTATTACTGACTTTGTTCAATGATAATTTTGCTTACCCAATCATCTATCAATATTTTTTTCTTTGTTTCAGAGTTAACTAACATGTTTTATGAAATGTTTTATCCCTTCTCTAGCCTGTAAATTGATACTTCTGAATGTGTAATCTTGACTCTGTGGCAGTTTTAGTAGGCAATAAAGTCAGGGAAAACAGGGTGTTTTAAAAGAAAAGTCAGGGAAAATGATACCTTTTTTACTCCTTAAAGTCAGGAAAGGTCAGGGAAAATATTTTGGGAAAAGTGCGCTACGAACCCTGCAAATAATACCTGTGTTTTATGCACCTTAATAACTTGTACAACTTTTGCACCAAATTAACTTACAGTGTACTTACCAAATAGCATTGAACAGCCTTGTTGTACACCAAAGTACTATGTATATATAATATATACTATTCATATAGATTCTTATCTCTTTTCTGAAAGTGCTTGACAGTCAGTTTTTTCAGTTAGCTGATGAATCCGTGAAGGAAGAAACTTAAAGTTCTAACAAAAATAGTTTTCTTCTTTTCATCCGTTTATAAGTATATACTTATATACTTTTAGTAGGCATATTATCCTGTACTTTGTTCAGAGACTTGCTTATGTCATTTAAATTGAAAAAACTTGTTCAAAGTTCTTTTAACCATCCATCCAAAAACTGGTAACCGATACGTACTTGTAATCAGTTATGCTAGCTTATCAGTAGGTCATTGTTATTTATTTGGTTTTATTGTGAATGAAAGGTGATCGCCTTTTGAACAAGGGCACATATTTTATAGTCCCAGATTTGCCAGATAATGTTTCCATACTAGATTAAAATAAAATTGATTTATCTTGAATATGATTATAGCTTCCTAGATAAGTTAGTATCTCTGACTTTGCTGATGTTTTCATAGATAGAGCTCAAAAAGTTGATTAACAAGTCTTTTTACAGTTTTTGAAAATTTCCTCTCCTTTTGCTGATATTTCAATTTAAAAATATCAAATTATGCAATGTATAATTATGATGTAATAGGAGAGTGTGCTTTTGATGTGTGTAACTTTTGAACTACTAAATATTCTTACTTCATACTGCATCATATCATTTCACTTAGAATTCTTTATCCATTTACTAATGTACAAAGATGTAATATTCATTAAAAGCGATGAGAAATTTTAACTACTCACTTATTACATCATAATTATGCAATGCATAAATCAAATCTAAGATGTTGAAATTGAAATATCTCGAAAACCACAAAGAATTACAAAAAACTGTAAAGAGACTTGTTAATCAACTTTTAGAGCTCTATTGTGTCCCAAAAAATAACTTTTCATCACAGGATCCCTTTAATGCTAGCTATGAAACGGTAATATAATTCTTTTACATCAAAAGTGTTTATGTTCCTATGTTTCCCAAACAAAATTCTATAAAATAGTATATATTTGATTTGTACAGTAGAATAGTCAGAATTAGAATAGTTATATGTAAGTTATAATGTGAAATTAAGGAAACTTCTATCTTTTATAGACATAAATGTTGATCTTAACTATTTAAAAATGTGTATCTTATTACATCATAATTATGCATTGCATGTTGATGATTTTTAAATATAAATATCTCCCTAAGGAAACAGAAGTTCCAAAAACTGCGAAAGGACTTCATAAGCAACTTACTTCTACCATCACAAAAGTTTGGACGCAAGAATCCCTTTAATCACACTCATTTTAGTTATCACTCAGAAATTGCTAATTTGACCTTTCTGCAGAAAAACGTTTTTTTCGATTTTGCTTCACAGCCAAACATTTTTACATTTTGACCTTCAGGCCTTCAGTCCTGATAGTGCCTTCTTGTTTTTTGCCAATATCATGTGCATTACAGGGATATTCGATTGATTAACAATAGTTTCGTACAAAAAGGAAGATTACAAATTCCTTGACTGATGGCTATAATACAAATTACGCATACATTGAATTAAGATTTACAATCGTGTTTGTGCCATGAGGCTCTTGTTTACTTTTAAGCACAAACATGTGAAATACATAAAACTGCTCTCTTCGTTTCGCGAAAACTGCTAAACTTTCTGTATTTTCCAGTAGATTTTGTACTATAAACACTCTAAATACCTCTGCAAACTTTACTTCCAGCAGGTTTCTACATCCATCCATATTTTTTACTGCAAACATGTACTAAATTTATACTTTCTTTCTCCCCACTCTTTCGCTGCCATGTTGCACTGAAAAACGACATTATAAATCAGACATTATTATTTGCTAAATATAGCAGCAAGTTCGTTACTAAAACAAATCTGTAACTTCTCGTAGGACATGCATCTTTATGATTTGATCGTTTTAACTCTGTTTTTATTAAATCCATTTGACTCATGTACTTACGTATATATATTACTTTTCACTAACGTTTTCCCACCGAAAAGAATTAAAACCATTTTCACCAACGTAAATAAACATCATCCTTTCTGCAGCCATTTTTCAACTTCAACTACACTACTTTACTGCTGCACTCCCATAACTATTTGATAACTATAAAAAGAAATACGTAAAAATATCGTTAAAATAGACTTTCTTCCACTCGTTCTCCGCTTGGTTTTCCTCTGAAAAAACCTATATAAAAAGCAAACATCAATACAACAAAACTCACTATACACGTGGTACCCGTTGTTTTATTAATCTAAAATACAATAACAGTAAAAGTTTAACAATAAACAGTTTTAAAATAACAATACCTTCGTATGTATACAAAGCTGTTTCTCCGTGAAAATAGTGACCGATAATGAAAATCCGTTATTAACGAACTAATTTTTTGGAAATCGTCAACCAATCAAAATGGCGAAAAAAGAATTTCTTTCGTTTTGATTGGTTTAAAAATTTAGACGTCACACTTAGATTACGTAACATTAAAAAAGTGTCTGTCGCTTCTACGTGGTTTTACGACGAAAAGGGAAACAATAAGAAGGTTTTGACAGTTAAAAGAAAATATGTGGGATGCACAATTGCGAATTAGTATAATAAGATATGAATATATTGAAGATATTCTTCAGGGCGTAAAACTTGATCCAGTTAAACGTTCCTGACGATGTTCTGCGGATGCAGAACGAAATATTGAATTAAATAATAATCAAAATGAAACTTCTCGTTATTCTCTTTTTAATTAATATGGATATATATATATATATCCAATATATCTACTGTGCTTATTATTATACTCGAAAAAAGGCCTGCCTTGCACTTGCCATTCTGGAAATAAGCCTGTGCCGTGTGTTGTATAAATGATATCTACTTTAAAAAAGAAAGCTTTCGGGGTGGCGTGAACCAGATTTCAGCTTGTTTGGTTGTCTTTTTGAATGTGCTGCAACATTGACTTAGTTATGCAGTTATGACACGTCCTGAAGTCTTTAAGCCATACGGCTTCTTGTTTTAGTTACATTTTATGCAAAAAGAAAAAATGTTTATTTATTTATTTATTATTTATTTATTTATCAAATATTTATACAGGAGAGCTACACCAGTACTAAATACTGCTATCACGTAGGTCCTGTAGATAAAAATAAGATACAAGGCGGTAAAAATAAAAGAGCATATAGAATGATATAAAAATAGAAAATTATTTAGCAAAACGTGAGACAAAAGTAACCTAATTGTGTCAAAATAAGCACAATGAAAATGAAAATGTAAAAAAAGAAAATGTAAAAATAGATAAAAGCGAAAGTTGATTAAATAATAAAAAATTGATAAAAAGGAGAGAAAAACAAACTATTATTTACAATAAACACTGTTAATCATAGATAAATACTTATTAAAATTTCTTTCTTGTCGATTATTTACAGGGAGTTCGTTGTATAACTTTGCCCCAGTATAGGCAAACGACTTTCTTGAGAATTCTAGTTTTATATTCGGTAACTTAAGAAGGCAGTCAGCATTTCTAGTCACTCTGTTATGATCGTTGATCGTAAAATATTGTGAAAACGTTTGACATGTTTTACCATCTAGACATTTCTTTGTCATGACAAAGGCATTTCGTTTGAACAGATTTTCAATCGATATTGATTTATCTGTTGATATACTGTTGTACCTTCTTTCCAGCGATTTGACGTTTTCTTGCTGTTTTTTCGTTAGTACAAGATGAAGATTACTGCAGTAACTGATAATGGGTATGACCATTGCTGTATAGATCTTTTTTGTTGAATGGTTTGGTAGAAGTGGTTTCATTTTCATCAGCAGGTTCATCCTCTTTGAGGCTTTTTTGTATTTCTCTTTGTTCAATGTTAATGTTGAGTCAAGTATATTCCCCAAATACGTATATCTTTCAGTTGAATGGAGTGTTACATCACGATATTTAACATCAATCTTTTTTCCTTTCAATCTCTGTGCAATTCCAAATAGCATAGAATCACTTTTTCCTTTCTTCATATTTAAGATTAGCTAGTGCTCGAAACAAAACTGCGATAAAAAATCAAGATCTTCGTAACGATTTAGCACAACGATGTCACTATTTGCCAGATACAGAACAGTGTCATCAAATAGTGACATCGTTGTGCTGAATCGTCAAAGTTATTAACATAATTTTAAAATTTCAGTTTTGTAACCCGGCTGTACCCCAAAACCCACACTGGGACAGGCCCACACTTTAGATAAAATTGTAAGATTTACAACGTATTCCTGCTAGCCACACAATTGAAAAGATATACCTTTGATTTTTATCCTGGGTTTGCAAACTTAGTCTTCTGATTTAATGATTTACTAGCCTTAGTGTAAAGATTTTAAAATTTCTCGACTGTGAATTTTTTATAAACCGGACAGAAATTTCCTATAATGAAAACTTTTTTGATTAAATGGGGATTTGACATAACCTTATGATATAAGGGCTCTCAAAAATAGTAATAGTTTTAATCCTATTGCTCTAAAACCCCGGAAATTAAAGTTTAGGTGACCGTGCTGTTTTTGGGGTACATATACCTGTAACGAAATGCTTAAATTCCCAGCACTAGACCAAACATTAAGATTTATTTCAGTAAGCTGATTGATCACTTCTGGGAACCCTTATGTTCACAGGTTTTCATAAAGCTAAAATGTTCCAGCAATTTAAAAAAACGTTGAAGCATCAAAGATTTGAGAGCAAATGCTGGTGTATAAAAAAGATTTGAGAGCAAATGCTGGTGTATAAAAAAGATTTGAGAGCAAATGCTGGTGTATAAAAAAGGAAATAAAGTTTCTATTTGTGATCTTGATGTTTTTCATGAAGAATTCAAACACCCCCTCCCCCAGCATCAATGTTTTGATTTGTGTCCAGGTTGGGGCCCAACAAACATTGATAACATTGATGGTGGGGAAAGGGGGTCCATAATGTTAAGCTTACAGCCGCAATGTTTTGTCCAAGATTGTCTGAATGTTTGCTTGACTAAATCATTTTGTGTATAGATATTCGGATGTTTACCTTTACTTATTTTGTAATGGCTGACTACTTAGTTTTTCATTTCACTCAGAGAGTTTTAGCTGCAACTTGTTTACTTTTCCATTTTTATTATTGTGTGATTTTATTATTGATGTGGGAATGAATTATATTACAGTTTCGTTTGCTGTTGCCACTTTGGTAAATAAACAGATACAAATAGGCCATCAGAAATACAATTGGCAATGTAAACGCCAACAAAACATTTGTGAACTTTACTTTAGGTATATATAAATATTAACAAAACATGAGCACACAGAAGATCACCATGGAAACATCAGTGCGATTGAGGGTTCTCCACCAGGAGTTTGGTATCAGCTGCTAGGAGCTTTGTGGCAGGCCAGACTGACTAACACAACAAAAGTGTGAGGAGGATTTTGAGAACAGATACAAGTAAATGTACAAGTACATGCAGAGAAGGAAGAATGGATTCCTCACAGAAGCAGACAAGAAACAAAGACTTGCATTTGCAAAAGCTTATTGCAAGAAAGAGGAACACTTTCGGACAAACAAATTAAACTGCTACTATGATGGCATGGGATTTGCGCATAAATACAACCCATGTAGCGAAGCCCGAGCAACTTCGTTGATGGCATGGCGTCTGCCCAAATAAGACCAAGGGGAAGAAAGAGGAAAGTGGTGGTTGCATAGTAAAGTTCTTTGTAGACTCCACGGACATTCGTTTCGTATATTTGAACAAGCCCGATTGTGATGCATCATTTTGGTTTCTCGTTCATCCCGTTCATTGACTTTGCCTAGGAATTCAATACATGATTTGCTAGTTGTAAAGAACGGAATCTTGTTTTCCCAATCGATGACCATGTCAGTGGCAAATTGGTTTTTAGATTGAGAGAAATGGATCGTCCGTCCTTCTAACAAAAGCAAAAGTCATTACAAGCAACCAGCTTAGCTGACCAGCGAAAGGGGCAAAATTATTTTAAAGAGACACAAAAAGTGCTAATTTAGGTGAAAACTTTTTTTTCACTGCGCTTTATGAATTTGGTGTGTAAACAAAGCAACACAGCTACATGTATTGCGGATTTTGAAATATTAAGGGTCCATTTTGGTCGGTAGTAGCAAGAATAATAAAATTCTTACTGTTTCATTTTTCATATTCAGAGTAAACAATTTAGAAATTAAGCATTTAATGCTGTTTGTAGTAAGTATAAATGGTTGATTTTGGATTTACAACATTCTTTTGAACAAAATTGACAAAATTTTCCAGAAAAATCAAAAATTCTACACTTCTCAGATTACACATATCTGGTATATATATAATGTTTTAGCATAAAAGGTCTCTATTATTTTGTTATTTTTGGACTAGCATACCACTTCAAGGTTTCCCTGAGAAGTAGTAGCAATAAATTAGTGAAAAGCCTGTCTTTAAGGAGAAAATTTTCCATTTACATTCCGTTATTCATTTTCCATCATTCCGTAACCGAAATTAATACATCCTCCATTAGTCTTTATTGTTTGGGAAACAGCCTGTTATAGATTCACAAACTACAATAAAGACATATTTTGGCTAATACATTAAGCAGTATTAAAACCATCACATTCTAAAAGCCAAAACTTCCATAAAATGGGGTGAGTTCGGACACTAAATTAGCCGGTTCTACAATAGAATATTCAATGTAAACTTTCTTGAAAATAGATTGTAGTTACATAGATGGTTGTTAGAAGCTGAATAACACAAACTGGTTTGTAGGTTTGCCTAATTAAAGTATAATTTTCCCTGACAAAAGGATGTGTTTTAGTGAATTTGCTGTTGAAAAAGACATTGCAGTGATGCGTTTTATTATTTTTTTTCTTGAATTCAAGACGTATTCTTGTATGTGTAATTCATGCCAAATGTCAGATTATCAAAACTGTCTAAACTACACCACTTCCCTAAATTACACATCACTGAAACTGATCACTTTAAAGAGCAAGTCACCAGGATCTGAAAGTGAAGATGATGAAGACGAAGATGAACAATCTCTCGAGGACGAAAGTAACGAGATCAACTGGGTTGAACCAGATGCAGTGGAAATGATAAAGGCTGGTGATATTGTCATAGTCCATTCAGGAGATGTTTACAACCCTTACTATCTAATTTTAGCAAAGTCTGCAGTAACAACCCTTGATAAGGACCTTCATGATGATTATGTACATCTTCACCAAAAAGGACAAGCTGTCATAAGTGGAAGTTATCAAGAAGAGGTCCACAGCGAAAATGAAAACATACTCTTCTTTAAAGATGATGGGAAGGAAGCTGTCATCTCCTCCTTTTGTGTTGCCGGTATCTCTCCGGAATTGATTCAGTCAACTGGGCTTTGACTAAAGAAAGTAGTGGAAAACTACGAAGTTAATGAATATGTGCATGATGTTCTGTTAGGATTAGTTACAGGTTTACATGCTTAAAATAGTTTCAAGGAATTCCTAGCTTTTCTAATTCTAAATGCCATCTTTTCTGATGTTCCAATAAGTTTTACATGTGTGAGGTTTTCTTTTAGATTATTTATTAGTGAGTTTTAAGAGAGTAATATATTTATATCCATTAATTTTTCTATATTATATAATAGTGTGATTTTTGGCTCACTTTTTTATTATTCTAAACTTCAGATAGAAACTTTTCATGTCAAAGCATTTCAGCTTTGTTTAACTTTGTTTTTTTTTCATTTCCTTTTGATTCTTTTGGAATTTTAAAATCATTAACAATAATTTTCATAATTATTTGGCACTTTTTTCCGAATTTTTTGCTTTAACATAGCCCAAATTTATGGTTTAGCCCATTATATGTAAAATACTTTGTGATGGCAATTTATTGTAATTATATATGTTCAGAAAAACTTTTTATTGCTAATTTGAATTTGAATTTTGTTAAAACTTCATTGGTTCTGCATCATTTACAGTTTTTTTCGACATTTCGATTTTCAATATTTTGGTTACGGAATGATGGAAAATTTGAAATCCCTATAAAAAGGTTTGAGACCTATTTTAAACTTTCTGTTTTTCTATGGATCCACCCTCTCATGAATATCTTCAATTGCCATAAAATCCTCTTTGGTTCAAGCAAGTACCATATAGTAATGACAGTTTTTTTTTTGGTTGCGGAATGACAGAAAATTTGCTAGCTGGTGGAAATTTAATCGAGTGAAATAACTTCTTCCTTGTTTTTTTTTAAAGACAAAGGTTACTTGATTTCAACCTAATTTCAACAAGAGGCCACGAGGCCTGAAGGTCAGCGCTTTCGCCAAAGTTGAAAAATTTTTGACCATGAAGCAAAATGGAAAAATCACGTTTTTGTTCCAGGGAGGTCAAAATAGGAATTGATGAGCGATAACTGAAGTAATAGTGAAGTTATAGTGGGAATAAGGCATTCAATGATAAAACCAAACAGGTCTGGTCTCAAAATTGTATCCAAATTGTGCAACAAAACTTAATTCAATAAAACGTTTATCTAGAAATTAAAGATACAAAGCCTATCAAACACTGATCAATTGACTTTTATCTATGCTATCTAAGGACATCTTTACAAATGAAACAAATACGATTGTCTTTGAAGTGAATTGAATAAAATAGGATTTCGAAAAATGCAGGTTTGCACTTAAATCAAAAGAAGTTACCAATTCCTTAAAAAAGCTTATATACAGTATACGTTAAGGGAATCTTTTTTGTGTAGATTAATTTTTGCGACTTTTGCCCGAATTCACAAAAATAAATCCACACAAAACATCAAGACATGAACGATTCACAAAAAACAATCCACGCAAAATTTGATGATTTTACTTGCTCATTTTTTTGGCTCTGTGTATATTAACTATTTCCTTGTACTTATCAAGCACCCATTGGTTTTGCAATGTGGCAGGCATGGAAACGTCTAAGCTATATTATGAAATACACGCATTGCACTTTGTGCACATTCGCAAAAATAAATCCAAATATTTTCCTTGAGAAGTTCTGACTCGCAAAAATTAATCCACGCAAAACGCTTTCAAACCTTGGCTCGCAAAAGTTATTCCACCCAAAAAAAAATCTCAAGGAAGTACTTTACCTTAAGGGTAAGGTACTTCACAAAATTTCATGCAGACCTTTATTCTAATGATTAAAGCAAACTTCTCACACACATTACAAAGATGAATTCTGCAAAGGAATGACTAAAAATAACTGATATATAATGTTAAAAACAACTTGTATGAGTGATAGTGCACCATTCATACATTTTTGCCTTTCTTCATTGAAAATAAAAAAAGGCATGCAAAAGAACTGCCGATTATTTAAGATTAAGAAAACAAAGAGACTGCTGGTCATGCAGAGACAGAGTAAAAAACAATTTATGATACAAAAAATTAAAATAAAATGACAAGACTATAGATAAGTGAAGAGACTTATAACGTTTTCACATAGGTAGGTAATTTGTTTATTAGAATGTTGATTGAAAAGTTTATATATAAACATTATATTTTGTTCTTTTGCTTGATAATTATATACTACATTACATTACAACAAACACAGAATATCATTGTTAGAGTCATTTTGGATTAGTGCACCACGCACTTTCACAGTAATTTATAAACTTCAAAATGTTGTCTGTTTATTTTTGTGGATGACTAGATAGATTTCTACATATACACATTTTATTTTTGTGGGCATAAAATTTTTATTTTAGACAGGATAAACCGATATTCAAAACTTGCCTATATTGATGGGCACATTTGTATGAATACATAAAAAATAACATTACATATCCGATGTATAATAGGTCCTTTTTGGAGGCAGCAGAGCTCTCTCTCTATCTCCAGGTCAGACCAATATATAGCACAAAACACAAAATCTGGCCTAGCTAACTGAACAGTGTATAATAATAGGTTCAATTATAATATACGGTGATAATATTACGAATTTCTTTACTTCTCTGGTGAAAAATAACCCTTTCCTTCCGCTTTTATTTCCAAAATGATATCTCCGTGATGGGCAAACTTTAAAACTCATGTTTTAATGTTAGGCCGCACTCACCCTGATAAAAAAGCTGTAAATATAAATTATCTGAAAAATCTGAATTAAGCCACGATTACCAAATAGCCTCTATTCTACCCTTTAAGCTTTCAATGAGGAATCCAGGCTAGAACTGTGGACATGGGACGGAAAAACGCTAATGAAAGATCAGCTGCTTAACGCGCTGACCAATTATACATCACGCCGTCGTTGAGTACAGACGTGCGCGTTCATTCGAAATTTGGCGGGAATAAACTAGGCGTGTCAAACCTCGAGCATTTTAACAAAATGCTTGTATTTACTAGAAGTACAATGATTTCGAATAAAGACGAGGATGTACAAGAAGAAAGTAGACAAGAGAAAGAACAAGAACTAGAACAAGAACAAGAAATAGAGGAAGAACAAGAAACAGAGGATATTTCGACTGGTAAAGTAACTTTAGACTTTCTTTATCGTGAAATCAAGGACCTTAGATCGCATATGACAAACATATTATCAGACAAGATAGATTCTGCGAAACAGATATAATGAACAAACTTAGAGAAGAAAATAATCTTTTGAGAGATGAACTACAGTCTGTTAAGAACGAACTAAAAGATAAATCAAAAGAGATCCTTACCTTACGAAAGGAAGTCGAAAACCTTGACTATGACAAGGTCGACAAATATGACCATGATGATTTAGAAAGGGACATTGCTGAACTACAACAATATGTCAGAAGAAATAATGTAGAGATCTGTGGCGTTCCTGACGATGTAGTCAATCTTGAGGAAAGAGTTATCCAAATTGCTCGTGCTGTTGATGTTGAAATTTCTAAGGAACATATTGAAGCTTGTCATAGACTCTACCAAGCCAAAAACAAGGCTGACCCGAAGAACATAATTGTGAGATTCGTTAACCGTAAGTTTTATGAAAAATTACTAAGAAAAAACAAACTGTTTACAAAAAAGTCAATTCAACAAAAAGCTGGTCTCGATAATAAGATCTATATCAACAACAATCTCTGCGGTTATTATAAATTTTTGTGGAGCAAAACAAAGGAACTACATTCACAACAAATGATTAATGAATACTGGGTTTTTAACGGTACACTAAAGATTCGCATTGAAAAAGACTCTTCGCCTATTAAGATTACCCATCTTAACGATCTTGTTGATTTATTCCCAGAACACGAAAGTTTTTTAGCAGATTATTAAATTTCCTCACTTTAATTGAACTCTGTGATTTGAATGCTGCTCGAGGTGTGTGTGTGTGTGTGTTAGTTGATAAATTTCTCTCGTAATTATCATGACATCGGTCGATAAGTGCAACATATGCAACAGAAAGGTAAGACCAACTAATTCACATTTTTGTCAGTCTTGTAAAGCATGGTCAAATGCTAAGTGTAATGGTATTGAATTTAAACATTTGCATAACATTTGGCTCTGTAAATCGTGTAGACAGGATGTTTTCCCATTTTCTGACAAAAGTTCCAACGGCACACAACATAGTCAAAATTTAAGTAGCCTTAAATCTTTCTTTACAAAACTTAACAGCCTTAATACATTTGGTTCTCTACATCAAGATGAAATCATTGAGGAAGTTAGCCATATCAACTGTCAAGACTTTAAATCTATTCCCTCTAAAGAAAATTTTTCTTTTTTTCATTTGAACCTCTTGTCTTTAAAAAAACACTTTAGCGCACTTTCTTCTTTATCAACCTTACTTGAGCATTCTTTTGATATCTTGGGGATTACTGAAACTAGACTAACATTTCGGTAAGCAAGGAAGGGTATGATGGTGTTGACATTCAGGAGTTCCTGTATAGGTCGTATTGTTGCATTGTTTCGAGAGACCCAAGATTGACTTGAAAAATGAGCGGAATTGTCGCTTGAGGTAATTTGTCAGCGTTGTGTTGATATTCACTATCTCCAATCTGCAAAAGGATTTAGGTACAACTATTACTTTAAAGATTGATGTAATGGTGTGAGGGTGCATTTTTCTGATGCCACAAGAAACAAGAGATGATGTTGTTGTCCATAGCTCCGCTAACCAGGAGTCGAGATGTCTCTTCAGTGTGATTTTATTTGTCCTGTTTGTGGCCCATAGAAAACCAAGAAGTTTCATTTTTGCTAGAGGTTTGATGCCGTTGCTATTCAAGGATATCTCGATGTGGGAGGAGGGTTTGCCGGAAACGATAAACTGTGTCTTGGCAGCATTGTATTTTAGGCCATTTTGCGACCAAAGCCTTCACAGTGGTTGATCATGATCTCTAGGCGTTTCAGGGTAGGACTCAGTGTTGATAATAGACAAAAGATTGTTTCTATACTGCATATGTGACTCGTATGACGTATGTCTCTTTCTATCTCGACAGTGCGTTGGTTTCTTTTTTATGTATGTAGCGTGTTGCATTGTTTAGTTTTTTCTATAAGTTCTTTGTTTTTTACGTTCTTGTTTTTAACGAGTCTGTACATGATGTAAGTTTTACTAGAAGAAGTTCTATGTTAGAACAGAAAAAGTTCTCTGTGCTAAATAACTTTAACAGGTTATGGGCCCAGACAATCGCATGTTTTAAAACACGAAGTTTATGTTATATCTTGATCCAGTAGAGTATTACTTTCGCTGACTATGGCTATGGCTGCTGATAAGGGATTTGACTTTAAATTTGAGAAACTTACAGCTGAGAACTACCATACGTGGAAGTTTAATATGAAAATGTTTTTAATCGGAAAAGATCTCTGGGAGATTGTGAATGGTTTTGAAGTTTTAAACGAAGCTGGTGATGAAGAAGAGAAAAGTAAATTTAAAAAGAGAGTGAATCTTGCTCTTGCTAGTGTTTGTTTATCAATCTCGACTAATCTCCAAATCTATGTACGCTCTGCTGAAACTGGAAAGGAAACTTGGGATAGCTTAGCAAAACATTTCCAGCAGAAGACGCTTTCGAGAAAAATACAGCTGCGAAGAAAGTTGTATTCAGCAAAATTACAGAAAGGTGGTGATATGGTTGAACATATCAATTCTGTCAAGACGATTGCGGAACATTTAGAAGGAATAGGCGATCCTATAGCTGAACACGATTTAGTTATCATTTTGATAAGTAGTCTTACTGAAGAATTTAATTTTCTGATAACTGCATTGGAAACCATTGCTGAAGATAATTTGACATGGGAATATGTTCGTGACCGTTTAATTCATGAAGCTGAAAAGATGAAATTTCCTGCGTTAAAGGACAGAGTTAAGGATGCTCTTTTCACTAAAAATCCGAAAGATCCGAAAAAACCGAAAGACTTTATATGTCATTATTTTAAAGGAAAAAACCATTATGCCCGAGATTGTACCAAGAAAAAGCGTGATGAGAATGCCAAACATAAAGCAAATTTGTCTAACCAGACTGATCAGTCGCCAGAAATCGCTCTCATGTCCTCTAATCCGAATAATGGAGAAGAATGGTGGATAGAATCTGGAGCATCTCAACATATGACTTATGAGAGGAAAAGCATTAAAAACTTTCATAAGTTCAATCAACCATTGTGCATTCAATTAGCAGATAATAGTTGTCTGTATTCGTATGGAAAAGGGGAAGTGCATTTAACCGTGCTGAATAAAGATGAAAAAGTCGATATTGTTTTGAAGGACGTTCTTTACGTGCCGAAATTGCAAAACAAACTTTTCTCACTGCCGTCTGTTACGGAGAACGGTGCTGTTGTTGAGTTCTAGGGACAATCATGTGGTATTAATATCGATGGGAAGGATTACGTTATTGGCCATAAACATGGCAAATTGTATAAACTCAATACTGTGGATTTTAATGAAACTTGTTGCATTGGAAAGGCAACCAAACCACAATCCTTACATTTATGGCACCAACGTTATGGTCATTTAGGTTATGAAAGTTTAAAATCCTTAAATGACAAAGAATTAGTTACTGGTTTGCAGATCGATCCTAAAGAGATGAGTGACCTAAAGTGTGAAGGCTGTGCAGTTGGAAAACAACACCGAAATTCGTTTCCAAAAAGGTCAGAATCTGAAACTGAGCAACCTTTGGAGTTGATCCACAGTGACGTCTGTGGGCCTATGAGTATTGATTCAGTGGGAGGATCGAAATATTTTGTTACCTTCATCGATGACTTTTCCAGGTATACCGTACTATACACTATGAAGGCTAAAAGTGAAACACTGTCGAAATTCAAAGAGTATGTTGCTTTGATGGAAAATGCTGCAGGTCGTAAAATTAAGAGACTCCGCTTTGACAATGGTGGAGAATACACCTCAAATGAGTTTAATCAGTTTTGTAAAGACAAAGGGATCCAACGAGAGTTTACAATTCCTTATTCGCCACAGCAAAATGGTGTTTCCGAGAGAATGAATCGTACCATCCTCGATTTAGCGAGATCAATGCTTCATCAAACTAACCTAGGCTTGGAGTTTTGGGCTGAAGCGGTTGCAACAGCGGTTTACGTTCGAAATCGCAGTCCAACGTCGAAATTGAAAGATCAAAGACCATTCGAATGCTGGTTTAAAAGGAAGCCTACCGTACACCACTTGCGAGTTTTCGGTTGCAAAGGTATGGTTCATGTGCCTTCTGAAAACCAAAAGAACAAATTAGATAAACGTTCTATTTCATGCATCTTCGTTGGTTACCCTAGTGATAGCAAAGGATACAAGTTATTTAATCCTGAAGCAAGAAAAATGATTCGAAGTAATGATGTTCTGTTTTTTGAAGAGGAATTTCCGAAAGTGGGAGACTCCACCAAACGAGACATTATTGATGAACCTTGTGAGTTTTACTTTGATTCAAATGTTGATGAGATTGCTGACCATGCACCTGAAGATCAACCTGTATCTGAATACCAAGCTGCTCCTGACCAAGCTATTCAACGAGAAGTCCCTAACGTAATCAATCAACGTATTCAACGCGAGAGAAGAGCACCTGATCGTCTCGGTGTTCTTACTGGAAATTGGTGGGATTTCGTTGAAAATGCTAGCATTGCTGTTAGTAATAATGAGCCTTCCAGCTATGAAGAAGCAATGAGTTGCAGCAAAGCTGATCAATGGCGTAAAGCTGTTCAAGATGAGATGGATTCACTCATCAAAAATTGCACCTGGGATCTAATCGATCTTCCTGAAGGAAAAAATGTAGTTGGTAGTCGCTGGGTTTTCAAAGAGAAACGTGGTGCAGATGGTCAAATCAACAGACACAAAGCTCGTCTTGTTGCTCAAGGATATTCCCAAAAGCAAGGCATTGATTTTGATGATACTTTCGCTCCTGTTGCCAAATATAATTCTATAAGGGCTGTCTTAGCTATTGCTAATGAGCTCAATCTTGATGTTCATCAAATGGATGTCAAAACTGCATTTTTAAATGGAGATCTAGATGCAGAAATCTACATGAAACAACCTAAAGGTTTTGTCGATGATCCGAGCAAAGTTTGCAAGTTTCATAAAAGTATCTATGGTCTGAAACAAGCTGCTCGTTTGTGGAACTTAAAAATCGATCGCTATTTGAAAGAAAATGGGTATAACGCTAGTGATGCTGATCCATGTATTTATTACAAATTTGTCAAAGAGAATAACAGAATCTCTTTGATGATTATTGCTGTTTATGTTGATGATGTCATTTTAGCATCTGATGATCTTGAACTTCTCGACCAGGAAAAGAAGAATCTCGAGAATGAATTTGATATGGTTGATCAAGGTGAAATTAATTACATCCTTGGTATGTCAATTAAGCGAGATCGTAAAGAAGGTATTCTTCGAATCAGTCAAACAGCTTATTTGCAAAATGTGCTAAAGCGTTTTGGAATGGATGAGTGTAAGCCAGTATCAACACCAATGGAGACTGGCAAGCTTTTCGAAAAAATGCCCACAGAAGATCACCCTGTCAATCTCAAGGATTACCAAGCTGCTATTGGATCACTCATCTATGCTTCCATCGGTACACGACCTGATCTATCTTATGCAGTTGGAGTATTAAGCCAGTTTATGTCTAACCCTAGCCAAGAACACTGGAAAGGGATCAAACGTGTGTTTCGTTACATAAAAGGGACATTGAACTATTGTTTAGAGTTTGTTGCATCGAAAACAAATAAAGTCAATTTGTCTGCTTACACTGACGCTGATTGGGCAGGTGATAAGATATCCAGAAAGTCGACATCTGGGTACGTCTTTCAGATTGGAGGATCTCCAATCACATGGCGATCACAGCGCCAATCTGTTATTGCACTGTCTTCTACAGAAGCTGAGTACATTTCTCTCAGTCATGCTGCACAAGAAGCAACTTGGCTTCGACAATTATTGAACAACATTGGGTTCAAACAAACAACGCCAACGACATTGTATGAAGACAATCAAGGTGCTATTGGACTTAACAAAAATCCAAGATCGAATTCAATATCAAAGCACATCGACATTAAATTTCATTACGTTAGACAAGCTGTTGGAGAGAAAGTGATTAAAGTCGAATATTGCCCCACAGATGAGATGGTTGCTGATATCTTAACGAAAAGCTTACCCAAAGCGAAATTTGATAAACTTCAAATCATGTTAGGTGTGAAATCACTGTCAGACTCGCCATACTCGTCAAGTGGGAGTGTTGATAATAGACAAAAAATTGTTTCTATACTGCATATGTGACTCGTATGACGTATTTCTCTTTCTTTCTCGACAGTGCGTTGGTTTCTTTTTTATGTATGTAGCGTGTTGCATTGTTTAGTTTTTTCTATAAGTTCTTTGTTTTTTACGTTCTTGTTTTTAACGAGTCTGTACATGATGTAAGTTTTACTAGAAGAAGAAAATCTATGTTAGAACAGAAAAAGTTCTATGTGCAAAATAACTTCAACACTCAGTGTTTTAAAGTATCTATGATTTTTCATTCCAAACCTTGTTCCAAGGTTACACTGAGATGGGAAAAGACTACGAATCATAACAAGATTCAAGTGTACCCGTAAAAGCTTCACCAAAAACACAGAATTATTGTAGGAAACAAGTGAGGAATTGTCATAGAATTTGATACATCCTAATGAACAAGCTACATCTGTATCTTCAGAACAGTTTCCTCCTCAACATTCTCTACATGAACAATGTACCTGCAGAAATGATTACTTCTTCAACGGTTTTGTCCTCGATAATAGTCACAAATTTCAGCCAATACTTTATGAATTATCTTTATGTTTAGAAACATCATATTCCTTTTTCTTATGCACTCCTTGTGAATTGAATTTTTTACTTCAATAACCTTTTCCACTTTTCATACTGAATATTGTCTATATTTATTATGTTACCTGCTAGAAAACGATAAAACGATGAAACATTATTCTGCTAAAGTCCAATAAATAAACAATGTATAAATCACAAGTTTTGTATCCATCAATGTCTTCATAATCAACATTTGTTAGAGAGTGAATCGAATTTCTGAAGCTTCTTCGATAAAATATTAACCCAATGTATATCTATAAAAGCTGACTTCTTCACAAGGTATATAAATAAGAGAATAAAGAAACGGTCTTTCAAAAAAACTCATTGACTTCCAAAGCTTCCTTGTTCAGAATAACTCTGCTTACATCTACTCGATTTACCCCTTTAGAAATTAAATTATTCGAGAGCTTTCATTATACTAATCGAGAACAAGCATGGATCCACAATACATTGCGAACGTCGCAAATGATCAGAACTTAAGCGGGACAGAATGCAAAGAAAATAACAGTCACAATCATTCTGGAACTAGAGCAAAACCCCACACACGGACTGGATTCAGAAACTGGGATTTCTCCCAGTTAAAAACATTTCATTCAGCAAAAATTATTCCAAAGGTTTTAACTAATTAATCAATTACTGTCTAGATTCTCACTCTAAAACAGCATCATACCTCTTGAATATGAATTCATTATCACCACTACCGTAAATATCCGAACAAGCGCCCTGGGCTCTTATTAAATTGTTGGATTTTTTGCATGGGCGCTTAATCGAAGGGGGCGCTTAATAAATGCTGGGCGCTAATAAAAGTTTTCTAATTTTGCACTAGATAAAGACAACAATAATTTTGATTTTTATAATTTTTTCTGAAAAATAAAACTGAAAAAAAAATTAACAAAGTGAGGTTTCGTCTTACCCTATTACCCCGCATATAAGCGCACCCCGGTTATAGGCGCAATGCGCCTATATCCGGGTCATGGCGCATGCGCCTATATCCCGTCGAAATGACTCGATCCCAAGTCCAAGCTTAGCTGACGAAACCAATAAAATATTCACATCTTTAATGACGACTTATTTTGTTCTTCTCAGGTAATCTCAAAAAGTTCCACTTTAGACACCATAAAGTGTGGTCCTTTCACCGTATAGGTACATGGTACTTCCAAGCCATTCCTTGTCTTGTTTTCCCTCTTTCCTGTAATTTTACAGGATGTCTTTGCTCCAGCAAGTAAGGCAGTACAGTATTTCAAAAGTTCTTTTGGAAGATGTCCAACAACTTCATTGTTTTTGACAATTTTCACTACGAACTTGTCGTGTTCATTTTCTGGCTCCATCTCTGCTGTCAGCATCTCATAACGACGTTGTTGTTGTAGACAGAGTTTTAAAACGTAAAATCATTAGAAAATGAATTTTCCTGCTTTTCCTGTTAGACTTTTCCCCACCCATACGGAAGGCTCTATTCCAGGCTATGAAAGGATATTCTAAAGGTTCGATTAAATATAGGCGCATGCGCCTATAATTCGGCGTTTTTTTATAAAAAAAATCGTGCCAGAACTTGATTGCCCTTGCTATAGGCGCAGCGCTTATATGCTGGGTAATAAGGTACTACTGTTTTCTCAGTTTTACTAGGGTCTTACTAGATTTTTTAGTTTTAATTCAAACAACATCGACATCATCTTTCTCATCGTCAAATTTCAAAACTACTTCATCAGTTTTGAACGCAGATACAAGAAATTACATCTACGTAACAGTCATTGGGAAGCGAAAAATGAGAAGTTGGACTTGTGGTGCCCGCACAAAATGTAGCTAGTCGAATAGTGAGAGTCCCTGATGGACAAGAACAGTTTTCAACTTTAGAGTTGAAACATAGAAAAAACATTTATAGATGCCCACAATATAAACTACGTATTTTTTTATTTCCGATAAGCGCCCAGTTTCTCAAGGCAGTTTTCGATTAACCGCCCTCTTTGAGGTGAGCGCTTAGTGAAGGGGTGAGAAATTACCTGGGCGCTTATTAGAGAGGGGCGCTCAATAAATGCTGGGCGCTTAATCGGATATTCACGGTACTCTTGCCAACATTCCATATAAAAACATGGTGTCTCAGAAGGCTCAACCATGTCAAGTACTGGACATCACGGGACTTACAGGAACACTTAACAGACCGTGTTTTCCCTCTGAAACCAATTCTCTTTGAAAATTAAAAACCATTGGCTTCCCTTTTTACTGGCTCTGAATTGGAAATGTTTTTTCTTAACATTATTATTTGAGAGCCTATGTGTTAAATGTGATGGTCCAGAAGATTTTAAATGTTTTCTAAAAATGTTAACAACATTGAAATAACAATAGATAAAAATGTTAGTAAACATTTTTATTTACATTCAAATATATTTTATGTATTCAAAAGAGAATGGGTTTCCTAAAACAATTTTGTCAGTAATATATTACATTACATATTATATTACATCTTCGAAAACATTATTGTTTAAATGGTAAGAACTTGAAGCAGACAGTTTCTCTTTGTGATTTTGAAGTTTTTGAAGTAACTGTTGCATCTTTTATATTTAACTGGATGAGAACCAGGTAAGCAGTTCATTTTAATACACAACATTTACTTGTAAAATTTATTTTTCAAAAGAACAAAAGAAACTTAGACATTTTTCAAAAACTTTTGCTTAATATTATTTATATCAGAGATCGCAAAAGAGTAAACAGGGTTTCCATTGAAATTTTCCAAACCTGGGAATATGCAACATCAATATATAAAACCTGACGAAGAGAAAATCGAAACGTTGTATAAAAATGTAGTTTTTTTACGAACATTTATATGTTTTCTAAGGCTGTTCATATGGAGGCGGTCAGCCGAGGTGATTTTCATCCTGTGTTCATATGATAATTTTTTATCCCGCCTAACCGGGATGGAAAGTTACATCACGTGATCTGATTCATTTCGCAGTAATGTTTAAATATGTTTTCGAAAATGGCGACTGAGAAACATATTTTCTTACATTCTCTCATTTCAAATATAAACACAACTTCGATTCTTTTACAACTAAATGGATTACTGTTAATGGAATTAATTAATCAAAAGAGGAAACAACAATTATTCTTTTTAAGTATCTTGAATAACAAAAAGAAGAGAATTCGACGGCTACAAAATGCAAGAAAAGAAAAACAACGAAAAAAACGAAGTTGTTGGTTCAAGCCAGGACGAACTGACATGTGGTGGCAAAATATAGAAGCATTATAAGACTTAAAAAGTTCTTCTTCTTTGCTTTTTCTTGTGTTCTTTCAAAATTGTCTTGGCTACTACTACTGAGAGCAGCTGAAACAGCAGAAGCTTGGTTCGCCATGTTTGTTTTTGAAAATGTACACAAATTGCGCATGCGTCTACTAAAATTTCATCCCGCCTTCAGATGTTTCAAGATCAACAGGGCTAAATGAGGGATAAGTTATAAATTGATGCCAAATTGGTGATGATTGTCAGCTGGATTGTGCAGAAACCTCTCCCCTCGAAGTAACTATTGAATGTAACAGTAAAGACAAGTTTGGCTTGGGAGGGGTGAATTAGAATTTAAAAAAAATTTTTATTCCTTAAGATTACAAAGGTCTCTATTTGCAGCTAACAAAGCCATAAATCGACATCAAACATAGTTACTCAGCAGTTCTTAATTTTTATAGTCTTTCTTTTTTGTTTACGTCCCCTTTATTGTAATAATATTTATATATGAAGCTTTTTTTTCTTAAACAAAAAACATTTTAAGAAAACACTCTTTTGTTATTGAAAAAACACTTTTCATTAAATGTAGAACGTTTGCAATGTCATGAACGTTTTACGGTTATCAAAATAAAATTCCAGCAGATAGCATCACAACAGCCTTCACAATTTTGCCAACTCTCAAGGTATGTATACCATAGTTTTTTAAAATGCTTGAAGAGATTCAGGCTTTTCGTTTTCCCTTTTTTGACTTATGAATTTCATTGCTTTTGAAATTACTAGTCAGATATAATTTTGGTCATTCTAGTACATGGCTAAACATTTAGGATTTATAAACTATGGGAACTTTCCTTGATTTTTCTTAAAATTTCTAGAACTTGTTTCAACTATTTTGTGTACACTAACATTTTCTAATAAGTTCCATTACGGCAGATTTTGCATTGACTCGAACTCAAAACGACAACAGAAAATTTCTGTGAAAGAGAAAACCTTCTTCCATATTCATTAGAGTGCCCGCTCCCCTTGCCGCTAACTTTAATTATAATGCTGCAAAATTCGTCAATGCAAACATGAAAACACAGCTAAATGGATTTAGCACCACCATTGGTCATTCTAGATTTCAGATCAACAAAAACAAACGAGGAAAATAAACTTGATAACAAATACTGTAATTGCAAACATCATTGGGGTAATATTCCTCTTTCCGCTAACTTGTTCCTCTTTCCGCTAACTAATTTCACGTTCATCTAAAGTGATGCAAATATCATAATTGTGTGGAATTTAGTGTTCATAATAACAGTTTAATCCCTTTTCTCTCAATAAAGTTCCTCCTTTGCTTCTGCAGATATAATACAATCACAGGCTTATAAAAATGCATGCCGTTACCGTTTACAAATCGAAGGCAGCCATATTCTTATCAGCGAAGTTTTTTTTGAAAGCAATAGTGCCGTCTCGACAAATCAACTTTTGATCGCAAAAAAAATCTAGACATGTGTTGGGAATTGCACTATTGTGAGCGTGCAGAGAGAGCTATGAAAAAGTAATTATCGCAGCACAATCATCACTAAATTTTTCTAAGTAATGATTATGATCACCCATTACTATAACATTTTTCAAATCAAAGTCGGACTTTTATAAATGGTTCACCCACACATGAAGCTAATAAAAATAATGACAATGCGTCCTTTGGGTGAAACGTTTTACGACAAAAATTTCACTCACGTTTCTGGAATGATGAATCAATGGGTGATATTATCAACACGGGATTTGCCGCTAATTGAATGTTTGTGTGAAAAATTTAACTGCTTGAATAATCAAGCCAGGTCTGGTCGTAAGAGGCGTGCGATCACACGCGCAGGTCTCCACACACGCCAAGATTTATTTAGGGGTGTGGCAATCGCACGCCTGGCTTGTAATGACAAGTGTAACTAGCATGTAGCTTTAGCTAAAAATGCTCCCGCCCTCAAGCATTCCAATTTGTACACACAGCAAGCTATACATTGCAAGCTATACAACAGAAACAAAAACAAAGAAAACTTTGTTACTTTTTGTTATCTCTTGGTCCTATGTCACATTGATGCTAATTTATACCTTTCAAAAAGTGTACTTAAGGCTTAACAAGTAAAATTAGAAAGTATTGGCTACAAACAAAAGAAATGTGTGAACTGAAACCATGGTTACGTATTTTATAATCAAAATAAGATAAACATTTGTTAAAGAAATTCTGTAAGAGCCAAAAGAAAGAAAAAAAACTTTTTCAATAAAAAAATTAAAGCGAAAAATCCATTAGAAATCTGCGTTTCAAACTTTGATTCGAAACAAGAAATAGCCAAAGTTTACATAAAAAACAAGAAAAAAATATAAGAAGGTTTTATTATTATTTAGAGCTAAAACATATACAAAAATAAAATGTTGTTGGCAAAATTTCAGATTTCAAGCTGTGCTTCAAAATCCTAGTCGTTCACTTCACTAAAACAACACATAATATGAAAAATGTCTAAGCAATTTTAGTATACGAACTTCCTAAATAACATGGTATAATATAATAATAAATTAGGAAAGAGATACGAAAAACATTCCACTTACAGTACCATGCTTTGAAACGGGAAAAAAAGCAAAGTCAGCTAATTAACTGTATTCCACCGTGTAACGTCAACACGAAAGTTGGAAGATTGCGTACTTTTTGCGGAGTAGAGAGAAGCGAGATGGAGCTTTTTTTGGCAAGATTATAACTCTGACAGGGGGAGGAGAGGCGTTTTTAGCTGCCGTTAATATAGATATCGATGTAAACTTCATATAAAAAAACTTTCCAATTTGAGGCCGGCCACGCAGCAGCAGCCCCAATGAAATTGTGATTTTATGAGAGAAATCGGAGTACGATCAACTACCACCACACACTCTAACATGTCAATGGCTGCGCCGTCCAACCTCGAAACCAGGGTCTCTTGCCTTTTCGATGGTTTACTAATATTTACCGACATTTACCAATAGAACTGACCGAAATCGTACCATTTTTTTAAAGATACGAGAATTTTGTGTTATTGATTGCGTTATTAATTACACATTAAAATTTCTATTAAAAAAGGTTATTTTTAAAACAATATTGCTACTAACGTATGACGTTTGTTTCTAAAAACCAGAAACGTACACTACTCCTCTTACTACTCCAGCCGAAATGGCAGTTTACTCTACGCTTCAGAGTCTGTAAGGGTCCACTAATATAAATATAAATTCTGCTGGAGGAATGCAGCATTAAAGGTTTTACATATCAAACATTTAAAAAAGAAATACATTGTCATTATAATGATAAATCACTTTTCATGAAGGAATGGATTAACTTATGAAATACGTCTACATAAAATTGGGACTTTTAGTTAGTTATGCTACTGAAAATACTTTGAAATTAGATCTGTTTTTCGTGCTAGTACATGTATGTAAAAAAAGAGAAAGACTTCGAAAAATCTGTTCTATAAAGCTGTTCAAACAAAGCTCACTGCAGTTTATTGAAATTTAAATAATTGAAGGCACACCAAGCATCACACTTCTCAAGCATCGTAAAAAGCTTCTATTGGTTTCTATAGAATCCTTCTTAGCCAACCAGATTATCTTTATTTTTGTGTGTATAATACCATTCTTAACAGTACGATGTACTGAAAGCGCCGCTATCCGTATATCGCAAAGGACAGAGACCCTGGGTTCGAGGTTGCGCGTCGTCCGTATATTATTGAAAAGGCAAGAAAACCTGGGTACGAGATTGGGCGACATTTACCAATAGGTTTTGCAGAAAACCCTCGACGCGTTTGTGTTCTGTATTACAAACGTCGTAATGCTTGGAGAGTACCGTCTCGTAACTTTGAGCGTAATTTTTTGAGCGAGTTTTGAGCAGCTTTGCGGTTCTTAAAGTACTACATTTTTCGGGATATTTTTCACTCATCAGGCGCCAAATCAACCAAAAATGACAATTTGACGTCACTTAATTCCTTAAAATTCCAAAATTTTCGTAAAAGATTTTCGGACAAGTCAAAGCTTTGGTCGGTAAATGTTTCGGAAATGTGTCCGAAAGTTTTCCAGCCGAATGTTTTCGTTGTGAATGTAGGCACTACTATACCTTTCACGTCAGATCATTATCATAATCTCCCTTACCATCTTAAGCTTTATCTGATATTTTGTTTGTCAAGTTTAAGTGATATCACAGAGATCTTTATCAATAAGAAAGAGATTACGGAATCCTATGAGCCATTCACCTATACTTTTAGTTATTAGTGTATATATACTATACTCTTAGTGTCATTAACCTAATTTTGACATTATGGTGACTATCAGTGTTCCCATGGATACGTATTTTTTGTTATCTTTTGTTAAAAAAAATTATGTGGCAGAGCAAAAAGTAAACAAGAGGCCACGAGGCCTAAAGGTCAGCGCTTTCGCCAAAGTTGAAAATTTTTTTACTATGAAGCAAAATGGAAAAATCACGTCTTTGTTCCAGGAAGGTCTAACAAATAGCCTCGATTTTACCCTTTCAATGAGGACTCCAGACTAGCACTGTGGACATGGGACGGAAAAACGCTAATGAAAGATCAGCTGCTTAACGAGCTGACCAAAAACAAACTTTTTCGAAAAAAATCCAAGCGAAATATCCATTGGTAATCTACGTTAACTTTGATTCAAAACAAAAAAAAATCGCGAAAATGTTTACATAACAAACACAAGAAAGAAATATAAAAAGGTTTTAAAATGTTAACGTAAGTTTAAGTAAGAAACGCCAAAAATATTTATATAAAGAATGTTTTTAAATTATTAACCTCTCGAAAATTTACACAGTTTCAATATGGACTTTTGTAAACTGTGTGTGAAGTGTAGGCCAATTTCCAATGAAAAATGATCGCACAAGGTTTGAACAGTTAAAGAAAAACACGAAGAACAACGAGTTGTAACATGGCTTTCTTATCCAGGAATCCAATTACATATGGAAAGATGGAAAGATCAGCCCAAAAATCAGTGCATTGAATGAAACTAATTGAATGAAAGATCTAGAGCTAAAACATATACAAAAATAAAATGCATCGTTGGCAAAACTTCATATTTCAAGCTGTCCTTCAAAATCCTTGTCGTTTCCTTCACTGAAATAACACGAAAGTATGAAACATATCTAAGCAAATTTAATATACAATCTTCCTAAAAAATATAAACGAGCAAAAAGATAGCTACGAAAAACATTCTGTCTGTCAACCTATAATACCATCCTTTAAAATGGGAAGAAGCAAAATCAGCTATATATGACACCGTGTAACAGAAACACGAAAAGCTGGAAGTTGATGATTATTAGGGAGATTCGTAAATTAGACGAGCCTGTTACACGAAAGAAATCAATTACTTGTGAGAATTTTTTTAAAACTGTTCTACTAAAACGATACTTTTGTTGTATCAAAAGAAACATCATCAGTTTACACGCTTATTTGAAGTGTTGATATGAAGTTTCAAATGACTTTGTAGGGAAAAGTTTACGAACAACTCTACTAAGCTGTAGCTATATAGTTCCCTACAAATCTATAGAAAAATAGTTTCCTGAAACGAAACATAATTTTTCCGAATCCCGCTAATGTTGTTGATGTTGATGATGATGATGAACTGACTGTCTCGTTAAACTACTAATGAGTTTTATTTTAGTGCTATAAGAGAGAAAGAAAGATGAAGCGATGTAGATATTGACTTTATTAAACCACAGTGTCCTGGATTCAGAGAAAACGAAACATTAAGAACAAAGATGTTGAAGCGATGGTGTACCCAGTAAGCATCCGACATATAAATGACGGTCAGGATTTGGTCACATTAACGTCGCGACCAAAACTGACCAATGCTAACGTTTATTCGACGTCGTGTTATGGTCATAGTTAGTCATGACCATATCTGACGATCATGTGACGAAGATGTAAAAATCATAATAATAAACGAACAGCAACTTTTGTAGCTATATCTACATTTCGTTCTCTTATAATTGCACAAAAATATGTTTCCTACTCCAATAACGGTAAATGAATCGATGACGTCATGTTCACGTTCAAACAACGGTCATTAAACGTCGATATGACGTCGCTCTTTTCTTAGGAAACAAAACATAAAATGCGTGAAAAGCAAGAGAACCGATAATGGAATAAAAGCGCTGTCCTTGGCACAACAGAATTTAATTCCTTAAAACTAGACCCAAACTAAATAAGTGATTTTTAAAAACGTTGGGGAGACGTCGTAACAACCGTTTCTTCGAAGTCCATACAACGTCATTTACATTCATTATAATCAAAAAAATAATATGCAAAGCTGCGAAGGAAATTAACAATCCAATTTTCAGCTATTTTCCCGCTGTTCTTTTTTTATTTCTTTGTTAGCCCTGTAAGCATAAAGACGTTGTTTCAACGTTGTTTCGACGTCGTATTTCATCGTTGCATGACGGTTGTTTAATGGTCGAAATGGAAACAACAAAACAACGTCGGATTTTGACGTCAAAACAACGATTAAGTAAACTCAAAAATGACGTTGCGCGGACGTTGTGCAACGGTAAAAAGACCGAAAACAACGTTTCATTGACGTTGTAGCTGATAATTAGTTTATAATTTGCTTTTCACGTATTAATTGCCCTGCTTATTTTTCTTTTGTTTCTTGCCTCTTTTGTTCTGTCCCTCGGTACTCGCAGGGCTTGTCTTTTTATTCGCATCTTTTTAGTGTATTCGTGTCTTAGCATTCACGTATGGACAGCTTTATACAGCCGCATAATCGCCGTGTCGAATTAAATTACTTTAATTCGGGTAAAATTCGACAAAAATGCGACAGTCACTTTATACAGGTTTTGTTGCCGCATATAAAATTCGACATGACTTTAGACAGCCGCATAAATGTCGAATAAATTTCTCATCGTGTGTTTCTTACACGCTGTCCACTACTTTCATGCACTTTTTTCACAAAGTTCACTCAAGCTGTTATTAAATTCGACGATTATGCGGCTGTATAAAGTGATGCCGAATTTATGTCGAAGATTGCCGTTTTATTCGACAAACTCTGCTGAACTTAATTCATTATGTCGCACTTAATTAAATTTTCACTTTATACAGTCGAATTTACGTCGCATTTAATAAAGAGTTTAATTCGACGCGGCGATTATGCGGCTGTATAAAGCTGTCCTGAGAACAGTCTGAAGAGACATAGTGATGATTTTGTCATGTTTATATCTGAAGAGATACTTTGAATGATACAAATGATACTTTGACATTTTAATACATTTGTTATAAAGTTAACACTACTGCCACTATAGACTTTTGGTTATACGTATTAAGCTAATGCAGAAATATATTGGCATACATTTATTTACCATTAAAACCAATGCATTTTTTCTGGACTTAAAACGAAAGCAAAATTTAAATTCAAAATAGCATTCAAAATTACCTTCCGAACAAGAAATTATATATAATATCATGGTCCTTTTACGTCATAAAAACGTCGAAACAACGTCTCATCGATCGTCGAAAATGACCGTCAGATGACGGTCACTTTTCGACGTCACAATTATGTTGCATTTCTGACCACCAGTCAGAGGTGACCGTCATATGACGTTATCCTGACGTCATAATGTTTACTGGGTAGTGGTTAGTACATTTGAGTGCGACCGCTGCGACCCGTGCTGGAGTCCAGTCAAAAGCAGCGTATCAGACCATTAGGAGCCATCCACTGACTGCTCACTTCGGACAAGTTTTTTAGGCCGTAAGTCAACTATTAGTTGTAAGTCGGCGGGCAGAATAGCAAACCATTATGAATGGAAGACCAAGGACTAAAAACTCCCAGTTACTTACACTAAGAACACAATGAAGATAAAGATGAGAGATGCCGATCCACATCTTATTATAAATCTGAATTTTTTGGGGGTCCACGACACTGGCTTTGAGCTGACAAAACATCTTCTGTAACGTCATTAGAATCTTTGATCGACATTATCTTCATAAAGGTTGGTCGTAGAGAAACGATCCCATACATTTTTGCTCATGTTTTCAAGATCTAAAACACACTTTCATATTCTTGAAGTTGGACACCGAAAAATGTTTTATGTGAGATGTTAGTCTTTAGAATGACTAAATTAATTAAATTTTTACGATCAAGTTCTTCATAGGAGTGCTTAAAACCACGCAGCGATAGAGATTTATTTCATCCCTAGGAGGGCAATGATTTCTTTTAATTAAGCGTGAGAAGTTCATCACAGCTTGTTTACGTTTAGATCACCGATAATCATAGTTTCTTTGTTCTCACTGTTACTCAAATATTTATAAGAATCAGGGGGTCCGTATACCACAACAAGGATAAAACATTTGCAGGTTTTCTGGTGTATTTCTTCATTGTCAAGATTGGCTCGTTTTACATATTGATATCCTCTTTGATTTCAATTCTAGTACCTCCACCCTTTTTGTTGATTTGATCGTTCAAACACGTACATTCAGATATTTAAAAGGAATGTCGGATTTTGTAATGTAAACGAGTTTCTATGACAACAAAAATTGTTGATGTTTTTCTGTAATCTAAACACTTGTAAAAGACCTTTTTTACTTTTTAGAAAGACTTTCCGTGCACAAATAAACGTCTTCTTCGTTCGCCATATTGTAAACATTCTTTCAGAATCAAAACAGGATTAATCTAATTTTGACGTAGAAAATGTTTTAGCTACCCAGCCGGCAAAATCGTCAAAGAGTCACTGTAACGGAGAGAATTTTTATTGAAACTGTGTGCAAATTTATATAGAAATGCACTCCTTCGCAGAGATTTGTTAACAAAAGTGCCGGCTGGGTATCACTTTTGAAAAGCAAAATGTAAGGGAACAAGATGCCCTGACAGGCATAAGGAATTCTCCAAAATCGGCTGAAGTATGAAGAATGAAAGACTTATGACATTCTTGAAATTTGAAGGTTGAATGACTTATACAATACAACATTACGTTTTTGATCACACACTCCCTAGTAATTCATGAAAGCATAACTGATACTATAGATCAAAAACAGATCAAAACAAATAGTTAATCCCAAGTAATCCCGCTTGAAATTTTGTCAATCTTTGTTCATCTCCTGGGTTGATGGCAGTTTACCTTAAAGTGTAAATAGGGCTTAACTAAAAAACACCATACAAACAACTATGTATAATGCGTGAATCGTAACCATGGATACGCATTTTTCATGACATTTCTTTGACATTTTACCGTCACGCGACCAAACCCTCGAAAAATCATTACGATATAAACGTATCAAGTTCTAAATAAATCTATGTTTCTACTTTATTATTTTCTTCAAATTCTTACTATTATGTGTTATTTCACATACAAATCCTTACAGAGATATTTCAAAACTCGAAAACTCTTCACGACTTCGTGATACAACACATGATAGTTCTAATCTTCTCCCTAAGTGTCTGTGGAAAAAGCAACAAAACTGCCGATACATATTAGCAAAATCTAAAAATGGAAGATTTTATATAAGTTTGTAGCGTTGACCTTTACAAGCATTTATGTGATTATGTCACGCACGTGAGAACTTTTCAAAAAGTAGAAGTCTTTATAATACAATTCTTTATGTTATCTCTTCGATTTCATGGCAACACGCATATACACTCCTCGGGCTTTAGAATAGCGCTCTAATGTGAGATCATTAGATTTCCATTCGTAATCTTTACTTATTGACTGCCGTGATTTTTCAGGTTCATAATGAAAACCTATCATATCTCATGATTTATTTGGTTGAAGACTATTTAAAAAAATGAAAGAGAAAATCATGTATAGCTTTCTAATAATAAAATAGTTTTTATGAAGCCAACCTTTTTAACGCAAAACTGTGATGAAATAAACGAAGCCAGTCAAAGATGATATGTGTTTTCAACATAAATTTTCTAACCATTTCTTACGTCATACGCATAATTGTGCATATTAATTAGTTTATGGTTTACCAAGTCTTTTTTTCGTGACAGATATTCAACATTAAAGATAATGAAACTATTATATGATTAGAGCTGCTTATTGCACTACGCTGATGTCAGTAGAAATAGAGCAATTAAGAAATGGTCTGGGAACAAGCAGCTGTTTATAATAGACCTTTCCTGAATTTCTGTTTAAACTCTAAACTGTGACTGAGTTTCATATCTAACCTCGTTTTCATTTGATTCATTGTTCCACTGATTTCATTACTTTATAACTTAATAATAGCCTCTGTTATTTCCAATTCTCATTCCGATAGTTAGAAGCAGTTTAAATATTAAAAGCGAGGTTAGACATGACAACTCGGCCACAATGCATCGCTAAACGAAAATTCGAGAAAGGTCTATTAACAAGGCGGTCAAACAAATTAAAAAGGATGATTGGCTCTCTCGTGAAGATTATCTCACAAGAAAACTGCCGACGCACTTTTTTTCCTCGACCTTATGGTACTTCATTATCTTTAACAGTTTTAAATAACATTTACGATGATACACACTTTTTTATAAGAACGGGAGCCTCAGATTTGGCCAAAAAATAAGAACAAAATAAGAACAACCCGAGGCTCAAATCATTGTTCCAAAAATTAAGAACAGTCTGAGCCTGAATTTTCTTGGAAAATAAGAACAGTTCATGATGCGAATTCTCTCACTGGTAAATGGTTTAGAAGTTTATTGGTTTTCTTTCACCTTCAATAAATGTGCGAATGGGGCATTACCGAACAGCAACCATAATTTTTATCAGTTGTTTTTAAAAAATATTTCTATTTTACTGGAATTTCCAAAAATAAGAAGAACAAAATGAGGCTGAAGTTTGAAACTGTGTTCTTAAAGCAAAGAACAAAATAAGAACAATTCAGGCTGAAAAATGCTCTAAAAATAAGAACAACCAGCCTCAGGTCAGATTTTACTGGTTCTTATAAAAAAAAAGCGTGTAACTCTTTAATTCTTGAAATTTTAATTTTGTTTAGCGGACACTACCTTTGAAAGGTGATAAAAATCTTAATAAAAAGAATTAAAGGAATTAAAAGTCAATATCAAACGAATCCTATTGTTTGCGATGAATTTGATTCATTATTTTGAGTTTTTAAAGCTGAATCTTTTGACATAACGTCGGTAAATAAAAGAAGTAATGCTGTTCACATAGAACCTGAATATATAACAGATATGTGGTATTTTCTATAAAAGATAATAAGAAGTAAGAAAAACAAGGGATCCCATAGAAATAAAAAGCAATTATAAAAAATCTGTAAAAAAAAAATAGTGATCTCTTCTATATTGGAGGTAAAGTGGAACGCGTTCACGCCTTACGGATTTATTTTGGACAACAGTCAGAAATTTGAAAATCTGAGGAAAACATCAAGGTTTGAAATAAATTCAATTTCATAGGGAATTTGTAGATAAACAACTTGGATTTGCATGTATAATTTTTGCATTTGTCTTTTTTTATTGCTATCGTATTCGTTTCTATTCTGACGGTTTGGTGCAAAGATCAGAGGCTATAAGTGATAATGTTTTGGTAACTTTTTGGTAACTTAATGATTTTAATTTAGTTAGTGCTTGCTGTCACAATTATAAAATTATTTTGACAATTTGGGTGATTAAAAGGGAAAACCTTGTAGTTTTGCATGATGAAGTAAAACTCCCTTTTACCTTGATTTTCACTTGTCTTTTTTTCTGCGGGTATAAAAAGCACATAATATAAAAAGAAAAGTGGAATACAATCAAAATGAATATTGATACTCAGGATAAGGTAATTGTGGGCATGCACATTTGCTGTATTCCAGACGAAGTGAAGCCTCATGTGGGCGTTTCTATATTTCATTTGCTTTTCAGGCGTGTTTGTACCAGAACATCTTGCTCGTCAATATCGAAGGATTTAGACGAATAAACCAGATTCTATTAACTCATAAGTATTGCTTGTTCTCATCTCATACAAACATTGTAAATCAAACTGCATTATTTTTTGATACCGTTAAAAATACATGCTTTTATTCACGTCCATGATCAAAACAGGCAATTTTTGCAACTCTGATTTCTCACGACCTCTTGAAAGTTTCAGAATTGACTGAAAGGGGATTTTATTTCCTGTAAATTTTCAGGTATCAACCAGGTGTATATCAAACTCCAAATTTGTTTTCAAATGTATGTACACCAAATACTGCATCACTCGTTGAAACTAAATAATGTAACAGCCCAATAATTTGTAATTTTATAAAAGGTTAACTTGATGTTTTGTAGTACAGAAGAAAGTGGCAGATGTATGTTTCATATTTCCTCTCATTTCTTTGTTTTTTCCACAGCTTATTAAGCTTAGGTCGTCGTATAAACCCGCCCACGTAAACAACAATCCAGTGAAATGAGTAGAGAAGATTACATCATTATAAAAGAAATGCGTCATAAAAGATTTAAATAAAGGCTGAAATAAATTATACATTTAATGGATCAGTTTAAATTGTTTGAAATAAAGAAAACGTGATACATATCAGAGGCGGAGCTACGGAATTTTATTTGGAGGGGCAAACTTAGAAAATTTTGGACCTTTTTACGTAGTGGAAAAAATGTGACCCACCATGGTTGGGCGACAAGAAAACTTTTCATATTTTGAAGCTCTAAAAGCTCTGTTTGCGGCTATTTCTGCCAAGGAAACGATTGTTTTCAAACGTATGGATGACAAGGTCAACACTAAAACAAAAATTGCTATCAGTTATTTCCAAATAATACTCTTTTGTTTAATTTTTTATGCTAAAAAACAACAGTGGACCTTTATAATGAGTCAAAAAGTGGACCTTTTTTAATGGAATTTTTTCTTGGGGGGGGGGGGGGGGGGGGGGGGGGGGGGAGCGCAATAAGCAATAAGCAATAATCGAACAAACTAAAATTTCTTCAACTGCTTCTTCCATAAATAAATGAACCTAAACTTATAAACCACAATCTAACGAATTAATTAATCGATTAGTTTATCAGTGTATTTGAACATAAACTAGACAAGAACGACCACAGTCGCTAAAAAATCAGCTCAGTGAAAGAAAGTAGTTTCTTTATAGGTAACCTAAAAGGGAGAAGTGTAAGACTCCTGATGCATTACACTTCAGACACACCAAGTCATTGACTGATGACTGCACAGTATTTTAGAATACTCAATTAATGCTGATAACGAACTGCCGACAAAACCCGTATACGAAGAATCGTGATCGCCTGTTGTTGAACCTTTCACCAGCGAAAACAAAGAATACTCCTTTTTATAAATCATTGCGTAATATTTTAATGATTTGTGAAAACGAGGCAGTCGTTGTTGAATTTCTTTACAACGCCTTCAAGTGATATCTATCGGAATTACGTTAAGAAAAGCGGCAAACAATTGGGGAGATAATGAAATTCTCCATAATATTTTAAACTTTCAAACCGGATATCTCCAGATTAAACATATTTCTCTACAGTTTTTTGTTCGAGATAACAGAAAAACAATTTACGAGAGAGGAAAGTATCTGAAACTGTCTGAAGTATATAAGTATATAATTTAAAAAAACTGCTATTTTAATAGCAACAACAGCAATAAAAAAGCTATTTTCATAGCTACATATTATTTTCCATAAAATTAACGTTTTATGGTAAAGAAGAACTGAGATATTTACGATAAACATGACCAGCGAAAAAGAGCATGAAGTGGAGGTGGAAGATTTCAAGGAACTCTTCGATGATGTATCTGTAGGTAAGTGAGTACACAAATACAATCTAGGAACAGTAATAAGGAGACGAACATCTGTAAGAAAATTCAAAAGTATTATTTGCCTGAATATTTACATACTTTTAACATACTAATGTAAATTATACTTCTGACTTTTCTTATAAATAGATATCAATAATCAATGATTTATCAATTATCAATGTTCTTTGAAACGAAATGCACATGTTTTTATCCGATTACTCAAAAAAGTCACACACAGGAACCAGTGTCATTCTCATATATATATATATATTATTATATATTAAATCTTTTTAGATCCAGCTACTATAACTCTGACTGAGGATGACATATCTGATCCTCATGTACACATTGACATAGAAAACCTTTCAAAGTACAAACTTGAACATTTGAAAAAATGGCTTATATTTCGAGGTGATGCACTTCATGGTATTCACACAATCAAAGAGGCACAAGTTCGAATACTGCGTTATCTAGAAAATAATACAAACAGCCGGATAGTTGATCCAACTCCTGAAAAAGTATGGATTCGTAAAAAAGCTGAAAAGCTGGGTGTCATTTTAACACCATTATGGAAAGAAGGGACTCTGCTTACAGTACCAGATAAATTGAAACCGGACATATCTAACCCAGCTGATTTAACTGGGTGGTCCAAATCATTGAAGGAAATGCCAAATTTTACCGTGCAAAATATTACAAACTATTTTGAAAAAGTAAATGCAACATTTTGCAAAAATGCTACTGGAATAAAAAAACATTTTCTACGTGGGGAGCAATTTATTGAAGAAAGTTTTCTTGATTCAACAACTATGTTTGCAAAACAAGATGAATCATTATTCTTTCTTAAATGTATTGCTGCAGCAAGTTTAAAAAAAGCTAACAGATGGGTTTTCTTGGCTATTGATAGAGAAACCAGTGACATAAATTATGCTTTTTGTCAATGTCCTGCTGGTAGTGTTGGAACATGCTCTCATTCTTATGCCCTGATGAAATCATGTGCTAAATGGGTTGTAGATAGACTGTTAATGATTCCTGATGTCAAAGCTTGCACTTCCAAGCCATGTGTATGGAATGTTCCACAGGCAAGGGAGAGGATAGAAAAAAGACCTTTGTTAGAATTAACGATTAAATCACCGACATCAAAAAAATCAAAAACAGATGATGAAAAGAAAAACATAGATAAAAAAGGAATTGTATCATCGTTGTATGAAGCACGTGCCAGTCCGCAAACATGTAATGAAGACCTCACTTTTTTAATCGCTCATATGCAAAATACAACAACAGATATTCATGCAACTAAACTGATTAATCCCAATCCTGTTGACTTCAAAGTAACTCAGTTTGGAAAAGTGCCTACTGGGTCTTTTCTAAGTTATCAGTGTCCTGTGATGCCACCTGATTTTAATGTTTATTGCAGTATTTCGAAGTCAACATCAGCAAGCAGGGATGTTCCTTTGTTCTCAGAATATCCACCGTTTCCTTTCCAATCAGTGAAAAATATCATTGACAGTTATACTAAAGATATTTTTGAAATTGAAAAAACATTGTTATTACGAGAACTTGAAGCTCATTCTAAAGATATTGTTTCAATTGAACGTCAAACAAGAAACCAAGCAGATGATCCAAACTGGTTTTCATATCGAAAAAACAGATATACAGCTTCACTATGCAATAAATTTGGTCAAAGTGGACCCAAAACAGCAAGAGGTTTAAAAACTCTGGCCCAAAATATCATAAATGGTGACAAAAAAAAAATAAATAACATAGTCAAAATGAAAATGGCATACGGGAAGTATTACGAACCAATAGCCATTCAGCATTATGAGAAGTATATGCGACTATGCAATTTTAATGTTATGGTAGAACAATGTGGATTAGTCATTGACAAAGTAAACTATGTGTTAGGTGCTACACCAGATGGGAAAGTTATCTGTGATGGAGAATTTGGCATATTAGAAGTGAAGTGCAGTGAACAATATAAAGACATTGATCCAAAAGCAGTGTGTCAAATATCGCCAAACCCATGCATCGTACTTGATAAACACAGTGGACATATACACATAAATAAAAGTCACTCATATTATGATCAGGTGCAATTTCAGTTAGCGGTCACTTGTCGAACTTGGTGTGATTTTG
This sequence comes from Turritopsis dohrnii, assembly GCA_027922465.2. Taxonomy (NCBI): domain Eukaryota; kingdom Metazoa; phylum Cnidaria; class Hydrozoa; order Anthoathecata; family Oceaniidae; genus Turritopsis; species Turritopsis dohrnii. The sequence continues at coordinate 920,228 of BQMF02000109.1, read as the reverse complement.
TATTTTATACATCAAAAGGACTAGTTATTGATAGAGTGACATTCGATGAGAAATATTGGGAAATGTTACAGATAAATATTTTGGGATTTTATTTCAAGTACATGCTTCCAGAAATTGTTGATTGTGACAGAGACTGAGTCTGGAATCAATATCTACACACACCTAGCTTTTATACCTGTTATTATGTTATTTGATATATACGCTACTTTATACTAAGGTTCATATAACTAATATATATATATATATAAATATATAATATATATGTATATATACCTTTTTATTTAGGAAGACCTCATGGGGGAGTTTTCTGATAAGTACACATTACAAGGTCAAACCAAAATTGAGCTTCCTTTATAAAAAAGCATGTATATATATGTTTGTATAATAAACCTTCTACCTTAAAAGAAGTCATTTTCTCGGAAAGTAGTTTTCGTGAATTTGAGATGATTTCCTGAAAATTAGCTTGTGAAAAGTACTTCTTTAAGGTAAGTTCATTTTAAAATTGGTTCTTGAAAATTAGCTAACATTGCGCTCACAGAAATTATTTGATTGAGTGAACCTAGCATATTTACAGGTATTACTCTGTCAAAAATATGAAAACATTTAAGACGTTGTATCATACGCTCAACATGTATTCTCTCTGCAGCAATTTGTTGACTGAGAACAACTTCCCTTTCAGTGAATTGTTCACGACCTTTCAGAAACGATGGCATAATAAGTTCCACACCTAATGGCTGAACATAATCAGCTATTAAGAAACCACGATCAGCCATAATTGCATCTCCATGCTCCCACAGTTCTGGATATAACAGTCCACTTTTAATCACAATATCCTTATCTGATATGCTTCCAGGATAAGCCGATGAAATGAACGTAAAACCTCCACCAGGTGCAATTCCCACTAGCACTTTAACAGTTGTATGATTTTTGTAATCTGAATACATAAGCTTATGCATCACAAGTGAGGTTGGTACAGCAATTTTGAACTCCACACAATCAATTATGCATCGCACATTTGGAAACTTTTCCTTCATTGATTTAGGCATAACCAATCTCACTTGTTCTCGAGTAGGCAATATACAGATAACTCCAAATTTTATGTACATGAAGTTTATCCATGTAATTATTGTATTTGTTATAGTACTTTCTGAAGCCTGGAAAAGATATGACAAATGAGAAATATCAAAGTTTCTTCGTATTCTCACTAATGTTACCAAATAACTTTCCAAGGGTGATAATGTACGAGGTCTGCCTCTTGAGGTGTCTACTTTGATGCGTTGGTTATTATACAAAATAACATTTTCGCCAGTGTCACCAGGGTTTAAAAATAGGTATATTCCATTGAAAATGTCGATAGTTGGCAAACCAGTATAGTGGTTGCATACATCATCAGATGACAATATGTGCTCTACGAAATTACACTTTGTGGAGACGTTATTAACCAAGACACTTTCTTTCAGTTTTCTATTTTCCTCCAGTAATAGATTTATTCTCTCCTGCAATGACGTAAAATTTCCTTCAGTTTGTGTGCTAGAATCAGCACAAAATTCTGCAACCACTTCTGAAACAGGCTGTTCAAATTCCATCTCAGGATCTGCTAATGAAACGGTATTTCGAAATTTTTTTCTTGGAGATGACTGCCTTTCAGCTGGTGGTTTTCTGGTTGATTTATCTGTTGTCATACTTTCAAATAATACAGGTTTTGCACCCTTTCTAAGTCGTTTCAAAGTCCCACCAGCTGGTTTAATTACATCTGTTTTTCCGAAGTGTTTTTCGCATAAAACTGTATGGTTAGTCACACGAAAGTTGTCCTTTCCATCAATTCGTTTTATTCGACTGCACCACACCTTTCTAGCACCAGAATCTCTTGGGAACGTAAAAAAACTTATATTACTAGAAATTAGTTGACCTTCGAACTCTACCAAACCTCTGCTGTCACATCCCCAGGCTGCGCATTGCTTCCCAAGAGATGGTTTATAGTTTTTTACTTTTTTCGTTACGTTGTCAGCCATAGCCATTTTTTAATATGAAGAAAATGAACAACGACTGCCTCGTTTTCATGAATCTTCAAAATATTATGCAATAATTTATAATAAGGAGTATAAGCGGATATTTTCATTCAATAAATTCATGCGAGCTAAAGAAGTATAAGCATTCATATAAAACGGGAAAACAGCATATCTTCACGTTTATTTTTCCTTGAAAACACAATGAATAAAACTTTAGTTCCCAGAGGAGGTACATTTTTCAAACATGTTTGCTGTTATGGGTTTATTCTATCTTTAACTTAAACAGTTACAGCTTATTCAGTTCAAGAGTTTTGGGAACGTGAGGTAGAGATGGATAAGAGAAGGAGGGAACAATAGAAAACAAACTGCTTTTCAGTTCTGTTATGCATAATCACAGATTTATAACTTCTTTACACTGTTCTGACTCTCATATGTATGAAATGTATTCTCCCTAAAATGTAATGCATCGTTTTAAGACCATATGGCTAGAAATTATTTTGTTATAGCCATTGATATTTATCTTCCTAAATCATACATTGATGTTGATAACTCTTGATTAGTGCTTTACATATGCCTGAAATAGTAAAACCAAACAATTATTCAAAATAATTGATAAGATAAGATCATTATTGTGACATTCCCAAACAACAATTTTCAAAACTAAAAAATGGGGAAAAATCAGTTTTCAATATACAAAACATATATAATTATATACTTTTCAAGATATATGATTATGATATATAGTAGCTGTTTCACACAGGTTATCTTTTAGAAAAAGAATAAATTTAATACGATAACTTCCATCTCTCCCAGAGGCGTAGCTAGAGCTTAGTCAAAATTTGTGGAGGAGAATTTAGTCATTTATGTGGAAAAGCGTGAAAAAAACCTAATCGATACTTTTCTGCGAAACCAGCTGAAGCATGAAAAATGAAAGAGTAGTGATATTCTTCACATTTCTACAATACAACATCACATTTTTGATCACACACTCCCTAGGAATCTATGAATGTATAACTGATATATACTATAGATCAAAAATAGATGAAACAAAAATAAAGCTATAATAGTTAATCTCGCTAGAAAGTTTGTCAACTTTTGTTCATTTTCAGGGATTTTCAGGGTTTTTTTTAAAAGAAACGATGTAAGAGCTAAAAGAAGAAAAAAAATACAAACTTTGAAAAACTCATCAGATATACTTTGTTAAAAACTAACTAGCTACGTATCTACCTAATCCAGCTATTAAGCATTTAAAAATATAGCTTTTAAAAAGTTTAACTATGAACGACTTCGATAAATTTTTCATAACTGCAAGAGAGCTGCGAACCACAAGATGTTACCAACAACGAACTGTTAAAACCTGGTTAAAATCATAAGTTTATTACAAGCAATGCTTCGAGTTTGGTGGAACTGAAGTTCTCCATTGTGTTTTTAGTGAGAGAAATGTCCGTTTTTTTCATGAAAAAGTGGCAAAACACTAAAATACTAATATAAAGAATGTTTTGGTAGTTTTCATAAGGGCACACAAGAAATTTCAAAAAAGCTCTGCATTTGGACAGCAGAAAAAAAAAACCCAAGCCGTTTTTTCTTTTCAAAAAAACGAAAATTTACACTTGTGAATTCCCAACTGTCAAGATGAACGGCTTTTGAAAACAAATTTTCAAAATATCACCAAACCGCAAGTGAATGGGACACTTCGACTATAAATCAATACATATGTCATTAGGATTAGTCATTGCACAAACTTATTAAAAGAATTTACTAATTAAACTTAATAACTAACTTATTATGTCATAAACTTCTAGGGGCAACATGTGGCCAAGAATGTTGGTATGTCTCTTAATAACCTTCTTCGTTAAATCATCATTCTCCCAAGAATACGATGTGTTAGTATTGGGTGCTGGAGCAGCTGGAATAGGTAGCATAAAGTTTAATAAGATGTCGTTGTTCTTATGAAAACTTTGGAGAGGTAGAAGGACTTTAACTCCAAGCGTAATCTTTTCATTTTATGCTATGCCATTCCAGTTCTTTGTGATAAAATATTTGTAAAATATATCATTGAATGTTATAGGTGCGGCTCTGAATCTTCACGAGGACAATGTGAACTTTTTAGTTCTGGAAGCAAAAGATTACATTGGTGGACGTGTACAAAAAGGCACATTTGCAAACGAAACAGTAAACCTTGGTGCTCAATGGCTACATAACGCCGATAACAATCATTCAATTTATAAGCTAGCGAAAAAATATAATTTGAACATAGTTGTGGATAGCGGTGAAAATGTAACATTCAAGTAAATAATAATGATATAATATAGTAATGATATGTCTCAGCCTAACCATCTTCCTGGTGATATATTGTAGTAGCTAGTTGTTGATATTCTCAGAATTCATGCGAGGGGTCAGAGTTCAATTCCCTTTGGCGGTCGTTCACCATGCGTGGTAAACGCAAGAGTGTGGTCAGTCGCGTATAACTATTCCACACAAATAAATACATGAATAAGACAGGCACTTCTTATTGTCATTACACTTCGTCATGAATGGCTATTTCACCATGATGCAACATCGATCCCAGCCGGCAAAAAGACGTTTTAAAAACGTCTTAAAGACGTCTTGGAAGACGTCTTAAATCCGTCTTAAACTGGTCGGATTTGTCCGTTTAGAAAACGTCTTTTCAAGACGTCTTTAAGATGTCTTCCAAGACGTCTTTAAGACGTTTTTAAAACGCATTTTAGACGTTTAAAACTTCTTTAAGACGTTTAGAAAGCGTCTTTTCAAGACGTCTTTTAGACGTTATAAAAAGACGTTTTCTAAACGGACAAATCCGACTGGTTTAAGACGGGTTTAAGACGACTTTTTCTAACGTTTTAAAGACGTCTTCATTTTATCTGCTAAAAACGTTTTTAAACCCGCTTAAAGATGTGTTTTCAGGTGTGTTTCTCCTTGGGTAACAGAAGACTCATAATTAGTTTTTCAATGTCTTCATGTTTCAGTAATAATGAATGAATGAATAAAGAAATAAATAAGAAAACTGATGATAAAATTTTCTTATTCAAATATTTACATGTAGTATAATATAAGGTTAAACAACAAAACTCAAAACTCGAAACATGTCAGAGATCTTTATAAATAAAGCATAAATCTTCCACTACTGACTACTCACGTCCTCAAACTAACATAAACATTGACTTAATCTCAAGTAACAAAATCATATAGATTTATATATTTAAAATTATATTTAAAAAGTAAAAACACTTACCGATTTATCAGCGAAGTCTTGATTTATGCAATGAGAAATCACAACTTCCAGAAATATTTTGTAAAATTGACGAACGGGAGATCCGATAATATTAGAAAATGTTTCAAAGCTTTTTACCAATGAAATGTAAAATTTTTTGCTACTTAAAAGAAAGATATAATAGTTGTTTTTGTAAAATTAAAAAAAAAAACTGACAAGTTTGAAACTTTTATATCAATATTTACGAGTACACTATTAATATTTACCCCCGTCATTTCTTCCCGCCACGCGCGAAATCGAAATTCAAGGACGTCTTAAATACGCATTAAAAACGTCTTTCCAAGTCCTCCTTTAAAACATGAATTCGACGGCATTGCTAAAACGATAATAAGACGTCTTCAAAACGTCTTATTCTAAGACGTCTTCTGAAGACGCATTATGAGCGTTTTAAATGCGCATTATCAAGATACGTCTTATGAAGACCTGAATAAGACGAATTAAAGACGTCTTCAAAACGTCTTGTGCCGGCTGGGATGTAACGTTGTTTTCGGTCATATGTTCGTCGCACGACATCTGTAAACGTCATTTTTGGTTTTTGTTTATTGTTGTTTCGACGTGAAAATCCGACATTATTTCTCTAATTTCATTTCGACAATCAAACGACAGTCAATCCACGATTAAATGCGATATCGTAACAACGTCGATAAAATTTTTATTGTGTTTACTTGGTGAATAATCAGAAAACGGGATGGATAAAAAACATAGATAAATATTTCACTAAAATAAAACAGTCAATTGATCAAAATTACCCCCAGGAGGACTGAGAATTTCAGTTTGAGTTGAAATAATACCGCCTCCAGTATTTCATAAATGAAACTAGAAAAAAGTATTTGTCGATTATAGGGATGGCGAGACTGGCAACGAATATTCGGGGCAAACCGTCCTACTAGCTTCGAACACTTTGGATGTTTATACGGCACATATGGGCGAAATAGTTTCAAAGAGAATGGAAGATGGTCGCTATGATGTCAGTATAGAATCAGGAATGCGATGGTCTGGTTGGAGAGGTCAAACAGCTTTGGATAAACTTTTATTATATTCGATGGTTGATAACAAGTATGCAGTTAGCTCTGCACGTGAAAGTGCATTAGCCTTTATTAACCGAGGTACAGATTTTAAGTGTCTCTTAATTTCTTTAATAAGCTCTTTTCCATATCTGTTGCGGTTCGGTAAAATACGCAATTCATTTTTCGTAAAAACATGAAAATGAGGTTTATTATGAACAATTTCAAATTTCTAGCGGGAGAAAGCAACAATTAAAGTCTCGTTTATATTTGTTTTAACAAAAAAATAAAGCAGTTTCGAGTATCACTGTCTGAAGGAAAAAAATATGAAAGCGTTGGAGGACTTGGGAGTGCAGCGCGTTTGTGAGTTAAGAGGAATAGACAATAATATATTTTAACAAACAAAACAAACCCTTAAATAGGTATCTAATTACAATGGCAGCCCTGAAGGAAATGATAATATATTTAGTAAGAAAAAAAAAAAAAATACGATAGTACATTTCTGTAAATTAGCTATAGTAAAATTAATAACATAAATAGTATACTCACAATATTCTCTCTAGCTATATTAAGAGAAAATGTCAGGTACAAAAGCAGACCTTATTCTACACGTTTATGCTAAATTCTATCGTATTGCAAGTGCACTACAAATCAAACACCTTCCAGTTCTGAAGAAGACATAAACACCTACAAGGAGAGTGGTTAGCCATTCCCTGCAGCACTGACCTAAGAACAACAACACCATTTTCGTTCGTTCAGTTATACAATTATCTACTCATCAGCACTGTAAAATACAAACACATTTAGCCGAAAAGTACACAATATAAAAGGTTCAAATCCTTCCAGATTTTTCACGAAGGCTTCACTAAGAAAATCGAAACAGCATCCAATAATAAATATTGTTTTCTTGATGCTCGTGTGAAAGCTTCAATGAAAAACAAGTTGTACAAAGTATTAGTCAAATTGTGTTTTGCATCTGGTGACGTTGTTACTGCTGCATGTACATGTCCAGCAGGCACTGGACTTGGTGGTTTTTAACATTGTAACCGTACCAGTGGTGTATTGTTTGCAATGGAAAACTATAACCATAAAGGCTTGAGGGAGATGACATCTGCTTATTGTTCTTCAAGATTATCATCTTGGAATGTATTCGACATGTAAGGCTGCCCCAATAGATGTGTTGTAAGCCAAGATCAAATTTTGTAGCAAACAACCCAAACATTTGAAGCCAAAAATGAACTTGTGTGACCCATGTGCTATATGGAGGACCGACAAGTTGACATAACCAGCCCCTGAATCAACTTAAAATTGATCTTTCTGGGTGTTTAGTCAGAAATCCACTTCATGGAGTTGAACAGGACATACAAATGTAAGTTTTAACAGACGACAATGTCGCTACACCTGAACCTGCTCATAACTCATCACCAGGAATATCATGTCCCTTCAATACAATATCAAAGGGAATATTTAAGATATGATGGACCTTTCTGTTTCGTCCCTTTCTGTTTCTAAATCAGGAATACTCAACATATACAAGGGGTCAAAGTGCATCTGATCGCTGGGATCAACTATGAAAATTCAAAAATAGCAGCATCTAACTTCTATAGCTATTGCATTTAGAATTATCTTCAAAGTTGAAAGCCAAGTATTACATCCAAAAAAGGCTCCACACTAATCCACGGAAATGTTTTCTCTTTTTTGCTACATCCTTGCTGCTTGTCTCTATCATTCCTTTTTCATCCATGCTTTAAATATTTATGACATTAAAATATGCCACAATTAACTAAATATCAGTAGATTATGAGCTAACATAATCATGTTAACATCTGCATGCATCTTTGTTTTTCATTTTATGAAAAATAAAACGTTCATAATAAACCTTGTTTTTACGATTTTAAGAAATATGAATAGTGTATTTTACCGAACCGGAATAGATATAGAAAAGAACTTATTCCTTAATCATGCAGCCTCTTGAAGCATTGAAATGATTTTTTTTCTACTTTCAGAACTGATCACAGGAGTAACTGGGACAACAGAATACATTGTGAACGATCAACGGGGATATGAGTATGTATTAGAGGCAGCTGCCAAGCCATTCATGGAAAAGATATTGTTGAACACTGAAGTACAAAAAGTGCAGCGTCTTTCTCAAAATAATTTCGAAGTAACAGTGAAAAATGGCTCGAAATTTACTTCCAAACATGTCCTGGTTACGTTTAGCACCGGTGTTCTGCTGAATGAAATTGTAACTTTTCAGCCAAAGTTACCTAACTGGAAAGTAGAAGCCTTAAATATGGCGCCTATGGCACAATTCTGTAAAATATTTGCAGAGTTTCAGACGAAATTTTGGGAACCCGTTGACTATTTTTTTCTTGCTCATGGACAAAGACAATATAACATGTTTTTGAACTTGGACTTAGTGTATCCTAATAAAAATCTTCTGATGACAATGCTTGTCGGTGAAGATTGCATTGAAAGTTCTTCGAAGACCGATCAAAATATAGCAGATGAGATCTTTGCTGTTTTAAAGAAAGTTTATCCAACTGCAACAAACCCATTAGGTAATTCTATGTTTGAACTTTATTTTCTTTTCGTGTATTCATCTATGTTGTTGAAATCATTACATAATACATATAATTTTTACCTATTAAAAACAAATTCATGCATCTAATTTTTTTAAATTCAATTGCTAATATAACATTGTCAATTATGTCAAATTTTAGCAATCAAGCGAAATGCTTTTGTATCAGACCCACATTTTATGGGTGCGTACTCTTATCGAGCTCCTGGCCTGACAGATGACGATCAGGCTGCATTGAAACATCCCGTTAACCAATCACTGTGGTTTGCTGGGGAATACGCAAATGATTGGTATTTTGGTGTTATGCATGGGGCTTTTGATAATGGTCAGGAAACAGCGAAAAGGGTGGTTGATTGTCTGAAAAATAATGTCTGCCCTGCTCATGAACCAAAACGAACGCTTGGTTTGAAATGTCCTGACAACAAAAAAAGTAATGGCAAAATGTTAAGTCATTCAATCATGTTAATATCTGTATGCGTCTTTGTTTTTCATTTTATGAATGCATTTGGGAATGTTGTATTTTAGACGATTCTGTAATGATAGTGCCGATCATTGAAAAAAAAAAAGGACTCTGAGCCATTTCCTTTCCCTATTTTTATAACTTATTTTCGATCTAATTAAGATTGAAGTCATCTTGTTTGTTTGTTTTTTTTTTTTTGAAATCATAAAGATCCCATCGTATCATTGTCCATTGATTTCCAACTTTTCTTGTATTTCTTTACTTTGTCTTACCAATGAAAAGCGTTATTTAATAATTTTTCCAATCTGTCACAACTTATTTTTACCTACAAATATAGCATGCTTTGTCAAATAATTTTCCATGAAAACTCACCTTAGCACATTTTTACTGTCACCAATTGTTATATATGCTAATGTCATATATAGTTTTACAAATTCATTTATGTAATCTATTATTTTTTCTCCTACAATGTATTTGTAATGTAATATCTTCCATTGTATATTTGCAAAATTTTGGTAATTATAATAAAAGCACAAAATTGGCTTAATGTCAACTTAAGATTCTTTATTCCATGCCTTTCAAATTCTCCAATGTTGTCTCGGTATTTTTACCTTAGACCCCAAAATGATGAGCCAAAATAAAAAATTTAACACCTTTCTATGCTTTTATCAGAGAAACGACCTGGTTTGCCTGAATTGGCAGTAACCTAAGGCCTCGTAACATTATGAAATTCAGGTAACATGACCGTTTTCTTGGATTTACAAAGCATTTTATAAAACGGCTAAAATGCCTATTAAAGGGCAGTTTTCAACTGATAGTATGTTGTTCAAAGAACAAAAAAAATCTGCAAATGCATAAAGACAACAGTTGAAGTTATGAGGATGCTTATATCCCTTGGGTTGCTGAAAATGGGAAATCGGGAGAGTATGCTCTTATATGTGAGATAAAACGCATGTACCTTTGTAAAACTTTGTCGGTCGAAAACGACTCTTGGCGAAGCGACGAAAATTTATACCGAAAAATTTTTGACCGATCAGTTATTAAGCTACTTTAAGATTTCATTTAAGAATACCACTGATAGACAAACATTATAACCTATTTAGGTTGCACTCAACCTAACCGGAAATTTTATTGATGGAAGTTGGTCTTTGGTTACAACTATCCAAAATTTTGAATTGGGATTTTTATCTAACATATTCGTTTTTCTAAAAATCCTGATATCGACATTTTCAGCTCAGATGAAAACAGATAGATAGATATTGATAAAAGAAGCACAAAATGTTAAGAAGATATATCGAAAATTGCACCCTGAAAAATGACGCCATGAAGTAGGTGCTTTCATTACGAAAACAGAAATAGCTCAAAGTAGATTTCAGCGTTTAAAGCTATTTTATTGTTGCTATTTTAATATTCCCATTCACATCCTTTACCGTTGTACTTATTACTTACACTTTTCTTCTAATAGCTGTAAAAATGATGGTGTCATCAGCAAACGTCATTATTTTCGACAGTAGCACAGCCATCTTTCTATATATTAATATCCGTTTATCTGTTTGTCTGTCATGCAAAATGGTACATGCAAGCTTAGAGATTCAGGGGTCTGCAGTGGAGAGACTGCGAAGAGTCGAAACAAGTTAGGGGGCATAAATGTGAAGTTCCTGCCAAATGTCAATGATGGCTGAAAGAAGTTGTAATATTTTTAACTTAAATATATGTAGAGGAGTGCTTAAGCTAATTATTAAATTTATATTCCTACAATATCTTACTCAATTTGACCTTCAATGAATCCACTTTTAAGCATTAGTAACCCCCCGTTTAATGCCATAGCAACAAAAGAAACTGATCAGCTCACTTTCGCCGCTTTGGTTCTTTTCGCGCGAAGACAAGAAAGTTGAGAAAAAACTATCATTTTTTTGCCTCAAGAGAACAACGGAAAGTTTTTGTTTACTTTTTTTGTTGATGTTGTCTGTTTAGCTAGGTAAACTGACAAAAAACACAAGATCTGTGTTTTATTTTTGTTGAGCTAGAAGTTAGATACTACATTCATTGTCCTGTATTGTTCTTTTGATTCTTTTCTCAACGAGTTATGAATTATGATCACAACTATGCAATTCCTCAAAGGTTTGTCTTGCCTAGATCACAATTTGATAGAGGTATTGTTGATGCACGGCAACATCAACACGATGAAAGGCAACACCAACCCCCTGCTGATGACCTTCAACAATGTCGTCGCATTAGAAATGCTGAACGACAAAGGAAATACCGTACCAATCGAAGTGAAATTCGTGCTCAATTGAGAACAGAGAGGAATGTACAAAATCAAAGAGAGAGACGGGCATATGAACAACCAGAACAAGTTGCTTCTCGACTTGAAGCACAAAATATACAATGTACAGTAAACTGCAAAGTTAAATTTCAGTCAAACAAATTCATCACATAATACTTTTCCTCTCTCTACTAACACTAAAATCAATCTGAATCTAAAAGTGTTAAAAATCAATAAAATGTAACAAAAAATGTAAGAACTATCAGAGCGAGCACAAAAGAAACACAAAAGCAATAAAACCGATATATAGTTTTCTTGTTAGTGTCCTTCTTCTGTACTCATCTTTGGTGTTTAAAATTAGGTTAATTGTTTTTATATGCAGCACTTTTAAATCCATCAAAAAGTAAGCATTCCTATTCGTTTTATCAAGAATATACACGTCATCCATTGTCATATCAGGGTTGCATCGTCTGATGTAAGCAGATACCGCTCCTTTTGACAAATGTTCCTTGAATCGGGTAACAAGATGTCCGGTTGTTTGCTTGACATAACAAACATTACAACCATACTTTTAAGGGGCTTGTCAAGGGGCTTGTTAACTGGTGCTTTTAACGAAGGAAGGACGGTTTCCAATTTTTGAATCGTATGTTTCACTGTAGAAGGCGCTTTTATTCATTTCAAAGATTGTTCAGATTTCTCAGTAACTCTACCTCTACATCGAACGAATATCATTTCCACTTCTTCTTTCTCTTCTTCCTTATCATTGATCAATCTGCTTTTTATCTCCAACGATTTTCTCAATCACATTCTTAATAATTGGATCATAAAACTTTCGAAGGTATTAATTATTCTACAATACTTCTTTTGCTTTTGTTAAGCTTTTGTGGAAGTTTTGCCAAGACCTACAAGCTCTAAAGATTTTGTGGACTAATCTACTAATCTACTAAGTTACTACTGACTTTTTCTACTTGATAGGAGCAACAGCATGGAAATTCGTCGTGAGACCGGTATCAGTTAACCAAATTGAACTTAAACTTCCATTTGATCTGGTGATTTTCATATCCAAAACTGACATCTCTCTATAGCACATTTCAGCGACAGGTGCAATGCCTTAATGTCGGTGTGTTTCGTTTCGATTTCTAATTTCTGATATCTCGTAAAATGTAGTCCATATATCGAACACATAGTTTGGCATCTCCCTGCATATGGTCATCAAATTTATTAAGCAGTCATTGGTGCATAGCTACGCCGTCCGTTTGAGAGTAATAACCATCGTAAGATAGTAACAAGACACTGCATGTACATAATTCTGTCAACTTTCTGAAAGTTTCTTTATACTGTTGGTTTCTCGTATCTCCCTTTATATAGCAGTTCAGTACAGTCTTCGATGGCTTCTTGGACTGGTACGTTCTTGTTACTGAATTTTATCTTTGAAGTTTACTGTACATTGTATATTTTAAACTTTATTTTACTTATTTTAAGCTGAAGAAGATAAACAATTATCGAAATATATTCTAAAAATAATGTTGTTGGAATTTATCAAAATATTTAATGTTTTGTGTGAACAGTGTGAAGCAATCAAATTTTACTTTGGAACTAATTTTAAATCTGGGACAAATGGAAAGGTAACACCTCCAAATTTATAAGATTATCTCCCCTGAGTTACAGATTCTTTATTAGATGATTTTGCTCTGGGTAAACATTTTCGTAAGTATATTAGAGTTTAAAATTACGCATTTAGTTTTGCTTCTCTGTCAGCAAATCTACGTGCGCCCCCAGGAAATGGGCCTCCATGTTTCAGGATATATAGTATATATACTGGTATATAGGTATGGATCACTGCATGTTAATGAAAACCAAGTTTCTATGTTTAGTCAACTGTATATTGTTAAAGCTGCTAATTCGCATGATATGTGTATGCAAAGCCCTTCCAATGCAGATTGCAACAGAGACTTGATGAAGGCAATGCAAACTGTCATAAGTAGAGTTTCGCCTTATGCTGTAGCATGTCGTAACCTTGCTTAGGTGGAACGGGAAGAGGAGGAAAGAGCATTTTTAGAAATTAGGTTAACCACAGTAGTGGGTATGCATATGCGTGAAGATGGAGACAGGAGGAGATACGATGCTCCACATCACGAAAAAGCTGCAGCTGGTATATTGGTAAATGGTATATTGTATTTTACCTTGCGTAATATTCATTACAAATTGACTCCATGATGCATCTAATGATTTTTTTCTGGAGGTGATCCTGGATGGAGTACAAACATGAATCACGTACAACAGCATGTAATTGAAAGGTGGAATATTTTTACACTGTTATAGTATCATATTTATCGTATTGCCATTAGACGTGAATTTTCCGCTTTACATTTAGCTGGAAAACTATTTCAAAAGTTAAGACAGCTATGTCAAAGTGGAGGGAGCGAGACTCCACTTCATACACCAAAACCAACAACAATTACGGGCAGATAGCTTCATAGGCTTGTTGGTCTATTTAGAGGAAGCTGCTCATGAACGAAACCTCCATGCTGATAATAACCTTGTATTGCCATCTACTTTCCGTAGTTCATCTAGAAGTATGCACTAATTGTACCAAGATGATACCGATCGAACGCGACGGTATAGGGGATATATCTCTAGTACAAGTAGGGATAAGTAAGATTTTTGGGGGTCCGCGATACAGATGATGAGGTGAAGAAAAATTTGGGTGTAGTTCAACTTCGAACCCAGGGTCTCTTGCCTTTTCGGATGGCGTCGAAGAAGACCCTGGCGAACGCTGGTCGCGTGATATGAAAATTACACAAAATTTGTGTAATTTTTATAAAACGTGGTCCGAAGAAATTTTGTCTCGTGTATTCAGTTTTTTACATAGTCACATATAACCAATGTAGAGACTAAATATAATTCGTCGAGTTGAGCTCGTTTCTGCAAAACTTGCAAAACTTGGTTTTGTTTACATGTTTGAAAGAATTCAGCAACATTTTGGAAAGGAAGGTGTTGTCAATTTGATTGAAATTTTATTCCTTATCAAGGCTTTAAGAGCAGACCCTCGTGAATATACTAAAGGAGAGGTTGCAAAATTCATGTGGTGTTGTGTGATTTTATCTTTGTATCGATAACATTTTGGTGTGGTTTTATTTTGGAGGACAAATGTAAAAGAATGAAGAGAAAATTTAATCTTGAGTGCATCGAGGTTCAGTCTTCTAAACAAGAAAATATTCATCTGACAGATAACTCGTGAATAAAAAAAAGGGTAGGTTCAAAATTCATGTGGTGTTGTGTGATTTTATCTTTGTATTGATAACATTTTGGTGTGGTTTATTTTGGAGACACATTTAGAAACTAGTATCTACATACTAGAGGACAAAAGTATAAAAATGAACAGAAAATTCAATCTTGAGTGTATCAAGGTTCAGTCTTTCACAAAACGAAGAAGATTCTCATGAAATAATAATGTTTGGGATGAAGAGCTTAAATTTTTAAAATGCTTTGTGTGTGTTGCAACTATAATTCAAAAGAACCCACTGACACTTGAGAAAAACTTTTTTAAGACGAGATATGCAAAAGTTTTAAAAAAGTTTTTTAAAGTTTGCACAATTTCATCTTATTAAAGTCTTTCTTGAGCGTCGAGTGTCAATTACTTACTAATAATATACTTATATATAAGGTTGCAGAATATATATGTGATAGAAAACAGAATGACATCCTGAATGCTGTTACACCGTCAAATGTAGTAACTCCGACAAATGTAGTAACTCCGACAAATGTAGTAAAATTTCAACGCTAAATGTAGTAACTCCGTCATATGTAGTAAAATTCAACGACAAATGTAGTAACGCTATATGTAGTAAAGGTCAACGACAAATGAAGTAACTCCGACAAATGTAGTAAGCCTCCGCTATATGTAGTAAACCTTACAGCTGCAGTTGTAGTTGTGGCTGAGGCTTAAAACTTGGCAGGTGAGATATTGTTTAAATTCTTAGGCCATATTTGGTACTGGTGACGTGCTAAATTCTAAGCTCCAATTACATGTGGAAGTAGCTTTCCTAGAAAGTCCTGTGACGTCATAATGACGTCATCAGTACCAAATTTGGTCCAAATAATTTGTTCTTGGAATGTAACAATACCTCGTGCCAAGTTTTATACTTCAACTGTGGTGAAAAATTGCGTTTTTAGAAAATCCTTGTGACGTCATAATGACGTCACCAGTACCAAATTTGGTCCAAGCATTTTAATTCTTGTAATGTAACAATCCTTTGTGCCAAGTTTTGAGCTTCAAATATGGTGGGAAGTTGAAAGTTAGAAAATCCTTGTGACGTTACGACGGAGTTACTACATTTAGCGTTGAAAGTTTACTACATTTGTCGGAGTTATTACATTTGTCGGAGTTACTACATTTGACAGTGTAACAAATGCATATTCATTTTTTTTTTCCAGGATCGGTTCCTCGGAGTGGCTTATATCAATTTTAGGAGAATTGCTTTTTTGATTGTTATCTTCCCTGAAACGGTCTCTATAATTCTTGCCAGCCCATTCTTTTCTCTCCAAAGGTACTTAATACAATTCGCAGGATTCTTATAAGCAAGCTATGTAACTTAATATCTATAGTTTTAAATCATTAGATGGGAAACTATAATGCAGATCATACTTTGATTTGAGTTTTGAGTAAACACTATATTTCAAACGTTTGAAAAAGGTTTTTACCGAAACGCGTCATGTTCATCAACATGTAGCTTCTTCGTTTTTACAGCATGTTAGTACACGTAAAATCAGTCATAATTAAGCAAAACACATGAACGTCTTCACCAGGTAACTTTTCAAGGCTATCAGGTGGTCATGTAATAAAACCAAAAATCGCGCATGCGCAGTAGAAATATGCTTGCAAGGTTTTCATCACATAATATTCCAGGTGTTATGAAGTGGCCATATAATATATCCCAATTTCGCGCATGCGCAGTGAAAACATTTGAGTAGAATTATGACAAGAAAAGTAAAGTTCATGTAAGTATACATGTATTTTTAGTACTGGTAACAAAACATAAGAAGTGTTTCTTTGAAGGTATCCTGAATTCAATTGACCCCTACAAGGGTTTACGTCCTTCTCACAAACTAAGAGTCGGTTAGAAATGAAATGAAAAGTGACAATATGCTAATTGCGTGCTTTGACTAAGAGTTATAACTCCTTGTGTCCAAGTTAAATCAATGAGTTCAGTATACCTTTAACAATAATAGAACAAGTACTTATAAAGAGACCTTGTGCAAATACAATTCAATGATTTTCAACGGTGATAACCAAAGAAGTAAACAAATATTTGAGTTTTAAAATATCCTCCATTGAAGGATAACGGAGCATGTAGAATGATATTATGCAAAATTGTCTACGGCCACGCTGATCTTTTGATTATATACTATTCATGCCCAACAGCCAATAGAGATATAAGCGCACTATTCCACTTCACAGGCCTACCATTTTTTATTGGTCTTTGCACACTTTTCAATAACGTCTCTAAGTGCAAAACTGCACCACTTACTCTGCCACATACATCGATCATTTTATTGATAGAGACAACTTGCTCATCCTTCTTAATGATGAGTTCTGCCAAATGACTTGACAAGTATAAGCTCATGTCAGGATTATCTGGAACTTCTTTATTTGGAAGTAAATGTTAAGGAGAACTATGAAGTTAATTCGGCGCCAAAATCTCGTTTGTCAAGTCGTCGAGTCGTTTTAGATGTTGACTCGTGACGTCATTAATCGTTTTAGAAGTTAACGCGGTTCACAAAAAGGCGACATACAAGTCGTCGAATCGTTTTAGATGAACACTCGTTTTTCAATTTGAGGCGTCTTAGAAATTGGGGTCGCTAGATGTTGTGTAATTGAGGCGCTTCGGAAGATTAGCCGTTTTAGATGTTCAGTCGGTTCAGAAATGAGGCGGTGCAACCTGATTACCAGTTTCTCTAAGTCAGTGTTGGCTTTTACACAAAAACAGATTTTTGTGTCATATTTACATAAGTCATGATGCTGGCCGTCATGTTTTCTAGTAGTTGCATGAAGCATGGGCCATTGCATGGTTATGAATGAAAAAATGACCAAACTGTGAAGGATTCCCTTTTCTTTCAGATGCATTTGATTGTTTGTTAGTAGAATTCTGAAAGATCCCTTCTCTTTATCTTTATAATGAAATATGTACCTCACATTAATATGTTCATGTTCAGTTAGTGTGGAACACCTTTATCGTCTGATTTCAAGAAAGGGGCTCACGAATAGTGTCATTTTGAATAAACAGATCATGAAATTGTAGTAGTTTTTGATATGAAAGACCGACAAATTTTGAACAACGCGTCATCATCTGAAACGAACAAACTTCTAAAACGCCTTCATTTGAAAAGCGAGTGTTCATCTAAAACGACTTGATGACTTGAATATCGACTTATTGTGAACCGCGTTAACATCTAAAACGACTCGACGACTTGATAAACGAGATTTTGGCGTCGATCTAACTTCATAGAGAACTGACATATGCTTTTAGTGAGGATTTCTATTCTGCAAACAAAATATTATCAACACAATGATGGAAAACAATAGCCTGAATTTATAGAGTTTTAAAAGTTACCTGATTAAGACCTTCGAGCGTTTTAACCTCATTAACCTCATACAAGTATATTTCTACTGCGCATGCGCGATTTTTGGTTATATTATATGGCCACCTGATAGCTTTTGAAAAGTTACCTGGTGAAGACGTTCATTTGTTTTGCCTAACTATGACTGATTTTACGAGTACTAACATGCTGTAAATGCGCATGCGCAAATGCCAGGCTTATTGCACAGCCACCTGATAATACTGAAAAAATTACTTGGCGAAAACCTTAATGTGTTTTGCCTCATTCAGCTCATATTAGCGTCTTTTTAACTGCGCATGCGCGATATTCGTTTTTATTATGCAGCCACCTGATAACCCTTGAAAAGTTACCTTGTGGAGACCTTCACGTGTTTGGCTTAATTATGGCTCATTCCAAACTTAAAGGTGTTTACTACATTTGTCGTAGGTTTACTACATTTGACGGAGTTACTACATTTGACGGTGTATCAATTGCTTCGTTTTGCACTTTAACATAAAAATTAGAGTTTGGAAAATGTTAAGTTCGTATAGTGTTGGTATGGAGGATTCTGCAAAGAGAGGCTTTGTATGAGTAAAACGATCTTTATTGTGTATAACTCTGATGGCATGCTTCTGACGTTGAAAAAGAGATGTTAGTTTACTTTTTTGTGTGCTAGCCCATATTACATTTGCATAGCTTAAGGTGGAAACCCCCTCTAGAAACTATTTTCTGTTTAACATAATATTTGGAAAACATTTCTATGCAATTTTGTTAGGTACCAGACAACTAAGAAAAATTTACACTTTTTTTTCAAAATGCCTGCCCCAATCACCGACAAGAATGGTAGATATGTCAAAAAATTGCTTTATGCCGGCCAAAATGCAGAGTTAGCGGCTGAATATTAGGAGTTAAAATTTTCTGTGCATACTCTTGTAAGATGAATTCATACAATGAGCGGAGCACATTTTAGATTCTCTTTCTGAATTTTTGGTATTGGACCGCTAGATTTGACATTAAAAAAAAGAGGGAAATTTGAATTTTCTCCGGTCCATCATAGAAATACAAAAAGAGATAGAATAACATCGATGAAATTTCCTTTGTACCATCCGTGTTGTAATTACTGGTGGCCGTATACAAAGTTGAATTTTAAAAATTTAAAATTTCGCGCTATATATGGAAGTCTATTGTTCCCCGTAATAAAAGTCGTAATTCAGATCTCGAGATCTATTGTTAATTTTTCAGAATGTGGGACTTCAGCTAATGTCTTTTTATCAATTCTGCATAATTATGAAAATTATTAGAATTATTCAGATGGTAGCATAACGAAAAATAAGTTTGTGTTTTACGATTTGACGAGAATAATATTCGTATTCATTGCTTCCTTGTGATCAACTAAACAAATACACGTTTTTTTTTTTATTAGAACACCTAAATTTCGGCTGAGGCTGGATGTGCTTATTTTTCTGAAGATTTTCAGCCTCAGGTGTTCTTATTGACGTTCTTAATAAAATTTCAAACAAAAAACAAGAAAAAAATTATTTGACAAAGACCCTTATCCATTTCACCTGAAAAAACATTTCATAGCTACATATGATAAATTTGAAACAAAAGGCTTCATAATTAGACGAATTATCCTAGACACTTTTTTTATTCGAAGTGTCAATTTTTCCTTTGGAAATTGTATAGAGGCCCATAGTGAATTAAAGAAAAACAATTTAGGCGAATGCAAAATGTGTGCTTTTTCATTTTTCACTCATTTTTCACTTCACTTATTTATTTTTCTCAATCTCAGCTTGGCAGTGTTCTTACGATGTTCTTAGATTTTGGCCAAATCTCAGCCTGAATGTTCTTATAAACGAGGTTCTAATAAAAAAAAACGTGTATGCAAAATCATATTGAAGATTTTGAAATTGATGTTGATATAAATGACGACAATAACATTGACGAAAGTACACTTGACTCTCGTAATGAACATGTATGTTTTGAAGTGGAAATATTTCTGTTTGAACGAACATGAACAATTTTACAAATTGTTCTCCGGATAAGCTGTCAGCTTTCTGATGAAACAGAGATCATCACTGCTTTGTCGTAAATATGCCTTGATATATATAAATGGCATTAAAAGCATATTTATGTATAAAATGTATATTCCGACTGCCTAAAATTGGAGAAATATACTTCAACTTCTTTTTCTGGAAGGTTTCCGTAAAAGTATAGCAAATATCTTTATAATGTGGTTTGGCAGAAACATAACTTTTTTCTCACTCAATCTCTGCACAATAGAAGATTGTTTTTACAAATTTAAAAATATACAGCTGTGCACGTGTGCTATTATTATATACCAGAGATTTTGATTGGTAGATTTATTTTTTCGGCGTGATAATTATTCGCCAAGAAAGTGTAAACAATGTTTATGACCATAATTAAGAGGACGCCAATTAGTTTCCGTCCCGATCCTTACACCACAACATTCTATATTCCTTAGGAGGTCGTACTAGTGAAAACAACTTGAAAACGCTTTTAGTTCGTAAAATAATGAAACAAACGTCCGGGTATGTGAAATGAAAAACCGAAAATATGTTTTTCATTATAACATAAAAACGAAAAAACGAATTCAGTTCCGATTTTCTGAAAAAAGTAGCTTTTAGAAGCCCTAATAAGGATAGCATGTTTGTTTTTACGAATGAACTTGTTAAGTATACTCGTTTTTGATTTAAAATTTTCGGTCTTTACTTCAAATTTTACCGAGTAGTTAAAAAATAATAAACATTGCATAAAAGAGAATGAGGCGAGGCAACACGCATGGATTCTCATTGTTTAAAAATTGAATAGAAATTTGAATAGAGCTAAGGTGAGCTAAAGTTTGATGTTATTCTATCTCTTTTCGTATTTCTATGGGTCCATTAAAAATAATTGGAAAATGAAATGAAAAATGTGCTCCGCTCATTGTATAGAGTTTATTGATAAGAATACTCCCTCAAAATTTCATTCAATTTGCATTTACGGTTCTTGAGTTATCTTGGCCGGCAGTGTAAAAAGTCTTGTTTTCCAGAATCATGCGTTTAATTCAAAGAAAGAAAAAAATAGCTCTTTAATAGCTCTTTCCCATTTTCTCATATGTAAGCACTGAAGCTTTACGAAGCAGCATCATAAACACCAAAACTAAGTTGTGACAATGTAACAAATGTGGTTTTCGGGAGGCGTTTCCAAATTTTTCTGTTAAACTTTCCGTGTAAACAACCTTTACGCAGTGTCTCTGAACTGAGTTCCTCAAACATTGGTTTTACATGTTTTATGACAGAAAGTGGTAACCCAGGACCGGGCTTGTAATGATTGCTTCCGTATGCCTGATCTTTCTGGTATAAACACCAATATCTTTACCTTTCGGGCAATGCAGTAAACACGTAAACGTTTCAATGCAGGCACGCCCTTGCCCACATGATCTTATTGCATAAACTATTCCTCTATTATTGTTTACATCCAAATTATTACTATTACTATTATCTTTTACTCAACAAAGATGAATAGAAATCCTTTTCATAATGACATCTTGAGCAGGTAACAATAAGGGATGACGCGAGCCCCTTTATTTGCAACATATTTTTATGCAATGATAAAGTCATTTGTTTTTATTATCAGAGTGCATGATGCCATTGCCTTGAAAATACTGCACAATATTCTAACATCAACAATTCTATACCCATATATTGGGCAGATGTCTTTGGTGTGCTCGAAATAACTGTCTAAACTTTCTGTGATGACACAGTCTTCTTCGGAGGTGTTGAAATAATGTTGGCAGAATCACTTTGTTGTATACTTTCTTGTGGAGTGGTGGTGTCACCATTTATATTATTAACATCTTGTTCCTCTACATTTACTTTATTTACAACTTCTTTCTTTTTGCAGAATTCTTATCTTCTTTTCTTGTAAGACCTGTGCTGAATTTAACTCTACAAGTTTGTCCCATATTTTGTTTGGCTGGTTGAAAATATTTCTGCTTCACTGCTGGTTGGTAGTGTGTTCAGTGACAGAAACTGGGATATTTTACAGAACGAAATAAAGCAAATTACATATTTGTCCACCCTTGATTGAAATTAATTGGAATTTTGAGGTAAATCAGGGTTCAAATCACACACAAACACGTTGCTAAGGGCGTTGCTAGGCATCTCACTTAAGATATAGGTATCGAAATACCTGAAATTGAGGCACTTGCAAAGCTGGGTGGAGTTTTTAATGTTGATTTTCGTAATCTACGAATATTTTTACGCCCAAAAAGGCCGTTTTTGAAATTTTGAAAAATTGACGGATTTTTGTGGGGGGTTTCCATCTTAAGTGACTATGTACAAAAGAATAGTAAAGTTGCTTTAATAGATGTTTGTTCAAAATGGTTTTAGCTTTATATAATGCGCCAATTCCTTTGGATGCTTTTGAGTGCACGTACTCAATTTGATTCGTCCATGTCAGATTTTCATCAACGTAAATGCCAAGAAACTTTGTGACTGTTTGTCTGGTTATTTTTGTGTTATTTATTTCTAATAGTGGAACATTTAGTTCTATTGCATTTTTTTTATTGGAAGTATTTTCTTGAAAGTGTAAAGTTTGTTTTCTTAGCATTTAAAGATAATTTATTTACCTAAAACCACAAGGCAACATCTTTTAATTCTTTGTTCATGTTATTAAAAAGTTTAGGAATATCCTTGTCTGAAAGGAACAGATTTGTATCGTCAGCAAACATAACTGGTTTCACTATTGACGAACAATTTACAAAATCGTTTACATATATCAAAAATAGTAAAGGACCTAATATTGAACGCTGGGGTACTCCGCATGTCATATTTAATGCTTTAGTGATATTATTGCTACCATAAGTCACATGTTGTCTTCGATTTGTAAGGTAATTTTTCAAAATATTGTATGAATTTTCTCTAATGCCATAGTATTTAAGTTTGTTAAGCAAAATTTTATAATCAGCTGTGTCAAATGCTTCTGACAAATCAATGAATATTCCAAGTGTATATTTTCCATTGTTAAAAGATTCAGTGATGTCATTAACCAGTTGAAGTATTGCATGCTCTGTAGATACATTTTTCTGAAATCCAAATTGTTTATGGAAGAGTAAATCTTTTGAGGTTAGATGATCGTACATTATTTTATATAGGATTCTTTCTAAAATCTTTGAAAAAGCTGGCAGTACAGATACAGGTCTATAGTTGTTTATAGTTGTTTTATCACCTGTTTTGAAGCTAGGTATAATTTTTGCTATCTTTAAGGGCTCGGGAAAAAATCCTTCGTTGAAGCAATTTTTGAAAATATTATATAATGGCTTCCTTATCTGTTCATACACGTCATAGAAATACGAAAAGAGATAGAATAACATCAAACTTTAGCTCACCTTAGCTCTATTCAAATTTCTATTCAATTTTCAAACAATGAGAATCCATGCGTGTTGCCTCGCCTCATTCTCTTTTATGCAATGTTTATTATTTTTTAACTACTCGGTAAAATTTGAAGTAAAGACCGAAAATTTTAAATCAAAAACGAGTATACTTAACAAGTTCATTCGTAAAAACAAACATGCTATCCTTATTAGGGCTTCTAAAAGCTACTTTTTTCAGAAAATCGGAACTGAATTCGCTTTTTCGTTTTTATGTTATAATGAAAAACATATTTTCGGGTTTTCATTTCACATACTCAGACGTTTGTTTCATTATTTTACAAACTAAAAGCGTTTTCAAGTTGTTTTCACTATTACGAGCTCCTAAGGAATATAGAATGTTGTGGTGTAAGTATCGGGACGGAAACTAATTGGCGTCCTCTTAATTATGGTCATAAACATCGTTTACACTTTCTTAATTGTCGGCGAATAATTATCACGCCGAAAAAATAAATCTACCAATCAAAATCTCTGGTATTGAACAATAGCGCACGTGTACAGCCGTATTATTTATTATCTCCTATTGTGCAAAGAAAAAAAATTGTGCAAAGGTTGAGTGAGAAGAAAGTTATGTTTTTGCGAAACCAGAATATAAAGATCATACTTTGATCATTCATACTTTTACAGAAACCTTATATATTATTTGTATTTGTTTACAGAAAACTTCCAGAAACCTTCCAGAAAAAAAAGTTGAAGTATTTTTCTCCAATTTTAGGCAGTCAGAATATACATTTTATACATAAATATATTTTTAATGCCATGGTGACTTAAGATCTTTTGGCTTATATGAAAATTCTATAATTGGAAAGTGTTTGTTTTAGAGTTCAGTAAAAACTTCAATAAAACCTTTAAATTGAGCATTAGCATTTAAAAGCTTATCGAGAAAGTCCCAGTTTGTACGTTCTAAATCTTTTTTGAAATTAATTCTAGAGGATTTCTTATAGAGACGTTTTTTTATTTGTACGGAGTCTTTATTTTGAATGGAGTAGTTGAACGAGACGAATATGGGAAAGTGATCTGATATATCTAATTTTTTTATGCCTTTAGTTAAAGATTTGTCATAGAGACGGTTTGTGAAGATATTATCGATACGTGTGGCTGATTCTTTCGTAACTCTCGTAGGTTTATTAATCAATGGTATTATGCTGTGAGAAAAAGCATTACTACAAAAATCAGTGACTGTTTTGTCTTTCTGATAGTTTGAACAGTTTAAGTTAAAATCACCAATTACAAATAGCATTTTATTTTCTTTACTTGATGCATTATAGATTTTTTCAATGTATTCACTGAAGAACTTTGCATTTCCAGTTAATGTTTATATGTAGACCTTGTTATGAAAATCCTACAAATAATTGTCAAATATATCAGTATATCCGAACATAATAAAACGAATCCAATTATTTCAAAACTTCATTTTATAGTGAATTTGTTGGTTATTCCTGTTCCCTATTTTGCACACATAAGTTAATCACTTCATATCCTGGTCTACTTCTTGAAAATGATCTTTTTATTGTGATTGAGAAGAAAATTTTGTATATTGATGCAACGCAGTGAACAGTGGCTTGCGTAAAAATAAAAGGTATTGGTTCCCAGCCATTTTGCACACATAATAGATAATGTTAAGCTAAATTTCTTATAGTGCACATGCTCGTTTTAATTTTTGATTCTATTTCTGGACAACATGTGTCTGAATGTAATTTATTCGTCAACTGAAGCCACTAAATTCTAATATAAAAGAATCTGTGACCAACAAATGTTAAGGCATTTATTTGTGATTTATATGTAGAAATATTATTGATAATTTTGATAAATGTCATAATGTCCCTCAGAGCGAATCTAAACCATGCTATATTGCATTTTTGAGGATGTTCATCTTAATATTTCTAAATTATGCTCTTATAAATCTTAGAAACTGTTCTTCTAAAAAAGACTCATAATTCATCACTGCTGCTTTTTGTTTCGGTCAGAACTGCATGAATGTTCATCTTGTTTAATTGTTGATTTTTTAAGAACTTTGTGTGGTTAGCCATTCTCAGTATAAATACATTATGCTGTGTGAATAATATGAAAGCTAAAATAATGTTATTTTGAATAATTAAATAATTAAATTCGATTCTTATCTTCCTCAGAAGTAACTCGGACGATTTCTTCTTTTTGCTCGAAAATCCTGCGGTCGTTGTAGAATTTTCAGCCAATAGAATTCACAGTTTCAGTAGCGTTCGCCAGGGTCTTCTTCGACGCCATCCGTATATCGAAAAGGCAAGAGACCCTGAGTTCGAGGTTGGGTGTAGTTTTTTTGGCATTGTGGCTGTGACGTGATTAAAATCTTTGATCGACAACATTGTAGCGAAACAATCTCGATTATTTTTTGATCAGTTTTTCGAGCTCTACGACATTGGCGCACCATCCATTTGCGAGTCCGTGATTTAATTTTTCGTCACCTCTTGCAGCAAAGAAAAGATTGGTTTGGGGAATACTTTCAGTTCGTAATTCGGTGATTCTATTTTTCGTCACGGGTTTCACACTGAGGAAGGTGGGGATTTGACACATCGTTTTCAACGATAGACGAGTTAAAAGTTTTTTATCTTGGATACTAGTTTCTATATAATGACAATATAGTAAGAATAAAAAAGCCTGTGGTTAACCCCATAGTTAATTGGTTGAGGTTCAAATAATAACAAACTGACAAACTTCTGATAAAAAGATATTTCACACAACCACTTCTTTACCAGTATTGAGGGGCTTATTGCATCGAATGCTTTGGAGAGGTCGAAGGAGATCGCACTTTTATCCTTTGTAAGTCTTTTGACAAATTAATCCGTCTTCCCAGCACTACTTTAGGCGCAGTAGCCGAACTGGTATTTGGAAGAAAACCCCTTAGACTCAATTTATTCAATAACTCCCTGCACCTGTCGTTATATTCCTATATTTGGTGCATTTATGTTGTACACCTTCAATGATATTTTCTTGACTCCAAGAGCATTTCTTTTCATTTTATGCTATGCCATTCCAAATGTGATTTGCAAGTGATAGTGTTCTCATGCACGAGTGATCCTGCTTTGACAGTGTCAATGTTGGAGGACAGTGTGAAACTATTGTATAGTAATGATGTTTGCTTGTTTGAGTCAAAACTGGGATATATCCGACGGGTTTTTATACATCCATGACATTGATAGAGAAGCAGGAAAATAAGAGGGAAAACGTTTGGATTGAGTGCCAACTATGTTTTTAAAGTATTTGATAAACGATATTCCAACAGCAGAAGGCAAACAATTCCACATATTTTTCTTTGCATTTCCAGTTTTGCAATATGATGCCACTTTAATTGGAATTCAAATTGGCCTGCACTACCTGGTTAACACAATAATGCAAGCCTACTTGGTTTAAACCTAGTTGGGATTTGGTCAACTTGTTCAAAAATTGACATGGTTTACGAGAACGTTTTTAAACCAAATTGACAATTCTGAAGGCTCCGTTTGATGGGAAAATACGAGTTTTTTGACATGGATATTCAACTTAGACTTGCTTCTATTATTTTTTACTATCTTTACTTGTTGCCAATCGTCTTTGATTGTAGTTTGACGCTTTAACGCAGAGATCAGACGCTATTAGTACTATAAGGTTTTTTTAACAACTCCTAATAACTTGAATATCAAATAATCGATTAGTGATTCCAACTTTGTTGGTGTTTACATGAGATACTTTCCGTGAAAGTTTGACAGTTTGGGTGGTTAAAAAGAAAGCCTTGTAATTTTTACATGTTGAAACTGAAATGAAACTCACTTTAGCTTGGTTTTCACCTCGATCATTTTTACAAAAATGTAATTTTACTGTGAGTATAAAACGTATATATGTACAAAGAGTAGTGAAATGCAGATTGCCTCATTGCAGGCATTTGCATAAGCTCATGTGAACGTTTCGGTATTCCACTGTGGTTTTCTGGCCATGTTTGTGCTATAAAACTCTTGAAAGGCCAATTTGGGCAAACAGCTTTGTTATAGAAATACATAACTGTTGATTGATCTTACAAAAAAATTGATAATCAAATTAAAATTCATTGGCCTATTATATGGAAATCATTTCGGAAGCCGTTTTCGTAAACAAATGAAGTTTTGAACCTACTGTTGAAATCGACAATGTTGGTTTTCAGTAAATTTTGTACGAAAGTCGAAGAAAAAATCTTCAAAAAAAATTAATGCCAAACCACAAATATTATTTCGACAATAAATTAAAAAAAAACGCCATCAGTGTTTATCACCGATTAGTTAAAAACTTCAACTTTTATTGAAATCTGGTTATACTTCATTATATGAAAAAATTCTAGGGACAACATGTGGCCAAGAATGTTGGTATGTCTCTTACTAACCTTCTTTGTTGACTCATCATTCTCCCAAGAATACGATGTGTTAGTATTGGGTGCTGGAGCAGCTGGAATAGGTAGCATAAAGTTTAATAAGATGTCGTTGTTCTTATGAAAACTTTGGAGAGGTAGAAGGACTTTAACTCCAAGCGTAATCTTTTCATTTTATGCTATGCCATTCCAGTTCTTTGTGATAAAATATTTGTAAAATGCATCATTGAATGTTATAGGTGCGGCGCTGAATCTTCACAAGAACAATGTGACAAATTTTTTAGTTTTGGAAGCGAAAGATTATATTGGTGGTCGTGTGCAAACAGCTTCATTTGCAAACGAAACAATAAACCTTGGTGCTCAATGGATACATGCCGCAAACAGCGATCATTCAATTTATCAACTAGCAGTAAAATATAATTTGAGTAGGGTTGTTGATAGTGGTGAAAGTATAATATTCAGGTAAACTGGGATTTCATGCCATCTCTATTTCAAATTAATACTAGAAAAGATGCAATACGAATGCACGTAATACTATAACATGTAAACATAGCCTATAGAGAAAACAGGTGTCTTTTTCGGGCTTTGGTGTAAACTATTCATAATTGAGGTAAAGAAAATGAACTGTTGAAATTACATATTAGTATTCATGATGAAGGCTATGCTATTATTGTTGGTAATAGGGATGGCGAGACCGGCGATATATATTCGTTCCCTGAGGTAACAGCAAGTTCAGAGTCTCTTAGAAGCAGTTCGCAATATTTGGGTAAATTAGTGTCAAAAAGAATTGAAGACGGTCGCTATGATGTCAGTTTGGAAACAGCATTGCGCTGGTCTGGTTGGAGAAGTAAAACAGCTCTCGATAAAGCCCTTGAACATGGGAGAATTGATTTCAACACCGCCATTGATCCTGCACGTCATAGTGCGATTGCCTTTATTAATCTAGGTACAGATTTGAAATGTTTCTTATTTTCGAAATTGTTTAATGTGGCTTTCTCATAAAACGTTGAAACAATTTTTATTATTATAGAACTTAAACCATCAGTTGGGACGACAGAATATATTGTGAACGATCAACGAGGATATTCCTATGTGTTAGAGCGAGCTGCTGATCCAATTAAGGAAAAAATATTGTTGAACACTGAAGTACAAAAAGTGCAGCGTCTTTCTCAAAATAATTACGTAGTAACAGTGAAAAATGGCTCGAAATTTACTTCCAAACATGTCCTGGTTACGTTTAGCACCGGTGTTCTGCTGAATGAAATTGTAACTTTTCAGCCAAAGTTGCCCAACTGGAAAGCAGAAGCCATGAATATGTCTCCCATGGGACATTACTGTAAAATATTCGCAGAGTTTCAAAAGAACTTCTGGGATGACTACGAGTACATTTTCCTTGCTACTAAAGTTCGTGGACAATATAGCGCCTGGCAAAACTTACAACACATGTATCCGAATACGAATCTTCTGTTGGCAACACTTACTGGCAATGATTGTGTTGAAAATTCCTTAAAGACTGATGAAAATATAAAAGAAGACATCCTTTCTGTATTAAAGAAAGTTTATCCGAACGCAACAAAACCATCAGGTGATTATCATATATTCCTAATGCGCAAAATCGCGAATACATCGCTGCGTCGAATGGTATTATCATTGAAATAACCTAGCAAAGTATACTTCTGTAGCAATGTTAAGCCTTCGCCGCGATTTTTTAACAGATTTGTGCACTGGGTTTTAATTGTATTTTTTTTCCTTCTATTGATCTTCTTATTAATCTTGATTTTAAAAGTATTAAATCCTACATATATCATTTTTATCTTATAAAGAAAATCTTGTAGCTCCAATTTATTTAAATTTGGTAGCTAATATTACATTGTCAGTTTTTTTCAAATTTTAGCAATCATGAGAAATCGTTTTGTGTCAGACTCACATTTTATGGGCTCGTACTCTTATCGGGCTACTGGTGTGACAGATGATGATCTCGTGGCACTGAATCATCCCGTCAACCAATCATTATGGTTTGCTGGTGAATACGCAAATGGTTGGGAAAATGGTTACATGCACGGAGCTTTTGACAATGGCCGTGCAATAGCAAATAGATTGATTGATTGTTTGAAAAATAATGTCTGCCCTGCTCAGGAACCGCAACGAACGCTTGGTGGAAAGTGTCCTGACAACAACAAAAGTAATGGCAAAATATTAACTCATTCAATCATGTTAACAGTTGCATGCGTCTTTGTGTTTCATTTTATGAATGCATTGGCGAATGTTGTGTTTTAGACGATATAACAATGATACTGCCGATGATATCTCAATTTAATGGTTATGCTTATGTGTAGACAGTTATACAGAATGGCTTGGTAACTATGTATGAACGAATCACGTATGTATTCTCTTTCTATGATAGAGATGTTATTAAATTGAGATTTGCTCCAATGATACTGGTATATGCATTTATCTATGATAGGATAAAAATCCTTTTTTTTCTCACTGGAATGTCTTTCACTCTCACTTTAGTTGTAATTGAATTAGTGTGGTTTTCATAATGTCTCTTTGAAGTCTTTTACTGTAACAAACATATACTGTTGCAAATGAAATGTACACTGAAATTTTAGTCATTGTTTTTACTTGTGTTCCACTTAATTTCAAATATATTTTAATCATTATTTTAAGTTGTGTTTCATTTGGTTGTGAATGTATTTTAATAACTCCTGTAATAAAAACACATTGCTAATCAGACTTTCTGAAGCAGAAATTTGTTTTCGATCTTGATTTACAGTACCTCATTTTTCGCCTTTCTTGAAGGCGCTGACCTTCAGGCTTCATTACCTTTTATTTTCTTACTCCATTTGGTGTTTTTTTTATTGTAATTGCCTACAGTTTCCATGAGAGCTGTTCTAAACGTTCCAATTACTTCTAATTTTTTTTTATTTTTTTAATCAACAAATTGGGATCCATGCAATAATATATGGTTCTTCTTTCTAGAACATGAATATTCAAATAAAAATAGCAAAACTATTTTTTATAAAATGACTTAAATAATAAAATTGTGTAAATGGAGAAAGAAAGGAAAGAAAATTGAGCCAGTGCACTAACGAGACTTTGCAGAAAAAGTCGGACGAATTGAAGAGAAATTGTATAATTAAAACACTGAGAAAAAACTGAAAATGAAAGTGTAAAACGATAAGCAGACAAACAATGATAAATACTTTATATTCAAACATATACATGAAATACAGAAACGTCGTCTCTTTGCAAAAACATTTTATTATCCCTAATAATCCTAATATTTTTTGGTAAATCATTATAGTGCTTGCTCGTTGTAGGCACTCTTCTCACCACGCTCAACTTTGAATTCGTAATCGGATCGGGTCGAACGTCTAACTTCCACTCGTTTCAATGTTAGGTCCAAATACCATCACGGTCGTTTAGGGCAGAATGGGTGCATTTTATTGAGGCGAAATCAAATGATTCTTTTACTGGCAGCCAACCCAAGTTGATTGCATCGATTTCCTTGGCAAAGCTCCCAATTACGTATCCAGCAACAACACTCTGCAGTTTTGAAGCCTCTTAATTTCATATGTCGGCAGCTGACTATACACGACACAGTAGTACCTCATGTGGGATAATACCAGACCTTCAGCAATCATCTTTCGAACTTTATAAGGGGTAAATCATTTGAATTGTCGCATATGACGAAGTGTAGCGTTATTAATTTGTCTACGTGAATTTTCCAGGTATGGTTTTTGTCAAAATAAATTTTATAATTTTTATAGTGTCCATACGTTAAATAGATTGCTTGTTGTGACGTGTCTGACATGTGTCGTCATTGGTAAAATCATGTTTTTTACTGAGTTTCGAGGATGAAAAAAAACACAAACTTTGTTTTCTCATCGTTGAAAACCAAGTTGTTATTCAATGACCATTCTGATACCTTCTTCAGATCTGACTTATTATTTCCTGCAACAAAAACAAAAGCGCAGCATCTTTTTTAGTCTTTTTTTATTGCTGTAGGGCGGAGAAATAGCTGGGTAGTCAGGACAGAAAATTACAAGATAAGGCAAGGTGTTTACATAGAATAAAGACAAATAATGAATATGAAACTTTCAAAGTTGTATTGTGCCCCTACACTATTCTCCTGGTTATGTGAACCTGCTGTATGTATGCTTCATAGCTATTAGACTATGATTATATGTTAAGAACTTATGACAGAAGTGAAAAGCCTAAAATATAGCATGAAAATAGCATAAAATTGGAAGATTCCAAAATACAGTAGGCAAACTTATTTCGACAAAATTAGCTATAATTTTTAAATCTGTTACCTATTTCCTCATATGAAAGTAGATAGTACACAAGTTGGCGTAGAGTTCAAGGATAGCCAATACAACAGCTTTGTCCACCATTTATAAAAATCAATTTCCTCATCCACTTGAATAGTAACGCTCATTGGTAAAAGAGCTGGGTAAATCTCACTGACACTTCAGATGTAACCTATATAAACCTGGCCGGATTGAGATCAGATCTTTTTGCAGCTGCTCTATTTCGAACCCCATGAGCAACATGATCTTCTCTTCTGTGGCCATAACAGAACAAGGCACAAAACAGT
Organism: Turritopsis dohrnii; assembly: GCA_027922465.2. Taxonomy (NCBI): domain Eukaryota; kingdom Metazoa; phylum Cnidaria; class Hydrozoa; order Anthoathecata; family Oceaniidae; genus Turritopsis; species Turritopsis dohrnii. Next base: position 887,628 of record BQMF02000109.1, on the reverse strand, counting down.
TCTTATAATTTTTCAGAAATATCGTTTGTAACATTTATAAAGAAAACAAACATAATACAATGTTTGTAATTCTCCATTTCATGCATATATGGGTAGACAAATCTATAAATCTATTATCTTATGGTGGCGTAGTATAGTGGTTATCACTCTCGTAATTCATGCGGGAGGTCAGGGAAAATGGGTAGATGATACATGGGGTGTTGCAAGAGGTCATCCAGGAGAGCACAGTTCCTTAACTGGGTCTGTGTCACTCGTGAGAGTGTCAAATACTTCTGAACCTGCAACCTAAGCCGTAGCCCCTACTAAAAAGCAGATGCAACAGCAACTGAGAGAGGCTATCCACGTAAAAAATACCAAATAAATAAACAAATACGAGGACATGGGGTGAAAAAGAAGGTATGAGAATCCTTTTATATTCCCTTCTGTACGGACGAATTAGAAGCAAAACATGAAGCAGGCCACTGTTGTTTCACTGTTTCATCTTAATTGTTTATTAATATTTCACAATTGTTTTGCACAATATCTGTTGGATATTTAAATCTTTGAGCTCTTTCACACTTTGCTATGAAAACCCATCGCTTTTGACCTATTCGTTATATAGGAGCAAAGAAGGTCATCACTATCCGATGAATTTGAAATAATTGGGTCGAATAGAAGTGATGGGAGTTCATTACACAGTATGAACTAGACATTAAATAATACACTATAACGTGATGCTAATACATAGAATTACAATTTCATTTTTAAAAATCAGAAGTATATCACCTTCTAAGTGTGTGCTGAGATTTTTCAACAAATCATGCAGTCACATTGTTTTAATTCCACCCTCTAAATGTACAGAAAAATGGCCATCTGTACTCACTAGAACATGAGTATCATATTGATTCTGTACAAAGTTCTCCAGACAGACACTTCTTGATAGGATACTATCGTAGATATAGTATTTATTGAGTAATCATAAAATCGCGCTGAAGCACCAAGCTGACAACCAATCAAATTTTGTTAGACTGTTGTTGTGACTTTACTGCTTGCTGTCAAAGATACGGCTTCTATTTTAAAATCGTTGAAAAACGAGTTGTCGTCCTCGTCGTCGTTGTCATAATCAATTTCTGTTGAATACTTTGCCATAATTGGTAGAAAGATCGTCATGGAGATGGTCATAATACCTTTTAAAAACAACTGAGATTAGATATATGAAACCTACTTCAAAGATGTACATTACGCAATATAATCCCATTTTCAAGCCAAATGGTAAATTTTCATGACTTGGAGTTAGAGGGGTCGGTATCAAATGTTTTTGGAGGATAATAACACCAATGACAACAGCATCCTGCTAAAGTTTAACAACTTGGACTTAAGTTGACAGGGCCCACGCAACAGTTTTTAAAGTGAGGGGGTCATATTTCAGTGACAACTTGAGGCACCTGAAAAGTCTTCGAATGTAAAGGTGGAACCTTTACATTAGCAAGGCTAAAAACGATCTGTTTTTCGAGCTGAATAAAATAATTTTTTATGACTTGTAAATGGAAACTTTTTTATCCATTGAGATCAGGATAAGAAAGAAATGATTGAAATTTTGGAATTAAACTGGAAAGTTATGTTTCCTTAAATGCTAATTTTGTAAGCTAAAATATAAGCAATATAATTGAAACTTTACAAATGATCATTAATGATATGTCAATGCAAAGTTGTTTTCAGTCATTTAACCTTCGCTCAACATCATCAATTGATTTCATTTTTGATTTTTATTAATCGTCTTTTTGACGTCAAAATCCTACTTTGTTTTCCTGTTTCTATTCCGACCATTTAACGACCGTCAAACAACGATTTAACCCGACGTCGAAACAACGCACTTTTGTACTTAATGGGCAAATTCGCTTTCCTGAGATTACAAACTCAAACACTTCAGGCGAAACTTACTGTGTACTTCTCATAATAGCTGGGGCAAGTAAAGTATAATATATTAAGCAGATCCTTACGCACCATGGTCAAGGTAATAACACAATCGTTTATTTGATCATCTTTCAAGAAATTCTTACTTTGAAAAAAAAGTGGGGGTAGCACGCACCCTGGTTGAAATAGTGTTAACTAAATCTAAACGAATGGGGTTGTCAGTAAGTGGAGGGAAGAGTTCAGGCCATCCACCATTTGTTCATCCATTGGCAGATTTACAACTGGGCAGAGACCTAGTAGTTGAGGTAAGTGGTCTCTAAAGGTCAGTGTGTAGTTTGTTGATAGCTTCTAATCGGCTTATTATAGCGGCACTAGTTACTGCAAGTTAAAGCAATATCTCCCAGTGTTCGATCAGAACTACACATTGTATATTTTCACTTCTGAATTTTACACTAATTAAAAAGCTGTCAAAATTTACACCTAGTTGTACTTCGAACCAAGTTCTATCATGTATAAGTAACATCAAGAGTCCTTGAAACGTTGCCTAATGTATATTATCAGCTACGTGACAGATTTTCCCTTCTTTTAAATTGACCGTTCCCATAATTCTGTTATCTCCCTAATTCAGTTACCTCCCAAATACATACTACAATCAGCGCAAGGTAATGTTACAATTACATGTTTTGGATTACTTTAAACACTGTTCTACTAGATAGCTGTGAGAATATATGTTTTATTCAGAAATTCTCTTTATTGTTGCATTGGGGGATTTTTGATGATTTTGTTACATTGAATTATTGTAGTTGTGTTTGTGTTTGAAAGATAAAGCCTGGTTCAGACCTAACGATTATGGCGATTAAAGAAAATATTAATCGTCGTAATCGCCAATCGCCACGCCTGAACACTCTCAAGTATCTCAAAACACTTATTTTAAAAACAGGTGTTTATGACGATTATGACGATTACAAAAATGTTCACATTAGACGATTACGACGATTACACTAAATTTTTAATCGTCGTAATCGTCAGGTCTGAACCAGGCTTAACTAAATCATGAGGACGGCGATCTGTACAATCTCCGAATAGAAAAAAAAGTTTACCTAACATGTATCCCCATGCTACATCACAGTTTCCTGATAAATACATGGATGTATCCTTGCCACACACGGCGCGAGCAAAATCTGAGTCCAAACCAAGCGGATACATGAGAACAGCAATTGAAAGGAATCCCACTAAAGCGATAAAAGTAGATAATTTAATGCATCTGCTATTTCAGTATACATTCAGTTCCATATGACATATTTCTCATATGCCTTGAATTCTTACATCAAATGTGAAAAAGGGGCCATAAAATTCAAATGAAAAAGATAATTTCGTTGATAAACGTGGTCAAAAATAATAAAGCCTCGTGGCACCTCTCAAAATTCAATTCCCACATCGTAAAATCAACAGGAAAACGGAGAACGTGAATGCAACAAAGGACGGTTTGAATTAAATGGTTGAACACGGTGTGAACCAGGCATTAAATAATACACTATAATGTGATGCTAACACATAGAATTACAAATTTTATTTTTACAAATCCGAAGTATGCCCCGTTCTTTGTGTGTGCTGAGATTCTTCAACACACCATACAGCTTTGGAAAGATACAAATAAAACAGTAAGCAAAGTTATTATCATATATAATATTACTATAATTATTAAATAAATAAAATCTGGAATACTATTTTTGAGTTTCAGCCAAGCCTTATTTCATTCCATGAACCACTAAATCGCATGGGTAAAATCTTGTAATGCTACAACCTCCTAGGAGAGACGATACATTCTTCAAAATGAAATCGTTTCATACCTGCGATAATCTGTATGTATGCAATGCAAATACGCAATCTTTCTTCCTTTTCTGAGTTTATACACATACCAAACGTAGCCAGTAAAATTGATAAAACAAACAAACCAGATCCCATGGAGCAAATTACGGAGCTTAATATCCATGCTAAGCTAGGCATCTCTCGAAAATTCCTAAAGTATTGACAATCCACAATCACATCTTTTAATTCTGCATGCCTGCAGTATCTGAACAAGCCGAAAGTGACTACATTATATGATAAAGGATTCGATGATGTCTCATTTACTTTGAAGTGTTTCTTGTTGTGAAACCACACAGGTGACAGCATGGCAAAGATAATACCAACAGTAAAAGCGACGGTAAGGCTGAGCCATAGACCTGTAACACAATGTTTTCCCATGTTGATTATCTCTTTTCTTCCAACGCCTTCACGAAAAAGTGTTGTTTAAAGGAAAAATCAATTTTGCATCATGAGTCAACCATGTGTGTTTCTTTTGACCAAATGTTGTTGCAAACCATTTGTGTTCTTCAGCTTGACATCAAAGTTAAAACGGCCTTCTTTTTGAAAAACGAAGTTCTCAGTTTGCAAATGGTTTTATGATTTTTGTTTTGTGGTATAACAGCTTATAGTTTGTTTGTTTGTTTTTAGCTATAAAAGCAAAAAGTATCAACAGATGTTTCAGACCATCGAGTTATCCTCTAAAAAACGAAAGAACAAACAAATGCACTTTTCATAATTAAAATTTTCACAAGACGTTAACCTAGCTTTTCAGATCGCACAAGTAGTGACTACTAACTTTTGTTTACCAAAAAAGGTTCGTTCTTATTGTTTATTTAGTTATTTACCAAATATTTATACAGGAGAGCAAGACCAGTACTAAACACTGCTATCACGTAAGTCATGTAGATAATGAGCTAAAATAAAATAGAATATAAAATTATATAACAGTATACGTGAGACAAAGGTAACCAAATTGTGGTAAAAACAAACAAAAAAGTGAAAGCCAAAAATTTCTGAAGTTGATTGGAATCGGTAATGAAGATAAAACCAAACTTAGTTTACCATTTTCTGTACAAATTCAATTGTTGAATAACATTTACATCTCCCATGAATAATCGTGTCTAAACTAGCATTATCAATTCAAATATATATAATGTTATTTATCAAAATAAATCAATTTTCACCGGATTTTTTTTCCATAAATAGTTTCAGCCTAAAATTAGAAAATATATAAGCTGTCTCAAAGATAAATGTTTGGGTTCTTTTTTTTAATTTTATCATCTAATATTTTATTCATGTTCTCCTTAATACTTTTGAATATTTAGAATATTTAAGTGTTTCAAATTTTTACAAGTTTTTAAGGCACCATCTGGATTGCTGTTCCCTTTAGTTTGTCACTTCATAATGTTATTGTGACAGTCATGTATGTATTAATATTATGTGTAAATGACATCAGAAAATGGTCGTGAAATGAGTTAAGTATGTGTTGAAGTATAATTAACTGTTATAAAAGTCATGAGGAAACTTAAGTCAGTATTACTCACTACTGTCTGTTATCCATTGTTGCAAGTCTATGCTTTATCAAGTCAAGAAAAATAACTGTTGATCAGTTATTTCTGACTTACCATAATAAGCCACCAATGTAACGTTCTCACTGGGAGAATTCCCTAGGTATTATCTTAGAAACGATGCACTAACAGATGTCTTTCTATGGCATATTTTGAATCCTTCCATTAATTTTCACCTATTAAATAATTTTTATTGGCCGATGTGATACGTAAAAATGCTAAGGTATCTTCTATTTGATACAAATCGGTGTTTTGTACAGAACATCTTTTGACCAGAATTTGAAAAAAATATGTAAATATAAACAATATGAGTAAACATCATCGTTTTGTGATCGTTACTCGATGAACTCTTCCCAACATATTTTTTCTGCTGCATTAAAGCGCCTATCGCTAAGCACTTAAGACCTGAAATTATTGGACCAAAAAAAACAAGATGGTTACCGCGAAGTGGTAATAATCTCTATAAGTTATTTTTATAGTATTTTTGAATTTATGCTTATTTGATATTGGAACATAAATGTGAAATGTTTATTTTAATCGTAAACCACGTAAGCTGTGTTTGATAAGTGTTATGTGTAATTTAATCTACAAAGAGCTGGAAAATATTATGTACCTATGTATCGCGTCGCACTTAATCTAAATCGTCACACTTTGTAATCTATAAACGGAAGCACTGTGTAATCATTTTCTGTCATACTCATGCTTATCTGGCATCCCATCTCCCTTTTCACACTTTCTAACCCATCCTATTGTCATTAACAAATTGCCTCAGGTTTTGTTGTGTCCGTTTATGGAGTACAGGGTGTGATCACATGCATTAGAAAATGCGACGAGTTTACGAAGTGTGATGAGATCACAAAGTCTGTCGTTGCGACTTAACAATAGAGTCATAATTAAAATCTCAAACCATGTCGATGCCTGCCAAACTTTCAAACGTCATTGGAAACTAAATTTCATATTCTTGACTAATAATGGCTTCCTTTTGCAGCATCCACAACCAACGATAGCCACGAAATATTATGGAGTTTGGGCTTAAAAACATATTTTAATAAAACAAGCCATTGTTACGTATCGTAAACAACACGTGCTTAAAATAAAAATAAATTCAGTATTTATTTTAGAAACACCATTTAATACTTGCCAGCAATCTTGTAAAAACTTTACGCATCGACTGAAATCAACAAGGACTACCTTACTGTGATGTTGTAAGTTTCATTTAAAAGAAGTAACAACTAACTTCAGTTTATTACATGATGAATAGTTTTATCTCTTGCAACTAATTTAAGATTCATACTAATTCTTAATGAAAACCAATGTTTAAATACTTCTAATGTATTCAACAAACGATATTTGATCCATTATTCATAGCTTTCTTAACATACAAGGTTGATTTGTTAACAACCAAATTACATTTTCTCTTCGTGAATAACTGAAAACAGAAATTTTATACTTAAGAGATATTATATCAGAAACTTCACTGACCATGCTTTATATAAAAACAAAATCTAAAATAATCTCTCATCATCTCAAATTCCGATAATAAATAAATCAATTTTTACTTCAATATTGGCAACTCACTAACTAGATATGACGAAATCAAAAGATGTTGACATGAAAATACCAAAATAACTTTTTCATAAAAAAAAAAAAAAAAAAAAATCATGTAACACAACATGAATTCTCTGGGAACACATGAAGTGACCACTTACAAAGCTTGCTATTTTAAAGAACGTGATCTCTAGTAACGAGAGCAGAAGAACTCAACCAGTACTATGAAGCTACGGATGTAATAATAGACAGGCCACATAGCCTGACAATCTGAGATTCAGCATAATGCTTATTTTCCCGACGGAATCTTGTAGAAGGACCTCAGACTACCAAAATCTGACAGGTGAAATTTTTGGAAATGCCTGTATGTCACGTGATTGATGACCCAACCAGTCCAACCAGTACACTGTGGATGTAATAACGCCCTGCTTCCTGCTTCTATAAGTGGGCTTCTATAAGTGGGCATCATTCGTTTCCCAAATAATACAGATTTTTTATAAGAAACTCGTGAAGAAAGGCTTACATTTTCCACAAATTGTATTTGTTTATTAGATATGCAGTAAGTTTAACTAAAAAAGATATGACACTTACCAAGTAAATATTCAATCATCAACATTTGATTAATCACACTTTCATTCTTAGGAAACCACTTAGACACTTTCAGTAGCTACTAAAATCATGCCTGAATGAAGAAACCTCCCCTACTAAGCACCTACCTATTGTTCCTTGAGTATTACCCAACCTCTTAGAAAAATTTCCGTACTGATTTGATTAGGCGATGTTCAGTCTTCTTACTTCCCTGTCCAACGGCTTTGTAATGATGCCGACACACGCTTACAAAAACAAAACAATTGGAGAAGATCCGAGTTACTACCAAAAATAGAAATTCCAAATTCAGAAAGTCTGGTCTATGAAGAAATTTTGGGTTAAATTAATCCATCAACAAATCCATCCAGTTTCTTTGTAAAAAATATGTTCGTACTTCAATCACTTTTGTCAGGGAAAAACCAAACCCAAACCAAAAAAAAACATAGACACCACCAAAGTTTGATGTTAAGGAAACATAGCATTTAAAAACTTCAATCTTTAAAAACCGACCTCTTAGCATCGTAATCCCCTGTGGCAAGTTTGGCATCAGCCATGACTGTTAAAGGCGTCTGTGAAAATGATTGATGTTGAATCTGTACAATCTATTTTGTGCAATAAAGAATTATAACAAATGCAATTAGAAGATGGAACAGCTGTTGAATTCATAAAAATTCTTTTAGCATCACACAAAAAATAAACATCATTTTGATAAGCAAGATTAAAAGATTCTCTCATTTAATCTCTGTGTGACGAATACTCAAAATTCGGATGCCCTTTTACAAGTTTAGGAAGAGATCCGGAAAGATTTTGATATTTGAAAGCCTATAATATGACTTAAAATAACAGGATGATGTTTATAAAAATTCTCAAGAAACAAAAACACCACATTGGTCTAGAGAATAGACCAGCTGTTGTGTTAGCACGCGAATTTTTCATTGAAGTTAACTCATTTTTATGCGCTGCATCAAACTAAATCGAACACGAACGAAACTTTCATGTCCACAAAATTACACGAAACTGATGAAGACATTCAAAAAGTGGAAAGTCATAATGATGGATATTACAAGTTTAATTCTAGAAATGTTGTACAATTACAAAAAACACATATAGTTTTAGTTCTCTCGCATCGTAAATATTTATGTCCATTATTTGGACACTTGAATAAATTTTTGAAGATTCTCCTGTGCAAAAATTGCTGAAAAAGTTGCTCTGATGAATATCTGGTCCGTCGAAATTATGTCCATATTGACGTTTTTCCGGCCAGAGTGTTTACTTTACAATATAAAATGGTGCTATGCTAACTATTGAAAGTCTGTTCTTCAGGTAGGAAAGAATGAGGCAGTTGGAAGTGCTATGTTGTTCATTAAACCCAGAAAAACTTCAATTTAAAATGATTGCAGACTAGAAGTGATCGTATCTTATTGGGCAAGTAGATTGATTAGCGTTCGTGCTCAGAAAAGATATACTTTAAACGTACAAACTTTCGCGGGCAGAAACTTTCGCGTTTTTCGCGTATTCAATCAAAAACCGCTAATAATTTCAGAAGGTTCCATTTAGCGAAAGTTTATGGCCGCGAAAGTTTCAAATTTGGTCAAAAGCGAAAGTTAATGCCCCCCAAAAAATACCAATATAGGTCCAATCCGATAAAATTTTCACGGCCAATCGAAAAAACACGAAAAATCCAATTCTTTTTTAACAATATATATTTATTACACTACTTTCAAATAAAGTAAATGGCTAAAAATACATGTTTAATCTTATACAATAACTTCCGGAGCTCTAGCCTTTGTACACTTTGTTGATGACAAAACGCGACCAGTTGGTTTGAAAATCTTTCTGATATCCGCATGTTTTAACAGTTTTTTAGGTGCCAACTTTTTTTACATTCCGCTTGACCGCCAACGGACCCCATTATGACGTCACTGGGCCCAATATAAATGGAAATTATTTCTCGAAATTTTATAAAACAAACTATACTGTTCGATAGAGCTCGAAAAAATAAGCGATTCTGGTATATAAAACATGTCCTTAATGCTAATAGTTGAGAAGTTGTTAGCGTTTAAACATTTTGTGACGTCATCAATTTTACCTTGAAAGAAAGGTAACATAGAATAAGTTTGTTCAAAAAAATCGACTTTACCTCTTCAAATCGCACGGGATGAAAAATTGAAACAATTCTACCCACACCATTTTTCTCTTAGGGACAATTACAAGGGACCTTTTGAAATTTGCAAGTTATTGCAAATTCGCGTAAAATATTCACGCGACATATTTCGAAATTTTCTATACGCGAAAGTCTATACACGCGAAAGTAAATGGAAACTCTGATTCGCGACAGTTTATGTTTGCTAAATAAAAAAATTTCGCGTTTAGCTTAAATCGCGAAAGTTTCTGCCCGCGTTTAAAGTAAAAGGAGAACATAAAAATAACATATCTGTTGATTGATGGCGACCAACTAAATCAAAGAAAAATTGTTTTTATTGTTGACACAGTGATCGTGACGGCAGTAGCTAGTTAGTTTCAAAAATTAATGACTATTAGATATGTCACTAGGGCCTAATGGATTGTTGCCAGCCTGCTCAACACCAACCTTGTAGCATGAAAATAAAAATTCCTTTCATATATTTCCTAATTGGCCTGTAATGATCAAGTACTTAACTTTCCATGTGAAAAATCGCTTTACTTGAACGCGAATAAATTACTCGCTCCATGCAGCTATCAGACAAAATTTCACAAACGATTGTGTAGAAATGAACGGCAAACTTTGCGACTACAGTAGAGTTCGAAATAATGTTATTACATTTTCTTGATTAATACAGAACATTAGCTTTATATAACTCATGACTTCATACAGAAATTTTTTTTAGTTAATTTTTGGAAAACAAATTCTTTGAGTTTGTGCTCAATTATTATTTTCAAGCTGAAAACTTCACCAATGTTTACTCACCAGCCTCGTTTTGGAAATGAATTCAAATGTACGTTGGTTGAACCTCTCTTGATGTTTCGATAATCATAAGCAACAAGTAAAGTAGTTTTTTTTTTTTTTATCCTTCTCAAATTTGCAAAACAAGTTTTTATCTGTTTATTCATTATTAGTTATCTTGTCAACGATAATGACAACCATTTCATGCAGTCTAAGTACTCATTATCGTGAATCAACAATTCAGGATTAGCAATTATAAACAAGTAAATAAATGAGGAGTGTATGATGTGATCAAAGGTTTTTACTTGATTATTCAAACTTTATTTCACTTAATTGCTCTGAGCATCGAGATTATCTGAGCCTATATTGGGAAAGCATTTCATTCTAATTAGGCTCATATATATTACATAATTAATCATAATATATAGTGGATCGTGCAACAGCTGCTTTGAACTGAAGGCATCAGTTCAGAAGTTTGTTTGATCAGAAATTGAACTTCATTTAACCTAGTCTTAACAATTCCACTAATGCTAATAAATTATAAAAGGCTTATTTTGGCTTTAGGGAATTGCTTGTTAAGTATTGTGAAGTATGGCACCTGGAATTGTTCTCCATACCGCTTGCTTTAATTATAGGGCGGTCTAACAAGAAGTTTTGTTCTCAACGTTTTAATAATTCAGGCTAATAGAGGTTGAGAAAATAAAAACAGTCATCCTCTTGCAGATTTTATTGGTTCTTACTTACAAAAAGGGTGTAATAAGAGATGTTAATTTCTACTGAATGCACGATATCGAAATATCTGAGGAAATTAAAAGTAGGAGGGAAAATGATAATAACTAATATTGATTACACAAAATAAAAATTAACGTGTTGCTCATTGTGATTAATATCCTTCATCACTTCCTTTTCCAAACACTCTTGTAAAAGCAATGATGTAAATACCGTTACCATGACAACTAACATCCTCATTTCCAGAGCTTTTTCTCGCTTGACTTTTAAATCGGAGCATTTGAAAAGAGACAGAGAAGGAAATAGTCCCTTTTGTGTTTTGGTCGAAAATCTTGATTTTTGATCGGTTACCAGAAATCAGTCAATTAAAAAATATTTTATTGTAATGAAATATGAGTTGATTTATGAGATACAAGTAAAAAAAATGGTTTGACACAAAAATGCGTATATAGTGTATAGTGTGTGTGACTGACACTCACAGCTGTGAGCGCTCCCCCGCCCGAGAGGCAATAGTCCCCAGAGAAAGATGACGTGATCGATTTCATATGCGATGATCCCTAAAAGTTTCCCGACCTCTGATTATCTAATTGATAAAACGTAGGAAATGCTTTTTAGCAGAAGTACGAATAGTATCAAATATATGGAAAGAGTATGGTTTTAAAGGGGCGCCAGCCAGACCCAACAAAAAAAGCAGCAAGCGCGTGTCTTTAGATGAGGAACATGGTCTGTTTTTTACAGAAACTGTTGTCGTCTGGAGCTAGGATCAACAAACATAATGGCGTTCGATCCGAGTTTGATTTCTTGTTATATTTATTTTCGTGTTTGGCTTCATTTCATGTTTTTCTGCGATATTGCATTTGGAAGGGATAACTATTCGGTAACTGCGTAGCGGAATTATCTATCCTCCAAAATAGAGGACTTTCTAACAAAGATTTGTTTTCCAAATTTACTTGTAATGGAGAACCATTACACAAATCTGTCTGTGTATAAAACCATACTGTAAAACTAGTCCAGACCTAGAGTACGCCCCTCTGAACTCACAAAAACATAGCTTGTTTAATGTGAATTCATAACAACCGTAACTTTGTATTAGAAAATTTTTCTAATTTCCAGTCAAACCACTCATTTATTTTCGTGTTTGGCTTCATTTCATGTTTTTCTGCGATATTGCATTTGGAAGGGATAACTATTCGGTAACTGCGTAGCGGAATTATCTATCCTCCAAAATAGAGGACTTTCTAACAAAGATTTGTTTTCCAAATTTACTTGTAATGGAGAACCATTACACAAATCTGTGTATAAAACTATACTGTAAAACTAGTCCAGACCTAGAGTACGCCCCTCTGAACTCACAAAAACATAGCTTGTTTAATGTGAATTCATAACAACCGTAACTTTGTATTAGAAAATTTTTCTAATTTCCAGTCAAACCACAATATGATGTGTGTGAAAAAGTTGTAAAAGTTGTGTAAGAACATGAATGACGAAAAGCACCAACCATTCATTTCATAGTTATGTTTCCAAAATTTTTTCATTGTCGTTCTTTGTTTATTTCACAAAAATAACACCCAGAAGAATAACCCACACACCCAGAAATTTTTATCCCATGGGTAATCCTGGGTGGCTGGCAAATTCGGTAGGATGCTCCTCAAAAGTTATCTCAGCTATTATGTTGTACAGAATTGACTCTATACTTTTGATCATTAAGATTGCTGTCAATAACTTGATTTCCATCAGTTGAATTATACAAACAAATTATATTGCATAATGCCACAATCTTAAACAATCTCTTGTATTATAGAGAATTTCAACTGAGGCCAATGGAAATTTTATATTATAGTGTCATCCGCCCACATCAGTTTAAGTGAATTACTTTACAAAATTTCATTATTCAAATATATACAAGCTTACATATGTTTTAGAAATCGTTTTTAAATTTTTGTTTTATTTATTTTAGTAAGTCCACATCAGTGTTCGTCACTAAATTTTATATTTATATTTTATATAAATTTTATTGTACTGATGATGGCGTAAGCTGAAAAGCTTCTACTTAAAAATATATTAACATTTATCAATAACAAATATGGCGAATTTTTACTCAACTGTCAGTTTTGTAAATGACCTTCTTTACCAAATAAATATATAGATAATATATAATAATAATAATAATACAAAATGACAAATTCTTAAAAAGAACAATACATCATCCACTTCATTTGCTTGCCTAGTATACCCACCACTGACCATCATACCACGGTTCAAGTCCAAGGTTCAACTCTGCTCTTCCGCTACGCGTTTAATGACTTGGCTAGTGTGTTCCGTCTAATAAAATGTACTGTATATATATATAGCAAAATTTTGACATTAGATCACATATATAATTGAAGTAGACATTAATTTTTTGCAGCGTTTTCGAATTAGAGTATAAGTGGTTTCGATTTCGAGCTAGCACCGAATCTCAAACAGGCGAGATCTTTCGCATGATAATGCGAATTGGTGTATTTGATGTGTTGTCCGGCTATGTATTGCACTAGAACAAAATCAATAATGATGAAAACATATCGCATGACATTTTCAGGAGATAAGTGATGCTAAACTAATATAAAATTTCCATCAGCCCTATGTATGAAGAAACACCACCTATAAAATAACTATTATAAACTGGATTGTTGGTTTTGTATGAATTGGATTATCAGACATTTCTTCTATATATTATGTCTTCTTAACTGTTGCAAATTCCAGACGTTAAACTATTTTTAGGGTTCATCTACAATAATGCCGAAAAAAGGTGAAAAAAAGGGTAAAGGTCGATTGGCTAAAATGACAGAGGAAGAGCGAGTACTGTACATGGAGCAGAAACTTCTTGCCGAAGAAGAGATGCGACGAAAGAAAGAAGAAATGTTAACTCAGTTCTTGAAAGATAAATTACTAAAAGAAGAAAAAAGCACAAAATTCAACGTGCTGAAACTGCAAAATCAATGGAGGACAATTATGCGAGAAGGTTCAAATTTTCTAATGTTGACTATTGTAAGCATGGCATTGTATGACATTGTTCTACTTATATTTAGCAAAATCCAATGAGCTGAAGAAAGATATTGAAATTTTGAGTCAGTCATTTGAAAGAGTTATTGATAGAAAAGATGCTATCTTGAAATCTCTTGTTAAAGATCTCGAAGAAGCTGAAGAGCAATATCAAACAGCAATCAAAAGTCATTTACAGAACATAAGAAAACTTTTAGGTATGAAAACAAAGCATAACTGTTATGAATGTGATTGTGCATATTCACGATGATCTGTATTAACAGAACTAGGGTTTTTGGAGCTTTTAGTCGTTTTTAGGATGCATCAGCCATTTGCTGTATATGGTCCTCAGAATTTCTCTTTATGTTTCTGACAATGATCTAGAACAATTTTTCTCATCCATAGATTTTCAAAGCGATCGACTATTGAATGCAGATGATGAGTTCAATGAAGAAGTAGAAGCTCTAAAGGATGAGTTTGATTCAGAAAGGTTCCTATTAAATTGTTGTTAGCTTGAAAGAATTACAGAAGATTCGTGTTTATCATTATGGCAACAAAAAGAATCTATATTTTACTTTCTTTCACATTAGATCCAAGCTGGTACAACAACATCAGAAAGAGATGAATGAAATAATGGATGTTATTTTTGCAATGGAACAAGAATTTGAAGAGGCTGAAAATGAAGCACGACAAGAGTTTCATAGTCTGCGAGATGAAATTAAAAATAAGGTGTGTGTTTTTCCATTTACAGAAATAAATGAAGGAATTAGATGGTTATAATTGATGGTTCTTCACTAAAATTACTAGGGTTGTAATTGTATTGTTTAGATTAAAACACTGCTTTAGATAATAGTCCTTTTTTATTTATAAATTTTGTAAACCACTAAGGCGGCTTCATGATGGAGAGGTGCTGAATTTATATGAATTTTTTTACTATTAGATTAGGTTTTACTTAAGATTTTATGGAAGACTGATCTTTTGAACTTCTTTGATCACTTTTTTGTGGTACAACAAGCGATCCACAGTACACTAATCATGGCTTGACAAATTGTTTTTACAAGATAGTTTGTGAACGTACATAATCATTTTTTGCGTCGTACGTGGTTTTGAAGATGTCGAACAAAGTCTAACTATGTAAATGTAGATGTATATTATACGTTGCATTATTGTTCTGAGGTTGCATTATTATTACGATTGCGAAATGGCATGTGTTACATTTTCGTTGAGACAGACGTTTTGCATTAGGAAACATACATAAATTTTCAGTCTTTGCACCTGAATTGTATTCGGGTGTACAATTTTATTATACAAATAGCACGTCTAAATCACATAACTTGCACGTGCAAAAATTTTTTTCTTTTAAATTTAATAACATTTTTTTCATATCTTATATTTTGTAAACATCTTACATTTATTTGGAAGGCCTTTAAAGCTTTTTTCACATGCATGTAAAATTTTACGTAAGCTCTTACGACTAGGACAATGTTCATTCATTCTCTTCTTAAGGAAAAGTTTTGGTAAGGTCTTACGGACGTCCATGAGCCCTTACGTAATTTTCTTAAAAACAAAATTAAGAACTTACGAAAAAAAAGTTTGTAAGGTATTACGACAAAAAGTACGTACATGTGAAAAAAGCTTAATAGAACAGAAGATTGAAGAATTTACTCTATTTTGACTCAACTTAGTAACGGTTTGCAAGACGGTGGTTTCGATATAAAGCACGGCACTCAAATTTTTATCACTTCTTCCTCTCAAGCAAGTCTACGGCGAAATTCACTGACGAGTACAGAAAAATCGACCAATCAGAAACATTTTCACTGGGGAGTGTCATGTCTGCAACTGTAGAGACACTGGTCGTTAGTCAAGATAAATCATATTTTAAAGCGAGCTGGAAACTAAGATGCTTTTCAATTTCATTGAATAACACAAACATGAGTCCTATTTCAATTTCAAAATGACCTTAGCAATGGTGGCTGTTCCTCCTAGCAACAGTGAATAATCACTTAATATCCCTAAGTAGTTTGACGTCAATTGAGCACGAACATTGAGCATGTTATTAAAGAGTATCTATGTGTGCAATTTAAAGCACGTCTTAACTCAAGGAGCATTATAACAAGCCCTAGCGCGATCTTGGGCCTCATAATGACAAGACTGAGAGTCGCACGCCTGAACTACGAAAAAACCCTTCTGCAACTGATAAATGTATCAATAAAAAAGTAATAACAAAAATCATATGGACACTTGCAAATACATTTCAATTTAAATAAACAAAATCTACTAATCAAATGAATGGAGAGATTTGTTTTTTTCTTAACAAAAATAAGAGGTGGTTTATTTGTAGATATCTGAAATAAAGGACATGGAAACGTGACTTCTCAATTTTGCTGTGTTCGGCTCTCTTCGGAAAAAATTGAAAAAAATTATCAATTTTTGAAAGGAAATATAACATCAAATTGCTGTATATTTCAAAACAGCAGCATCATCATGGATGAAATCACTTATTTCGATTGTACGTGCTTAGCTTTCTTAGTTGCTATGCTATATGAGACGTAGGTTGGGAAGTTAAGATTGACGTTCATGCGCGAATGAATTCATAAGCATCTTAGTACGTAATGGGAAATTTTCTATCATGTGTTCGTGACGAACACATGTACGTCATTTGTCAAGCTCTGCTAATATCCTCAATGCTTCTGACTTAATATGGTGATTTCATTAGATAGGGTATTTCGCAAAGTATTATGATTTATTTTGTTTGGCTTGTTTATTTATTTATTTAATTATTTTATATTAGTTAATTAATTAATCATTCAGACCTCTTCAACTGTCATCGATGAGAGTTGCTAAAAAGAGATTACAAAGCATTTAAAGCCTCCATTTGTTCAATCTCCATATCATAATGAAATATAATTCATACTTTTATGGTCACTGGCATGACTAGAATAGGTGTTTATCTTTTGCTTTGATAGCAAACACTTTACTGTGTCAAAATTTAAATAAGAGAATGAAAGAACTTGTAACAGACAATATTAAAGATCAATCAACTCGCATTCTAATAGAACTTAGAAGACAAGCATGCTTTACGGATACAACTGGAAGGTCAAGTGGAAGACTTATGGAAAGAATTTCAAGCGGTATGATTTATGTTGGTGCTTTAAAACAATTTCAACAAACAGAGAAAAAACAAAAATGGGACTTGTGGAACTCTTGTTACAGGCCTTGAAGAATTATAATGAGACCACAGAAGAAAAGAAAATGGCTTTTGAAACTTTGAAAACAAAAGACGAAAAGAGTGCAAAAGAGATTGATATGCAGATGCGGAAACTGCAACGAATCCAGGTTAGCACTTATTTCTGTACAATTTATTGATCCCTTTCTACATTGCTGAAAGCAACAATTTTTATATATAGGATAATATAACCCAATTGAAAAATAAAATGGTATCCAATTCAAAAGAATATGAGGAACGAAACCGTGTCATCAAGGAGGTGAAATACAATCCTTTGTTTTTCCTGGTATCTGGACTAACATTGAACTTAGTGAATGTTCAAATTGCCTAATTTATTATCTGCTGGATTTCATGTATATAATATAAAATGAAATTATTTTTCTTTGGCATATTTTCTTTTTGGTATACATTGTACAGGAGCGTGAGGCTATTGCAGTGCATTTTCATACCTTGAAAGATGAAATGAACAAGTTTCGTGAACAAGAAAGGTTTGTTATGTTGGATGAGTGTCAGTATTTTACAGTTCCCATACTTCACAAGGAATATCAAAAACTGAAAAAATTCACAAGTGCTTTAAAATACTAAGATCTTGATTTCTGTATAGGGAACAATACAGTTCTTGCATTTAAAGTTTTATATAATGTGTAATAGATGGGTCACACCAATTTCTTTCATTACATCAAAATATATGTGAAATGTTTCTAATAATTAAATTTTTTCTATGTTTTGTACATTTGAAACAGTTGATTTTAAGCAAAATGTTTTGTAGCTGTAAAAACATTTCACATAATGTTTGATGTAATGAAAGGAATTGGTGTGACCCTTCAATTACACATTATATAGAACTTTAAATACAAGGACTGTATTGTTCCCTATACAGAAATCAACAAGTTTAACATTGGTAACTTTCTCATATCCACCTGTTTTGTTTCAGGATGCGATTGACAACATTAACTTTGCAGAGTAATAACGCAATCAAGATATTACAAGGAAAAAAAGAAAAGGTTTATTTCTCCTTGTTATGATTCCTTTTCGAGTTGAAGGTTGTTTTGAACTTGAACAAATTTTTTCTTTTTTAATACAAAACCTTAATCACCTCAAAAGTCTTAAGGTTTGATATCAATTCAGGGTGCTCGTATACTCAAGTTAGCTGAGATGTGCAGGAAACTAGAAACAGAAGAAGAAAAGGTTTGCAAAATAGTTTTTGTTTCTACTTAATATCATTTCCCTATGATTAATCCTGTAATAATTCCATTAAGGATTCCATTGCTATGTTCTTGTACTGATCCAACTCCTTTCGTTTAGGTTCTTCCGTTTTATTCTTCTTCATTGAATGAAGCTGAACACAAGCAAATAGATCAAGCTATACAAGAAAAACCATCCGAGCCTTTAGCTGAGGTAAAAGTTTTAACTCAAATCTAAGACCAATTAATGTTCTTTTTAACAACTGGCTGCATCTTGCTGTTTTCAAGTATTAGGGTAAACTTACAACAATTTCAATCTTGCGTTCGCCTATAATTCCTGTAACATAATCACTTTCAAGCTATTCTGACTGTGTCTTCATGGCCATTTCACCAAGATACAGGGTATTGTGAAAAGTATTTATGAATTATTTTTGTTCAGCTGTTTCATGAATATTCTGCATTGGAGAATTTTTGGAAACGATATAATAAAGTAAGTATATTTATTTCATAGATGTCTTTGCTTGACTCTTTGGCAATTCCTATTCATATTTGATTGGCTCTTTGGCAAATCTCTAATCATATTTGATTGGCTGTTTAACAATTAAAGATATTTTAACTGTTATGGATTAGAATCTTTTAAGCATTGTAATTGGACTTTCAGGTGTTATTAGACAAGTTAGCACTTGATAACGAGAAACGAACTTTGATGCAGGAGAACCAACAATTGCGCTCGATACTCAAACAATATCTGGATGGTAGGATTACTAAAAGTTATTGTTACTTAATTTCACTCTATTTATAGCCAATCATTTGATGTTTTCAATTCCGGGTGTTACCTTATCGGTAAAAAATGCGTCGGTAAAAAGTGACGAATTTTTGTCTTGGTGACGAACATTTTTTACGCACGGAAGTTTTTGTCCTACCGAAATTTCCTACCGACGAATGTTTTCGGTAAAACATATGTGAAGTTTATTCAATTTCCGCGCTTTTAAGCGTAGGAAATTGTTTGGTTTACACATTCTATCTATCTATGTAACACTTTTTTGCTGTTTTCGGAAAGTCCGTTCGGATTTCGGATTGTTTATTCAGAATAGCTAATGACCTTATGCTAGGAAAACTTAGGACATGTTTGACTAAAATTGGGCAATTTAGACAAGGTGCTGATTTCGAAGTTGACGATCATTTTGTCAGACTTGACTAAAATTGGACAATTTGGGCCAAATTTGGACCAAATTTCGAAAGTTCTTCAAATTTCATGAAATTTTGCATGGATTACATTTGAAAGGTGCTGATTTCAATTTTGCCAATCATTTGGTCAGATTTGACTGAAATTAGACAATTTGGGCCAAATTTGGACCAAATTTCGAAAGTTCTTCAAATTTCATGAAATTTTGCATGGATTACATTTGAAAGGTGCTGATTTCCTGGCAATCATTTTGTCAGATTTCACTAAAATTGGACAATTTGGGCCAAATTTGGACCAAATTTCGAAAGTTCTTCAAATTTCATGAAATTTTGCATGGATTACATTTGAAAGGTGCTGATTTCAATTTTGCCAATCATTTTGTCAGATTTGACTGAAATTAGACAATTTGGGCCAAATTTGGACCAAATTTCGAAAGTTCTTCAAATTTCATGAAATTTTGCATGTATTACAATTGAAAGGTGCTGATTTCAAATTTGACAGTCATTTTGTCAGATTTGACTAAAATTGGACAATTTGGGCCAAATTTGGACCAAATTTCGAAAGTTCTTCAAATTTCATGAAATTTTGCATGTATTACATTTGAAAGGTGCTGATTTCAAATTTGACAGTCATTTTGTCAGATTTGACTAAAATTGGACAATTTGGGCCAAATTTGGACCAAATTTCGAAAGTTCTTCAAATTTCATGAAAATTTGCATGTATTACATTTGAAAGGTGCTGATTTCAAATTTGACAGTCATTTTGACAGATTTGACTAAAATTGGACAATTTGGGCCAAATTTGGACCAAATTTCGAAAGTTCTTCAAATTTCATGAAAATTTGCATGGATTACAATTGAAAGGTGCTGATTTCAAATTTGACAGTCATTTTGTCAGATTTGACTAAAATTGGACAATTTGGGCCAAATTTGGACCAAATTTTAATAAAATCTTCAATTTTCATGAATAAACATCATGCACAAGATATTGGTGAACTGTGTTTCTGGCTCCGAAACATAGTGAATTGCAAAGCTGTCAAGATTAAGTTAAATAAATTAAAGAAGGGAGTAATTTGATGAATTCCAGACTGTATCAAATTATTAGTCAGTGTACAAGTCATTCAGATATCTTGAAAATTAGCCTAAAGCAATTTTCTCAAGGACTGATGCGGAAATTGTTTAAGCCTAATGGCTTCTAGTTGTTTTTTGTTTAGGTATATCTGTCAATGATGAGATACTAAGCCAGCTGAATCCATTGTTCATCGTGAACAGCAAAACAAACGTGAAGTGAGTGACTGGGTCGTAGAAATAATATATTTTATTTGTCGAGATATGACCAGATTTGATCATTTACCATGCGAACACTTTGAACACTTTGTTTATTTTGTTTATTTTTATTTTTGTGATATTGGTCAATGTGGTGAACGTTTTGTGGTGAACGTTTTGTTCTATGGTCTTTGTTTGGTGTTCAGAATTTCTACACTTCAAAAAAATAGGTCCGGAAAAACTCCCCTTGGGTTCTATATTCTGAAAGATCGCTCTATGTTATTGACACATTATTTACACGTCTTATCAACCTCGAACCCAGGGTCTCTTGCCTTTTCGATATACGGATAGCCGATATCAGACTCTGGATTCCAAGTTGATGTGGCTTTAATGTTTTATTTTCTTTTAGGACTACTGTCCCTGTCATGGACCCGCGTGTACAGACCAACAAACATCGAACAGTCGTGGAGGCTGCTCATATCGTTAACAACACAATATGAGTAGCATTATCATGTAAATTTTATTTCTTTGTAAATATATTTTAAATGCATCGATTGAAAAAATATATTTTCTGACTTGATTTCCTCTAATAAGTAAACGATTAGAAAGTTACTGGAGATCGTGTGTCGGGAAAATACACAACAACCAAGGTCTGACGTTAGTAGTAATGTTACTTAAAAAATCACCATTTTTAAGTAGTAATGTTGCTTAATTTTGTTGGTAAGCATTAATCGAAAATCTGTATATGCCTCCTTTTGAAAACCTTTGTGTACCTTTTAGTCGTTTAATTAAAGGTCGTTTAATTAAAGTATCTAAGTTACTGGGACTTTCAAGTCATCACATAGAGCGCACAACCTAGTGTAACAACCTAGTGTAAGAATTTTAAAAAAAAAACGTGTAGCAGTCGTTCTTTACACAAGTCAAAGTTGACTGACCATGGAGTAGTGGGCGAGTATCCACAAATCAGTTCCTTTTGTAAACGTTAATGTTACTAAGTGTTAGTAAAAGGGTGTTGTTGGATAAACAAACGAGGGCGTTATAAAATGGGCGTCATATGTTGCTAACTGTTAAGTCTGCGTGAAGAAGACGATTTCTTTGTCTTTCGAATACTTTGGTGGAATCAGATCTTCTATTGTTGGAATATGCACATCGTTCACTTTTGTTCCGCCTTCCAGTTTGTCAACTACAAGTAAGAAATGTTGTGTAAAAACATGACCTTTAGTTAGACAATATTAACACGTGTCCTGTAGGTTTGTGTAGCGTCAACACCAAACCGTTGTTTCGGTGTCCAGGATTATTCTCCTGATGGATTAAGGATTCGGTTTGGGACCACCTATATTGGGGGCAATTGTCCAAGGGTAATAATCCGAAGGACGGGGGGTAAGTCAATCATCCGAAGGGGATGAGGGGAAGGATTATCGGCCTGGAACTCTATTTCTACCGTATTTCTTCCTGGTTTAAATGAACAGATTATTCCTTCGTGCTTTATTTTTTCTCAAACGAAAATAATAGGAACAATCATGGATTGATCTTATAAGACAAACACCCTCTGGTAAGATACAAGGTCATGACGGATGGGTTGGGTATGCTTCAAAATCCGATGTACCTCTTCAGAAAATCGGTTCTCTACAAATTTATACTTTTTTAGTTCCTAGGGGGGACCATGATGTCTCACATACTGAATAGAATATTTGTAAGGAATTGAGTTTTCGTATGAAACGTTTTTGGGAGTTTTGTTTCAGGATGGCATTTTCTGTGAAAATTCCAATGGTTGTTCGGCTTCGAAAGTAAAAGTAAACAAATCTAAAAAATCCAAATAAAACAACAACAACAACAAAATCATAGACACTTATAAACATACTTTCCGCTTTCAATTGCAATTTCACGTGATCCTTCCACACGTTTTGTTGGTTGGGTGCTGGAGAATAGCGAGCCACCACATACACTGAATCGGTTTTATCGTTGTGTGCTAGACCCATCCCTAAGCAGACTACATCATCCCATACTACCGCTGTGAAGGCAGCAGCTAACCAGTTATCTGGTCGCAAACCATTAGCATTGAAATTGTAGATTTTTATCTGTGAATACCTAGAAATTTAAGAGCGATGAGAAAACGGCAAGATACATCCCAGCCTGCATATTTGTTAAAAAATCTCTGCGATGGAGTGCATTTCTATAGAAATATTGACACAGCTTCAATAAAAGTGCTCTCCGTCACAGTGACTTTATGACGATTTTGCCCACTGGGATACATGCAAGAAACCGTTGCTTAGTTACCATTCGTGGATAGCATGGTAAACTCCGACACGCTCGCTATCGCCTGAGGATTGGTACAGATTATCGGAATATTCGGGGGTTTGTGTGCGATTCTCGTGGCGTAATCTTCCTTCTAAGGCAAGCGTGTGAGCATGGCGTTGCGCCCCATCTGCTAGTTCTTGATCCCATACTAAAACAGGTACTCCATGTAAACCTCTCAAGAAGTTGTGTGCATATAAAGCAGCGACTAGATAACAAAAAACATCAAAAGCATCATAACAAAACAAAAACCTCGTGAGCATAAAAAACTATGTTTTGTAGCTGAGTTGGAAAACGAATTTGGAAAAATTTCAATTTTCTTGACTAAAGCCAAGTCACGGGCCCTCTACCCCAATTAAATATGTTATTAGCTTACTTTTTTGATGTTCCTTAGAGATCTTGCACCCTAAAAAGTAATTACAAAAGTCAATTAATTTTTTTTTCAATGAATAATATTTACCATGTTAATCAAACAAAAACAAGAAAAACAAGAAATTTAAGCAAAGTTTTTCGACAGTATTGTATATTAAATGGATTAGCAGTCTAATGTTGTCCAATGTTTTTTCACACTTTACAGTTTTTCACGTTTTACAACATAGCCTGACGATGACAATACTGTCAAAAAGCTTTTCTTGCTTCTCGTTTTTGTTCAATTAATTTTCGCCGACAACTACATTCATCTACACAGGTTCCATCATGCGTAAAAATAAGTCCAACATTGTTTTATCCGACTCATGCTAATCCATTTAATATACGAGTAGAAGAATAAGTTCTCCAACGTTGTTGAGATTATTTCAAAGTTCTGACGTCAAAATTATTGCAACGTATTGCGTAATTCAATTTACAGATTGCGCAATCGCTTGACAGAACTCCTGTTGCAGTTAAACTCTCCGTCTCTTTTACGCGTTGAAAAACATATTCAATCTCTCATGTTACGCTGTCACCAAAACAACTGTCACTACACAAAACAAGACATTCTACAGCTGCATCTGTTCATTGCGACCTCGTAAAGTGAAAACAGTCTCGACAGTATCTTTTCAGTTGAATTCGTTCTTGTAAACAAAAACCCTTCAATTTATATACATTTTACAAACAAAAGCAATTTTAACAAGAAATACTTAAAGTCTCGATCACCTGCTGCTTACATTGCAGAAAAATGTAATGGGTGAAACGCGTGATATAACTTTCAAACACACAATGTGAGTAGTGACGAAAAAGTAGTGAAAATTTTACGAATCGGATCGGATTCCAGCTCTTTCCGAACACTGTTATCGCTTACACGCAGCAGGTGAACAAGTTTATTTCTAGAATGTTCGTGACGTCATAAAATCTCCAATTACGTCATCAAGATTTAGTAGTCATAAATCTTCAGTTTTGTCAGCTAAAATCTTTAGCAACAGCATTACTGTGTTCCGATCAACCCATCATAGTGGTTATTGGGAGTGTGTTCATCTGACAATTTGAAAGCATCGAACTTCTCGGTTAAAACCTCCTAAAATAGTCTGAAAGAACGAGGCATAGCCCCACTAACCCAAATTTTACTAGGTTTATTCGATGCTTTCAAATTGTCAGATGAACTATATGTTAGTTATGACAACAGTGATTCTGTTGAAAAGGTTAGGGAGGGAGTAATGTTACTTAACAAAGGAACATATTTCCTGGAAAATAAAAACTTTCTGGAGATGAGAAAAGAAATATGAAATGCACTTTTTAAGGAATTCACACGACTCAAGATCCAAAGCCGTTCCTTGATAAAAATACACTTCAAAAAAAATTTCTACCATGATAAATTTACGTATTACCAATTTTCTTCACTGCTGTGCAAAACAGGAAGCATGTCAAAAAATTTAAAAACTTCATATCGATAAATCTTTTTTCTGCCAGTTATTGTGAAATTACTCAAGCGTGAAAAACAGTCTGAATGGAAGTTTTGCGCATCTAGTATCAACTTCGTACGTAAACCTCCGAAACTGAAAGAAAAAAAGACTTAGAGAGCTGGGAAAGCAAGACTGGAACACCGTATTGTTGGTTATCCAACAAGTCAAAATTTTCAATTTAATCCCAGCTGGCACATTTGTTAAAAAATCTCCGCGAATGAGTGTATTTCTATAGAAATATACACTCACTTTCAATAAAAGTGCTCTCCATTGTAGTGACTGACGATTTTGCCTACTGGGCTTGCAGCTTCAAGTGATCTGTACAAGGATGGTAAACTCAAAAGTATTAATCTTAGAGAACCTTTTTTGTCTTACTCAAGGTGATCTTTATACTTAAACTTCTCATATTTTTGAATGAATGGACGAGGCTATAATATTAAGCCTTACAGAACACACACATAATAACAAACGTTGTAAGGGCAAGAAATGTTGTGCTCGAATATCTATTGTCAGGACTCGATATAAGTCCTCTTGCCTCTAGATTGGTATCTTTATGATAAGTAGATGAACCCTGGAGACGAGGTTGCTCGATGAAACAAACAAGACTGTTCATGTTTTAATACACTTTTGTATTACTAGTAAATTGAACATAAAAAAATGTACGAACTGAGAAATGTAGCAACGATTGACATGTATGATATCTGATATCTGTATGATATTCAACACAGGGCAAAATCGTCAAGAAACCACCGCGATAAAGAGCATTTTCATTGAAATAGTATGTATACTTCTATAGAAATGCACTCCTTCGCACTGATTTTTCATCAAATTTGCCCACTGGGAACTGGCCTGTGATTAGGCATTGACAGCACTTTTCCTCTAATATGTTAAAAAATTCATTTGTAGTAAATTCTTAGACAAGCTCAGCCGTAGTATCCTGCTTTCCAATGATGATGACAGATGACAATGAATTGTTTTTGCACCTTGGGGGTAGAAAATGAGGGCATTGCTAAATAAAACACCATATGGATAACTGTTATGTTTGTTTGAAGAAGAGGAGTTCTTTGTCTTTCGAATATTTTGGTGGAATCAGATCTTCTTCCGTTGGAATGTATACATTGTTTAATTTTGTTCCACCTGTCAGCTTGTCAACTGAAAAAGTAATATATGTGTCATATGTAGTGCCATTGGAAATCTCAGCCAATAACGAAATGTTGATTAACAGGAATTTTGAATGTTTCGTTGATGGCCGAAGCATTAATAGGGTTTTTTACGTGTACATGATGAAATACCTCATTACTTTAATTATCAATAATCATAAAACATCGAGAACATTTTATTCCTTAAGTGCCAAAAATGGGTAAAACAGTTCAATCGGAACTCAACGACTGCAGAAAGCACAGCTATTGAACAGAGTCTGAGAAAGCAATCTAATCTGAGCTTGAAGCTGAATGTTGAGTCTTAGTCTCTTATAGTCACTGGGTGTGGCTTAACAATCAATTTAACTCTGACCACACCTAATAGTAAAATAAACGCTTACTTTTCCATTTCAATGGCGGCTTCACATGATCTTTCCATGATGCACCTCGATTCACAGGAGGTGAGTAACGAGCCACAAGGTATGTTCCATCTTTTTTGTGGTTGTGTGCTACACCCATGCCTAAGCAGATCGTCTCATCCCATACTATAGCTGTGAAAGAGGCCGCTAGCCAGTTTTCTAGACGTTGCCCATCCGAGTAAAAGTTGTAGTGTTTGATCTGCGAGTACCTAAGGCAAAACAGTTCAATATTAAGTGGAAGTAGAAAAGAGGTAACGGAAGTTGTTGCGTAGTTACCATTGGTGAATGGCGTGATATACTCCTATTGGTTCACTACTTCCCATGAACACAAACAGGTTATCGTTGTGATCCGTTTGGTTGGCATACTCGTGACGTAATCTTCCTTCTAATGCAAGATTGTAGGCTAGCTTGACTGCACCGTCCGCCAGTTCTTGATCCCATACTAAAGTTGGTACTCCATGTAAGCCTCGCAAGAAGTTGTGTGCGTATAAGGCTGCAGCTAGAAAATAAATATGCATTGAATGCAACGCTGTGTGTAAATTTACAATCTTTTGTCAAGAAGAAATTGTTTTTCTGTATGTTGCCGACAATACTTTGGATGTTGTTTTAAAAATGTGTCCCTTGATAGTTTCAAAGTGAGTAGCTGATGTTTCATTAGAGTGTGTCAGTTGGTTCGTAAATCCGGAATTTCTGTTCACTGTTGGGACCTTAATTTGAAAGCTATCTATATATTAATAGCCGATTCTCCGTCTGTCTGTCTGTTTGTTTGTTTGTTTGTTTGTAAGTCACGCAAAATGGTAGATTAAGTTGTGAGCGAAATTATTTCTTTTTTTGTGTGCGACGTGAGTTCGAAGCAAGTACATTGCAACCCTAATCGAACGTGACTTTTTTTGGCTGATGAACTAATAGGAATAACGTTTTGTTTTTATTATTATTTTTAGTTTTATATGCCACGTTGACTTGGATTTGAATACAATACATCAACTAAATACAAAGAAACTAACTGATTAAACATTTTCGACAGAAAGCAGCAGTGGCAGAACGTGGCAGCATGTTCGGTTTGCCGGTGTATCCTAACGCTTTCGTGACTGTCTGAGACGGGTGAACTTTTTTTCGAGCAATCAAAATATTTAAAAACCGATAAAAAAAGAGAATCATGAAACAAAATATTTTTTTTTGCTTTTGTCTTAATAGTTGTCTTCATTTCTTTTAATCGATTTCTTTTAATCTATTTTAATCTGATCGAACGTTTTCTATTCAATTCATTCATTTAGCACGTGCATTTTTTTCTCCTCCCGTGTGATCTTTTTAAGAAGAAAAGCCATTTTTTCACCTACTTCTGACAGCACCCATGTTAGAGCGCGTAAAACAAAAGCTAATAATAAGTTGAAAAGTTTTTTCTCTCTGCGTTTTGAGTGTATTGTTAAACTGATATTTGATTGGTTTAAAATCTTAAATAAAAACCACGTGAAGTTCACGTTCGGAATGCATTGTGTAAAGCAAGAAAGTCTACTAACATTTTAAATGCGACCGCGACAATGAACGGCTGAGTTAAGAACATGCAAGATTTGAAACACCAGGAACGTATTTCTCTTCACGTGCAAACGAGCTTTATTAAGCGATAAAGCCAGCAGCAAAGGAAGTCTTATCGCTGGTTTTAAGTGCAATAATTTGGAGCAGGTGGTGATACAACGCAAGCTGAACATGGGCGGCGAGCGACGCCGCCTTGGCGGCTAGTCTATATATTAATAGTCGATTCTCTGTTTGTCTGTTTGTTTGTAAGTCACGCAAAATGGTAGATTGAGTTGTGAGCGAAATTATTTCTTTTTTTGTGTGCGACGTGAGTTCGAAGCAAATACATTGCAACCCCCAATCGAACGTGACTTTTTTTGGCTGATGAACTAATAGGAATAACGTTTTGTTTTTATTATTATTGTGTTAGTTTTATATTCCACGTTGACTTGGCTTTGAAAACAATACATCAAATAAATACAAAGAAACTAACTGATTAAACATTTTGGACAAAAAGCAGCCGTGGCAGAACGTGGCAGCATATGTTCGGTTTGCCACTAACTCTTGCCTGACTGTCTGAGACGGGTGAACTTTTTTTTTGATTAATCAAAATGTTTAAAAACCGATAGGTAAAAAAAGAGTATCATATCAAAACA
This sequence comes from Turritopsis dohrnii, assembly GCA_027922465.2. Taxonomy (NCBI): domain Eukaryota; kingdom Metazoa; phylum Cnidaria; class Hydrozoa; order Anthoathecata; family Oceaniidae; genus Turritopsis; species Turritopsis dohrnii. The sequence continues at coordinate 858,751 of BQMF02000109.1, read as the reverse complement.
AAATTTTTATTTTTTTTTATTATTGCTTTTCTTTTAATAAATTAATTTCTTCTTTTAATTGTTAAGCGTTCTGATCGAACGTTTTTTTATTCGATTTATTCATTTAGCACGTGCCTTTTTTTCTCTCCTCCCGTGTGATCTTTTTAAAAAGAGAAACCATTTCCCCCTTATGTTTGATAGCACCCATGTTAGAGCGCGTAACTTTTTTAAAACAAAAGCTAATAAAAAGTTGAAGTTTTCTCTCTCTACGTTTTCAGAGTATTGTTACACTGATAAAAGATTGGTTTTATCAGAGGTTGTGACTTCGAATATGCTTCTGGTTGAACACAAGTTGTGTACGAGCCGTTTATAAGGAAATTTGACGTTTATTGATACAGTGATACAGAGCAGGTGGACATGGGCGGCGAGCGACGCCGCCTTGGCGGCTAGTCTATATATTAATAGCCGATTCTCTGTTTGTCTGTTTGTTTGTCTGTCACGCAAAATGGTAGATTGAGTTGTGAGCGAAATTATTTCTTTTTTTGTGTGCGACGTGAGTTCGAAGCAAATACATTGCAACCCCAATCGAACGTGACTTTTTTTGGCTGATGAACTAATAGGAATAACGTTTTGTTTTTATTATTATTGTTAGTTTTATATTCCACGTTGACTTGGCTTTGAAAACAATACATCAACTAAATACAAAGAAACTAACTGATTAAACATTTTGGACAAAAAGCAGCAGTGGCAGAACGTGGCAGCATGTGCGCTTTACCAGTGTATCCTAACGTATCCTTGCCTTACTGCCTGGACGGGTGAACATTTTTTCGAGCAATCAAAATGTTTAAAAACCGATAGGTAAAAAAAGAGTATCATGAAACAAAATGTTTTTTTGCTTTTCTTTTAATAATTTAATTTCTTTTTATAAAGCTCTTCTGATCGAACGTTTTTTTATTCTCTTTATTCATTTAGCACGTGCCTTTTTTCTCTCCTCCCGTGTGAACTTTTTAAGAAGAGAAACCATTTTCCCCCTGTTTGATAGCACCCATGTTAGAGCGCGTAACTTTTTTAAAACAAAAGCTAATAAAAAGTTTTTTTCTCTCTACGTTTTGAGTGTATTGTTGTACTGATCAACGATTGTTTTAAAAAACAAATAACACATCATGAAATTTTGGTTTTTTTGGAACCATTGTTTAAACTGATATTTGATATTTGATTTCGAATCTGCCTCTAGGGCTAACTGACGTTATCTGGGGTCCGCGATACAGGCGATGGGGTGACGAAAAATTTGGGTCTAATTTTTTTGGGAGGGGTCTGTGACGTCATATAAATCTTTGAAGAATGATATCTCTGTAACGGTTGATCGTAGCGGAACGATCCCATACATTTTTTTGATCAGGTTTTCGAGCTCTACAACATGGTAACACTTTCGGTTGCCAATTTCTTAATTTTATTTTTCGTGAAGTCAACGCATGCTGAACATGGGCGGCGAGCGACGCCGCCTTGGCGGCTAGTATCTGGTTATAGTACGAAAGCAAATTTCTATGTCATGATTCATAATGCAGTTGGTGAATGATAAATGTAACTCACTTTTTTGATGGTCTTTGGTGATCTCGCACACTAAAAAAGTGAACGCATATTCAAGTTTAATGTTGATCATAAACTCTAGTTTCGAAATGAGGGCCTTATTGTCAAAAGATCAAATCAAAAAAGCTATTTCTCAATCAGGCATTTTGATTTACGAACTGACATATTTTATAGCAAGACATAGATTCATTATAAAATTATAAATTAAAAAATTATATAAAAGTCAATGTGCACTTGTTCCTCCGCATCATCCTTATATATCAACACGGCCTCATTTTCAGATGTTTTTCGCCTAGTTATGACACATTTTGCTTGTATTGACAGTCTCTTACGACGCATGTGCGAATTCCTGGCTTATTACGCAGCCACCTGATAGCCCTTGATAAGTTACCTGGTGAAGACCTTCATGTGTTTGGTCCAATTATGGATCTTTTCAACGTTCAAGGAGTTTATTATATTTGATACGTTTACTACATTTGTCAGAGTTATTAATTTCGCTAGTATAGCGAAGTATTGGTATCGTCGTTCTATGTATCTCCGTGACATTTTGGACGATCTCACTAAAGTAAATAATTGCATATAAAAGCCATGTCCGCACACACCTTAGGAATAAAATCTTTTGCAGGCTGACTAACGGGCTAAATTTGGACCAAATTATGAAAGTTCTCCAATTTTCATAAAAATTTGCACAAAGCACAATTGAAAGGTGCTGATTTCGAATTTGACAGTCATTTTTTCAGATTGGGCCAAAATTTGGCAATTTGGCAATGCTATATTGAGAATGTTTTATAATTGTTGAGAGTAGATTTGTGTAATTTTGACACCATCCAAATTTGAGACGAATAAGTTTTGATCTATTTGTTTTGTATAATTGCGAGTTGAAATTCTGCTACCGTTATCAACTATTGTATCTCACAGTTCTATGAACAGTATATATTTGTTAGAATTGTGAGAATGCAATATAGCGAAATTTTCGACTTCCAAGTCGTCTTGTTACATTTGTAGTTGATTTTCACAACATTTAGCGTTACTACATTTGTCGTTGAATTTTCCTACATTTGTCGGAGTTACTTCATTGTCGGTGTAACAGGTATTAAGGACGATTCTTCAATGCCAGGAAGTGTATAATAGCTATCAAATTAACTTCTTCTTCTTCTTCTGTGCACAGTTTATGGAATTCTATAAACAGTGATGTAACTGTCGGATACGTACCGGAATTCTTGTAAAAAATAACGTACTTTTACATAAAGAATGACGATGAGCTTCCTGTGAAAATAACTGGCGAGACACAATCTTCTAGAGTCCTTCCTCAAGGAGGGATGGAACTCCCGGCCCTAAATATTTTCAAATCATCCAACTCGGAGGCGCATTCAACGTTACCAGGGCGTCCAGGGGCGGATTTAGGATTTTTTTTACACTTGTCCATTTACAGCAGTCGAGCTTACACCAGTCAGATAGATCTCAAAACTTCCCCATACAACTCCGCATCTTCACACCACTCGAGTGGTGTAAAAAGCAATGCAGGTAACCGACCTTCTAAACGTGTATTTTCCGAAGTGGTACCCCGTTTCATACTTGTTATGCAAGCCAAATAATTCAAAAATAAAATTCTCTACCGAAAAACTTCTGTCGGCGAAAATATCGCAGCGGCGCAAGTCGAAAAAAATCTTTCAAAGATAAGAAGGAAAAAAGAAAGTGTCAGACTGAAAACGCTCCTGGCCTCGTTGCCAAGGTGTTGTTAAGTGTAAAATGATTCGACGAAAGACGTAAAAAAAAACCCCAAAAAACCAAAAAAAAAACACAAGAAGAAATAGTTAATTTGCAAAAATTCAAACAAATTTTTTTTTGAAAAGCCCAGAAAATGTTTCTGATTTTGCACGGATTAATCTATTTGCTTCTAATTCGTAGCGCTCAAAAACTTCTAATTTTTATGCCTCAAATTATTTTCGCAGGCGGCTGTCAAAATCAATTAAGTTAGAATAATTCGGTAATGAACACACAGTTTTTACATACATATGGCTTAGAAATTATCCATGCATATTGAAATAAGCACGTAAGAATGATTCAAGCCTGAGAATTACAAAAACTGCATCAACACTGAGGTGAAGTTTGAAAAAAACGCATGCACTTCCGCCGCCGCTTCAAGGGTATAACGCTGTGTAGTTACATAATGTTTTTCTTTTTTTTAACGTTGCTGTAACAAATTTTAATCTTATTTCTATTGTTATTTCTAACGTTAGAATGTAATTCACATGTTTTCTACGTTATCGAAATCCTCTGAAGCATTACATATTACTTTCATTACCAATTCTCTGCACTGTTGTACCGAGCAAGACATATAGAAAGGTGAAGAACTTCATATCAACTGGACTTCTTCTTTGCGCCATTTTTCAAAAATAACTGAAGCGTAGAAAATTGATAGTTTTTGCCAATCATTTCCGACTTCGTACTTAACCCTCTCCTTGTTCCAGACTGGTGACTAAAATTGCTTGGAAATTACAAATACTTTCTGAAATCACTGAATATGTTTGAAAATTGTTTGTTCACGTTTTTACAGCATGTGCACCTATACACAAAATTTATCCAAAACACATCTCCAAACGACTAAAATAAGTTCGAGATTATTATCAAACTTTCCAGGCGAATGTGGCCAAGGATAATCTTGCAGGCTTAACGTTCTACAAAAATGATGTGTTGTTCTCTCAAGTCATTTAAATTTAAAGAAGTTATTTTCTTGATCCTTAAGAAAAAAAATAATAGATTTCCAATATCACCTTTATTTACAAAATATTACCAAATAAATTAATGTACAATATCAACAACTTAAATTACAAGAACAAAACCAGACAAAAGACCTTTCAAAAAGTTCTGTTTAAACACCGTGATGATGACTAGTTAATTTCGCCTCGTTTCTATTATACATCTCTCATTACTCAGTGTATGTTTTTAGTCTAGGCCAAAACATGGGGTTTAAACAGAGTTTCGAGAAAGGCTATGTAAATCGAATCTAAAAGACTGAAAATTATACATTAATCTAAGGTGTTTGATTTTCAACTAGAAAAAATGTTAAAAATAATGTAATGTTCAGTGGGTTTGGATGACATAATGAACCCGAACCCTAAAAAAATTCCGCACCCAGTGGGCAAAATCTTCAATTGCTGTGACGGAGAGCATTTTCATTGAAATTGTGTAAATTTCTATAGAAATGCTCTCCTTCGTAGAGTTTTTTCAATAAATGTGCCGGCTAAACAACGCCAGAAAGATTTACTTAATGCATTCGTCAAGTGATAAATTCACTTCCATGATGGTCACATGTTCAAAGAACATGAAATTTAGAATCGACAAGTGGTTAAAGAATGCTTTTGTGGAAAGTCAATAGTTTGGAATCTTTGAAGGTTTATTTTCATAATAAACATATCTAATGAACTGAACGAGTAACAAAAATTCGAATACATACATAATATATAAATATAATAAAACATTTGATATGAAGTTCTAACACGGTACAATAATATATAACATTCTTTGAGGCGATAAAATTAAGAGAATTGTTTGTGCAGGCCGCATACCACATTAAAAATCTTGATGACTCGAACTGACAAGATTCGACAAACACTGTCAAAATGCTGTCGAATAGTCTGAATGGTCTGAAACTGTCAGTTGAATACCCCCTTAGCCTGTTTTGAAGGTTTGAGTGACGAAGAATTCGAGTAACGAAGAGTTCGAGCGAGTTATCAAAGTAACAATTTAGATTCCACTGTAATTGTCAGAATTTAAAATTTCGCGTTCCGAATTTCTTTCTTCTTCCGGTTGAGTCAAATAAATTCGGGGTAAATCCGTGAGGTATGCGAAGCTTGAGGTGCGTAAAAACTGTAATATACCATCAGCGCGAAAGAAGGTTACAAAGCCTACTCTTTGCACACTGCTTACAAAGGGAAATAAGAGATAACTCATAGGAGTAGAAGGATAAACATGATGACGTCTCTGCCGCACCAGTAATCACCAGTAATAAACAGGGAAAATTTTCCTAACTAGTCTCTAGAATTGACAGATGGTCAACTACCGTTTCCAATTCGAAGTGGTGGCTTCTGAAGTTCCACAGCTTTTTTGACGTTACTGATCACACACTCCACAGAAATCCTCTCCGTCTCGTAACACAAGTCCGTGTGAGTAGCACGTGACGTCACATTCTCTCGTTCCAGTTTCCAATCGGCAAGCTGCACTTGAAATGCAGACATCTGACTGAAATTCCCTGAGAAATAGAACAACAGTTATTCTGCATGCAGTTTATCTCGAAACATCAAAAGTTTGAAGTGTAAATGTTAATAAAACGTCTTTGGATGGTCGAGTGCATGAACAATGCTTGCCTCGTAGGTGTGTTGAATCGTTTGATAAACACAAGAAGAATTTACAATAATCTGACTGTAACTAGAAAATCCCCCCGCCGGCAAAATCGTCCAAAAAACACTGCGATGAAGAGTATTTTTATGGATATAGTATGTATATTTCTATAGAAATGCACTCCGTCACAGCGTTTTCCAACAAATTTGATAAGGCTGCAAAAAATATTTCGATAACAGAGGTTCGTGTCTAAAGAAATGACTGGCTCAATCATTTGCAAGGAACTTGAAGTTGGTTTGAATCAAGAGAACTAGAAAGAGAGAGACTTGGAATAATGTCAGAGCACTGCTGTATCAGGCTGTCCTTAAAATTTCTTGTGGCTGCCACAACGTGAATGGTGATTACTATATGATAATTGTAAGAGCTTACTAGTGTGTTCGTATAGGTATATCAAACCACGGTAATCATATTCAAGACCACTGTACCAAACTCCAAACAATTTACGACCTGGCATGAAACAACAACATCAAAAATGCACATTTAGATAATTAATATATATAATTTAATATTCTAATCACAGTGTGAGAAATTAAAAAAATTGTAACACTGCCTTCTCGATCAAGATTGGCTGCTGACCACTGGCTGGCCAAACCGGGATTGGACACCTGATCGAGTCATGCCTGCGACAATACCATGATGACTGGGTATTACCAGTGGACAAAATCGTCAAAAAAGTCACTGCGATGAAGAACACTTTTATTGAAATAGTATGTATATTTCTATAGAAATGCGCTCCATCTCAATGATTTTCCAATAAATTTTCCCACTGGGTTGATGTGAGTATTGTCGAGCTGAGAGGCTGAAGCCGCCCTGCACCTTCCGCTGTAGTGAAGACTTCCTCCTTGGTGACAGTTTATAGGAACGGGCAAGAGCCTATCCAGGATAAACATTTATAAAAAAGATGAATAGACGTGAAAGTAACATGACCAACCAGACCTTCCATCTTCAACGCAAGTAAGAAGTTGAGCCATTATTTGTGATTTGTTCCTACTATGAACTATAAACTCCACATCACTTCTACTTGAACCGCAGCTAAAAACTCTATGTTTTGTCCCTGTCGTATGAAAACCTATGACAGTATTGGCTTACCGTACCTGGCGCCAATCAAGCACTAATGTACATGAAGTAGTTTTGAAAAAGTGAACGAAAAGATTGAAGCAAATCACCTATTGCTATCGATCGTTGGTAAAGTTGCTCAGCACAATCATATTTTCCCATATCGTAATTGTACAAGGAAGCAAGATGGCCGACAGACAAAGCTACTTCGTAATCCTGAAATATAAAGTCAAAATGGTTAAATTTTCAGTTAAAACGATGGATTTGATAATATTCAAACGTATACTTACTTCTCTTCCGAGCAATTTTTCTTTAATATCTATAGCTCTCAAGTGGTTCCTTTCCGCATCCTAAGAAGTACAACAAAAAGTATGAAATAACTCGAAAGCCAAAAGAGTGAGGCAAAAAAACTCGCTACCCCAGCTAATGACAACAACGTTTTCATCGTAAACAATTCAGATACCAAGAGAAGAATCTCACCTTGAATTTTTTCATGCTCTGATAAAGGCGCCCTAAGTTCCCATAATGCTTTGCAGTCTGCACATTGTGCTCTCCAAACGTTTGCCTGAAAAGTCAAATGAATAGATCAAAACTTATATCGACTTTGGTCTGTAACACCACTCTGATGATGATTTTGCTAGAAATCGAAATATAAGCTTTTTTGCAAATCTTGTTGTGTTTGTTTGAATCTGATTCTAGATTTTTCAACACAATGAATTTATTCGGACTCAGTTTTGTTTTATTTTTATACATTTTAACACTAAGGTTGCATCAGTTCGAATGGTTTCAAATAAAAGAAATTATTGAAATCTTATTGTGTTTGTAAACTTGTTGTATTGTTACAAGCGTTAATTGATCTTTAACAAATTAATGATCTGAAACCATGATGTTTTCCTCAATAACTTTCGGAAGAATTATCATTTTGCTTCAAATTTTATATTTTCAGAAAGAGCTTGAAAAGAGCTTTCATATGGTACATAAATCGCAAAAATTTGACAAATAATTATTGAAAAAAAACGCATTGAAAGTTTGTGGATAAAACATTCTGAGACACAGTGTATTTCAGCCTTTACACGTGCTCAATGGATAGCATGAAACTATGAAGCCAATGAACTTACTTTGCTAGGCGCAGAGAATCTAAGTGCAACTGCTCCGCGGAATTCAATAACTGAATTTGAAGTTTTTCGTCCGTGCTATCAATGGCGACCTCCTCCAATATAAGAGCTAATAACAGTAATAAAAGGAAGATGGCAAGCATAATAGAAAAAGTGCACACCCATAGGGAGTTAACACGATCTCTCTTTCGTAACAGATTCCGTATGGAAAACGGAACTTTCGTTTAAATCACGTCGCTGTCGTCGTCGCCGTGGCAACAGCGACCTTCTGAAACGACGACAGCAACGAAGACGACGGCGTATAAGATAATCATATGCCATGACTCAGAAATTTTACACTTGGGTTAAAAAGTTTGTTTATAATATTTATGGAGTTTGTTTCATGAACTTAGAGAGATGTAATCGTCATCCCCGTTGCCGTCATTGTATCGTAAGGTCCCTAATATTTAATATCTCCCTATTGGTTGGCTGCGAAGAAATAGCTTTTGAAGTGATCCGAGAAAAAATTCAGTCAACAAAAAATCACATGCGATGGAGAATAAAAACCTCAATAAAACTGTCAATCCATGAGCTTAATTTTTCAATTCAAGATAATAAAACTTTTTATGCATGACAACGAACCTTGCACCCTTTTCGATGACGACAGCAATAAATGATCAATAGGGAGGAGGGTGGTGAGCACATTCAAGGCTTTTTCAGCATGAATTCTGAAATGAAACAGTTTCGTATTAGTTTCCATACCCCCAGTGTGTTGCATACTAAGGTTACAATCTGGACCTTTGGATTAACATTCACGTGATCTATAAACTGATTGATCCTTGTGTGTATCCACTGGGCAAATTTATTGACAAATTACTAGGAAAGGATGCGTTTCTTTAGAAATATACATAGTTAGCTACTATTCCATTAAAAATGCACTTCGTCGCAGTGACTTTTAACGATTTTGCCAATAATATAATACATAAAAACCAATTCTTTGATGAATATGGATTTGTTATCCACCGATATGAAAACAAGCATCTGCACATCCCGCCTAGATACGATTTTAGAGGAACAAAGAGGAACAAGCGCAAATTCTATTGCGTTCATGTCCACTCGGAAAATCATTCACAACGGAAAACACTTATAGTTTACCAGCGTGATTAAAAGAATGTCAATACACATACTTGGCCACTTTGAAATCACCATGACTGTAATCTCTGACATATATAGCATAAGCCAAATCTTCGTGTGTGATGGCTGTCACAATATTGTTCTCACCAAACAGTCGCTGTCGAATTTCTAATGCCCTCTGAACGGACAAAGCCAGATAAAATATAATTGAAATGAGATTTTCTTGTATCTTACGGTGATAATATTTCAACAGTAAGTTCCTCACTTACCATATAATAAGTAACCGAAGAAGATACAGCATCTACACTTAGTAAGTAAAACCCATAGTCGGATACCGAGTCGGCATACTTGGGGTGGTTTTCTCCATACCAATATCTGAAAGAAAGTGCATTACTGAGTTGCTAAAGAAACATTACGAGACAGCAGGATCTGAAAGGGAATTCATTTTAGGCCCAATGTAGGCTCTAGATCTAAATAGGGACAGTCATTGCAAATTCTCCACAGTTCAGAAATCCTGATAGAATTCGTTACAATATATTTTTTGTGGCAACTGATGGAAAAAAAGGTTCATCGATTCCAACAATAGTTTCTGAGGTCAACTTACTTAGCTAACTTGACAGCTTCTTGTATGTAAACGTGTGCTTGTGGAAAATATCTTTTGATGATACAAACCTAACAACACAAGAGCATGAATCAACATCAAAACAACTTGAAAAAGTACCAGCTCCACATGAATATATATGGTAAACTGGAGAAGAAAACGTGTGTCATTACCTTACAAGCCTGTTTTAAAGTGTCTATGATCACTTTTGGTGTCAACCTCGAATCCAGTTCTTGTACTGCTTGCATAGCAAGATTATAAGCCTGAAAGTGGAAAGTTACAAGTATCAAACAAAATAACTTCCAAATTTTGATTTTTCTGTTGTTTTTTTTTTCTATCTCTCATAAAACTGAATACAAAACCATCCTAAAATTCTTGTATGGAAATTAACCAAAATACAACAGAAGCCTTCATGAAAACTCACAATAAGCCATTTTGAAAGTAATCTAGGCCATAACCATGAGGCAAATTTGTTAAAAAATCACTGCGAGGGAGTGCATTTCTATAGTAATATATACACAATTTCATTAGAAATGCATTTCGTCCAGGTGACTCTTTGACAATTATTCCTTGGTGCAAAGTATAGTTTTTCTTTTATTTCCAATGTATCTTTCAAAAACTTTTCCCTTGGACATTCTTTGTGAAAAAAGCCCCTTTCACAGTTGAGGTAATGGCCGTCCTTTAATATAGACAGCTCTCTGACTTGAGACTGCTTCCTAACTTGAAAGTCTCAAAGTCTCATTAAAAGTAAACAGAAGTAACCTCATTGTAGTTTAGAGCTCTAAAAAATTATTACACCAGAAGAAACCCTTAAATATTTTGTTACAATCCACTTTCATAGACACTGTACAAGACATCCTTGTATACCTGTTACTAACATTTCTATGTTACTTAAAAGACAAAATTTACTTCCTTTGATGAAAAAGTGATGGTTTTAGGGAAAATCATAACCTTTGTAATTATTGATAAATTTATCCCTAAATACTGATAAAAAAACGATAGATTTTACGGATAATTTGTCTGAATCATTAGTTTTTAGCTATAATACTGATAATTCTGACAAATTTATCAGAAAATAATGCTGATGATTACCCATAAACTTTTATCTGAAATATAAATAAACCTATCCATAAGTTTTCAGGAACTCTGACATACTTGGTTTGATTATATAACATATTCCATTCTGTTATACTTTGTTTTTTATTCATTATTTGGAACTTGATCATGTTTTTAAAGTTAATAATGTATTGTATATGGCTAGGAATTAATTTTCATATTAGCAAGTGACTAGGTTACTTTTACAGTCAAGTTCGTCTAAGTTTTTTCATCATGGGTGTAGCCACTGCATCCCCAATTGAACCAACACAGAACCTCGGGAAACCAATAGGGATAACAGCCTTTTTTTAGTGTCTGTGATGATCTTGATGATAGGGCGACAAAAAAAAATTGGCTTAAAAAATGTTTGAGGGCGTGGCTGTGACGCAATTGAAATATTTGATAGATGATTGGTCACAGGGAAACGATTCCATACATTTTTTGATCAGTTTCCTTACATCATGAATGCACTTTTCATTCATCACTAAGCGATTTTATTTTTCGTCCCTTTTGAGTAGAAATTATACATTCATATCAATTAACTGTTGAAAGATATGGATGCATTTATCTGAATTATCCATAATTACAAAGGTTATGATTTTCCTTCAAAAAAAAATGCACAAATAAGTGTTTTACCTTGTCATATTGCGATAAGGAGAACATGTACATACTACAGGTGGTGTAAAACAGGGAGCAGTTTGTCTTCAGATTCGCATTTTGTAAATAAGTAAGCAGAACAGATGCATTAAGAATGGCCTTGTTAGCTTCATTGAATTTACAATCCAGTGTAGAAACATAAGATATTCTGTAATGAAACAAAACAGTTCGTAAATAATGAGAATGAACATAAATTAGGAAAATCCAACTGGGACTTATATTCTCAAGCCTTCTGAAAGAAAAAAGTACCTCAGCAGTATTTCAAACATTGCAGATAAAAACTTCTGATGGATATTCCCATTTAAATCAACCACATCAACACATTGATAAACGATGCGTGCACAGTCATACATTCCACATTCAGAAAAGAAGGACCCTTGAAAATACAATATAATCAAGTATAAAGTGCTGAAAATCTAGTGATGCAAAACTGAAAAAATGTTATTTTGTTGCATCCAGAATGTCAAAGCAAGATAATCCAGCATCAATTTGCAAATCAGTTTGCATATCATAACCTAAACAGTGCCATTATCCTTCTGAATAAGTAATTTTAAATGTTCATTCTTCGTTTTGTGAGAATTTTCAATGCTTTTGCTATATATTTATATCTATATGCGTATGGCTTCTGTGGCACAGTTGGTTAGCACAGTGAGCTGTTAACCGAAGGGTCTGTTTCTATTTCAGTTTCTTAGGTTCCATTTGTCTGCCCACAAAATTAAATTACTTTATGTTACCCTATCTATAGTACTTTATATTTCAGCTTACCTAGTCGAAGAATTTGATGGATAAATTTAAGTACTGTGTCATGCTTGAATCTGCCACTGTGTATCAATTGTTTAACTCTGCTATAATCAGCCACCTTTTGACTAGCAAGGAAATAACCGAAGTCTGTCTCCTTTGCTAAAACTAATTGTAGACATTTATGAATAGTGTTCCTATGGGGAAAAACACATAATGCCAGTAAAAAAGAAATTATATTAAACCCTCTTAATATGCTACGTTGTGGATGAATCTTTAAGGTTTTATTAAAAACTAACCAGTTTCCTGTGTTTTGAAGTATTTTTTCCAATAGATACAAATTAGATAACTGTCGCTGCAAATTGTCAACAAGTTTCAACTCCACTGCCTACGAAAAATACATCAGCATGGAGTTCAACATTGAAATTATAAGAATGTTGTTAAAACATGAAAAGATTGAACATTATTTTTACCTTATCGTAAAGATCAGTCAAGTTGGTAACAGGAAGATAATCTAAATATTCTGCATACAGATGAAGGTTACGAGCGATTTTTTCCGATGACAATACGTACAGTGTTTTGAATGCACCCTTTTTAACGACATCCATGTCCTACATAAGACAATTATTTAAAACTTCAGTTTCTGACATTTATAAACAGCTCATTCAACACAATTTTTTGTGAAAAGATTTCTCATTTACAAAAATGTTAAGTATATAATTATGGTAATGCAAGTTATGATAATGGTGTATTGGAACAAGACGAAAAATGTCCTGACATCACAATATAACATGATAACTCCAGTGAATTTTGTATTAGACAGCTGGAATTATTTTAAATGATGCAGCAAATTGGGTAACCTAAGTTTTTTCTCTTATGATTCTCTATGGCACATAAATCATTATCAGCTTGGGGTCATTTTTTCTTAATTGGCGTAAGTCATAAAATTGATCATGTCAAAATTTCCTGATCACCAAAAATAGCAAGTCGTCTAGTTCATCCATCACACTATTGGAAAGGTCTTTTAAAGCCAATGAAAATAGAACATGAAAAAATGAAATGGCAATGAAAAAATACTTTGTGCAAAATATATAATACATCATCTATGAGCCCTTGAAAGTTTGAATCACTTAGAAAGTGAAGCAGTTTTCATGGCTAATTCATCTTTTCAGCATAATCAACAAAGTATCAACATTTTGAGAAGATCTCAACTTAAAAAAAGGAAACATTGTTCATTTCTTCATCATAATACTTTATGAAAATTTATGTAAATTTCACAATACTATAATATATACTACAATAATACTATAATAGTGGCTTTTGTGAACTTATATTACTTCTAGAAGAGCTTGCATTATATTATAAGGGATTATAATGTAAGTTATCAGATCAAAGCCAAACAACAAAATTTTGACCATAGAAAAACAACAAACTTTCAAAAAATTTTTTAAAGTGAAATAAAATCTGAGACTGTAACCAAGTGATTAGAAATTCGAAAAAATTAGCATTTAGTTTGTTATTGAATACAAAATCGATTATTGCATACAAACCAATTATATGTTTTTTTAAAAAATTTTTGCCTAAAGGAAAACCAATCATTTTTAAGTTAGACCTCCAATTATTGAGAATGAACTCCTGACTCAATGAATGGGCATACAAACTACTGCAACTTTTATAAATGAGGAATGGCATGTATATACTTTAGAAAACACACTGTGCAAAATTTAGCTCTACAAGGTTTGAAATTACTTGCAAAAAGTTTGAAAGTTTAAATCTCTATTTACAATGCAGAAGTGCTTGATTTAGTAAAGATTTTAATAATAACAAATAATCAATTCGGAGTAAAAAGAAACATCTTTGTGTAGCATAAGGTGATCCAATATTCCAGGCCTTGTTTTATTTGTTTACCAAAATTAATTACAGAGATTATAATACTTATTAATGTTATTGTATTATTTATTTATTTATTATTTTTATGTAATTCAATTAACAATCATCTTTCTTCTTTTACAAATTCCTTTCTTTCAGATAAGATTCAATAATGATAATATATCATCTGTTGATTTTTATAATTACCCGATTTTGTTTAGTCCTCTTTGAGGCAATGCACTGTTAGAAGTGCCATGGATTTTCCTTCATGTTACTTCAGTGAATGTGGAAGATTCAAAGCTTATATTTTAGATTTATAAAACATTAAAAGATATACAAAATGCATCTCTACAATTTTTTCTATTCAAATTTCGTACCAATTATGTCCATTGGTTGAGAGATATATAACCAAGACCTTTGGAAATGGCTTTAATGAAAATATAATTGAGTTTACATAAAACTGAAATGACCTTGATCACTATGTGGCAAAGTGTCCTGAAGTGGAATCTCTAAAGCTGAGTGTCCACCAAAGCTTCACCAAAGCGCCTATGATAAACGCCAATAATTAGATATAAAATTTATCGCCGGCGCCAGAATGTCTGGCGCAAAAACTAAACACAAACGTGTCCATTGAATTTTATTAAATATGTTTTGAAACGATCAAGTATAGAGAAACATAGCAGAAATGAATTGTGAAGAGGAAAACAAAACGCACTTGATATTTTGCTAGTAATGTTGCTGCGAAAAAGACGTCGTCGAAGAACAAATGCTCATAAAAAGAGGGCTTTCTGGGTACAGGATATTTACAACAAGGGCCAAGAAGTGTATGATGCAACAAGACTTTTTAATAATGAGAGTTTCGAATAGGGAGGACTATTTCAATTATTTTACTTTTAATTACATTTTTTCTTCCCATGTTTTATTTTTATCGTTTTTGGCATTACTTTATCTCACATTTCCACGAGCTTTAAAAAATATCTTAAACGCATTCCCCTATCACAATAGATTTTTTGTTGTTGAATAGCACCACATGCTAAAGATCATCGGCATTTCTTTGACTTCTGAATATTTTTTCGTTATAACCAAAAATAGGAAATGAAAAAGTTTTCATTTCTTATTTTTGGTTATAACCAAAATTTTGGCGTTAAAAATTTGCGCGCGCCTAATTTTTTTTGCGTTAGTTATTTGCGTTAAGGTGTCCATCTACGCGCGAATCTTTTTTTTGGCGTTGATCATTTGCGTTAATGTTTTAGCGCGTTGGTGGACACTAGGCTTAATGCTTCAAATATCTTATTATACTAATTCGCATTTGTGTCACACTTTTATTTTAGAGAGTGATATATTTAACTAAATTTTACGGTCAAGTTCTACTTATGTGCACGTAAAACCATGCAGAGGCGAGAGACACTTTTTTCACGATTATTCTAAAAGCATGTGGCGTTTGACGTCAGTTTATTATGATCCCGGGGAATCATTGCATTTCATCCCCAATCGAATGCGGAAAATATCTCCAGAAACAATAGGGATAATTGACGTTTTTTGGGGTCGGCGATACGGGCGATGGGGTGACGCAAAATTTGGGCCTAAATTTTATTTGGTACTGCAGCTATGACGTCATCAAAATCTTTGATCGATGATATCTCTGCAACGGTTGGTCGTAGCGAAATGATCCCATACATTTTTTTGATCAGTTTTTCGAGCTCTACAACATCTATACACTTTCCAGTCCCGATTCCGTGCAGCTAGTATATACCTTACAGTCAAATCTATTTATTTCTAATGTGAGAACTTCTATAATTATCCCCATTAAAAATCCTTGTTTACACATTTTGGCATGAAACGATATTTGATAAGTCCCAATTTTCTAATTCAATAGAATTTATATCTTTATCAATTTTGGTTGACATCTTTCGAGATGTTTAACCTAGATAATGCTTGCCACCAGTTACATTGAATCTTGTAGAATCCAGAGTGACTGAAATTTGGTATATACTTTAGACTCTTTTCAGTTAATAGTGTTTTCAAATTGTTGCTGCTTTTTAAAACTGTTCTGCCTCAATCTCAGGCTTAAACTATTTTCAGTGTTCAGCATCTTGTTGCTGTTCTTGGTGAGGGGCTTCTGTGGCATTTCTTTTTTGCTTGAATGATTTTGCTTCATTCATGCATCAGTGATATTAGGGGGTACGAAAGTTACTAGCTGTAAAAACAATATTATAGAAGTGGGAAAGTTGAAATCGGAAATGCCAGTAGCATTAGAGAAAACTTGGGAAAACTCAATGTTTAATATCCTACAATAAACACTTAACTACGTGAAGAAAATTGAGCAGGCTAGAGTTACTTCTAAAGAAAAAAATGAAATTAACAATCAAAGAGCATTCATATAGCATGCCTATAATCATAAGTATATACCAGGGTGTAATCTAGAATGGAAGGGCAGCGTCCGGCAGAAGGGAAAAGGGCACATCATGGCATCCAAAGGGCACTTTTTTTTTAGGAAAAGGGCAACCTGAGCTTTAATTCGGTGGGTTAAACCTGTGACCCCCTATACAAGAGTGATTTTTGGAGTTTTTAAAGCAAAATAAATTTTCACAAAAAAATATAGAGGGCAGCGTTCGATCAACGGATGCTCTTTTGGCCTAGATTAGACCCTTAGTACATAAGTGCACATCCAGTGAAATCTGTGACACATGAATATTTCATTATAATAATATTCAATTATACTATAATAAAAGCTAATGATTCAGTAATCCGTTAAATACTATAATATTTATCAAGTCACTTTCCTGGTAAGATATGCCCACATATTCACAGGTAGGTAAATACAAAATTTTATCTGTGCATTTGGTTCACAAAATTTCTGTCAAAAATAATGCACATCTCATCAATCTAGTTCATCATTTACCATGGAAAGGTCTTTAAAACAGATTATCAAAATGTGAAAACACCACCAAGTAATTTTGGTGCTATTTCCTTTTCGCACCCCCACTCTCCGTCCAGGGTCAGGGTTAGGGTCAGGGTTAGGATTAGGGTTATTTTTATCTCCGTGATGAAGAGCCAACTAGTAAAAAAATACGGCAGGGGGGTGCGAAAAGGAAATAGCGCCGTAATTTTCAAGTCTCTTTAAGATGATTTCTTGCAGCAACAAAAATACTTTGTGTAAAATATATCTACATCATTCAAAGGGTCTTGCAAGAAGGTGAAGAGTTCATTTGATACACAAGTGCTCCACACCTTAAATTTATTATTGCGAGGTTTGTTTGATTTCTAGTTTAAACAAGGCCTTAGCATTTACAAGTAATTAGGTTGTACTTCACTTTACTTTCGCTTTGGCTCTTGCGAAGACATAACATAGGAGCCTACATCTCGACAAACAAATTTCAAAAACACTTCAATGATAACACTCACCCCCTCCTCGAGTTCAATTTAAAAAGGAAAAATCACTCCATCACCAAAACCAACTATCGATCAGATTGTAAAAGCCTCAACACCTCTTATTCTTAATACCTCATGTATTAACCTATCTGGTGTACATTTTCGTCAAAAAAAATTGAAAGTGTTTAGTTTCTTGGCTTGAGTTTGTTCGATGCGTTTTTGTTGTTGTTGTTGACATATCCCTGGCCTAACCAATTTGAAAATACTCACAATTTGACTCGTAGAAAATATTCTAGTAAGTCTAACCTACTATTAGAACTACTTGCGGCATAATTTGCCAAATGAGCTCCTGAAAATCGATTTGCAGCATTTTATTTTTTTTGCTGCCGCCTTCCTTCGGGCCCGTGTTGTGTTGGGCGGGGGCGCTGTGTAGCGGATGAGGCAGATTTAGGACAGCTTTATAATACAGTCGCATAATCACCGTGTCGAATTAAATTACTTTTATTTGGGTAAAATCCGACAAAAAGGCGACTGTCACTTCTTTATACAGGTTTCGTTGCCGCATACCAAGTTCGACATGGCTTTAGTCGAATGAATTTATCATCGTGTGTTTCTTACACGCTGTCACTACTTTCGTGCACTTTTTTCACAAAGTTCAATCAAGCTGTTATTAAATTCGACTATTATGCGACTGTATAAAGTGATTGATGCCTGATTTATGTCGAAATTTTCCGTTTTATATTCGACGAACTCTGCTGAACTTATTATGTCGCACTTTTTCACTTTATACAGTCGAATTTTCGTCGCATTTAATAAAGAGTTTAATTCGACGCGCTGATTATGCGGCTGTATAAAGCTGTCCTTAGATGAGTTCACATAAGTTATCAGACTTTCTTTAACTATTACTTTATAGAGATTTAAAATTTTGCGTCTAGAAAAACATCATCACCAAGTTTTCTCAGAGAATAAGTGCAAGTTGTATATAAAATCCCTGTACTTCATGTAAACAAAACATGATTTCTGAGAACCAATCTAATTTTGAGCATGCGTGCAATGTTGGACAGAAATACGCGTCGTGCAATGTTAGGCCGACATGACCATTGTTGGCCTAACTGAAACCCTAGCCCAAACCCAAACTCTAACACCAACCCCAACTGCAAGTCCTAACCCCTAACCCAAACTCCCAATCGAAACTGTAGCCGTACTTGACTTCAGATTTTCCTCCTCGCCTCCTCCCTTGCTCATACTCTATGCCAAACCAGGAATGCAATATTGGACAGAAACGCACATTGTTGGTCGAGACTCTTACTTGCCAATTTACGTACAACACATTGCATGGATCACAACATTGTGTGGACGACACGACTGTTTACTTGTGTTTACCTTTTCAGGTTGTTCAGTCAACCTCGTCCCCAGGGCTTCTTGCCTTTTTGATATACGGATGGCGGCGATTGGTTATTCAGTTTAATATTGGAAATGATTACCTGATGATGGAACTTGTTATTCGTAAATCTATTTTGAAAAAAATCGAGGAAGAAAATAAAATTTCGTCAACAAACATTATGTTTTACTGAATTTCTACCTACTTAATCACAGACAAAAAGAATTTTCTTTGAATTACTACTATAGTGTATACGTCTAATATTCTGTCTAATATTTTTTTAAGATCTCTTGGTTGTATCAGTTTTTTATTCAATTTTCAGAGCTCCATTGTGGCCCATCAACTAAAGTCAATATCACAAATATATAGTGTTGCTGTCATCCAACTGACCTGTTTTGTGCCAACTTTTTCTGTAATTCATGTCGGAGGATATGAAAGTTTTGAACACTGAGTCAAAAATTCTGCCTCTACAAAAATTTGTTCACTGTAGTAGTAGTATCCTGCTCTAGTTGAATTGTTGAATACAGGAGGTAGACAGTGGATTTAGCTCTACGTCATTTTTGTATTTTTACTAAACTGACCCTAAGTTGAAATTAGAAATCACCACCACATATTTGTGATGCCTGTCTTGATGGACATGGAGATCTTCCACATACTAAAATTGGAGCAATCTTTTTTTTCAAGGGTGACTATTATTGAAAATATAAACCCTTGGTGTTGTAAAATGAGCGTTTTCGTATTTTCCTTTCCAATTTGCTAGCATACTTTATGGCTGTCGATATGTGTATACCAATACTCGAAATGGAACTCCAAAGGCTGATATAGACACTGTCGATGTCTTTTTAGCTATTTATTACGTTGCCTTTAAGTGGCACGATCGATAATAAATGATACAACTGGATAGTGACGCGAACGCGAGGCGAATTAATCACATTGACAAAATGTGTAGCATTGAACAAATAAATGACAAGAAGCTCTACTTGTAATCCTTAACTGTAACTATTGTTAGTTAGCGGTAATCCCAGCCTTTGCTTGTACCTTATCGGACAAAACTTAGTCGGACAAAAGTGACTAAATTTTCTGGAAGTGACTAAAATTTTGTCCGACTAATAATTTTGTCCGACTAAAATTTTGTCCGACTAATTATTAAGTCCGACTAAATATTTGGTCCAAATAATTTTTTTCAAAATTCTTCTTCTTAACGGGTTTCATTCCAAACCATGTCTTCTATAAAGGAAAATTTACCGATCCTTCCAAACAGGCTAAACTAATCAAGAAAAACACAAGAAAATCTGCCTCTCCGGAAATCCTGTTTGCGAAAGTTTTGAAAGCTGACAGATTGATTTCAAAAGGAAAGAAGGACGATCTTGAAAGTATGTTTGCTTATGGTAAAGCTTATATTCCTCCTGGATGTTGCTTTTATAAGACCCTATTAAAGTGAAGAAAGATAACTTTGGTAACATTTTATGCAATTTATATTTTTAAACCATATATTCATAGATTGTTACATTTTTTATGGTAAAGGTTAGCTATTTTGTCAATTGTTTTTTGGCTGAGTCCTTTGTATGTCCTCATGGGACATATTATTATTTATGACCTAATTTTTGAGATTTTATTTAAACTGCAGAATTTTAATGTACTTTTAAGACTTTATCAGCATCTTATGTTCTTCTACAATCGCCATTTTAAACTTACAATAAAAACAAACGAACTCTACTATTTACAAGATAGTCTAATAATGGTTTTAGGCCAAATCAACAACCTCGTATCAACCTGTACATAGAATAACCCGTATTTGCATGGCTTTTGGAGATAACACATAATAATTTTACGGGTGATAACGAATAAGGAGATAAAACAAGATAAGACTGCCCATTTGAAGGGTATTTATCGCTTTTTTTTCGGAGAAAGCTCACGAAGAAAGAACAAAATAACTCTGAAAAGCTTGAAAA
Organism: Turritopsis dohrnii; assembly: GCA_027922465.2. NCBI lineage: Eukaryota > Metazoa > Cnidaria > Hydrozoa > Anthoathecata > Oceaniidae > Turritopsis > Turritopsis dohrnii. The sequence goes on along the minus strand of BQMF02000109.1, from coordinate 837,835 downwards.
CAATCGAGGCTCATTTTTTCCAAAAATGGAGATAGAACAAAATAATTCCCAACTAACAATATGAATATGATGGAAAAGAAGGCAGCAATGAATCAGAATCGGATTCAGATGAGGAAATCAACGTGTTTATCCAAGAATCTTCAGATGAGAGTGACAGTGAAGTCATAAGGAATCCGTAGGAAAAGAGAAATGCACCGGTAATAACAGAAACTTCCGATGAAAGTGATAGCGAGGTAGTTCAAAAGAAAAAGAAGACAGCCATAATAGAAGAAACGCCTGAAACCAATGCAAGAATCAAAATATATTTTTATACTGATCAGGAATATGACATTGAAATTGAAAAATAAAATTATACTATCAAGTAAATTAAGTATTGCATTTATTTTAATTGCCTCCCAAAATTAAGTAAGTTATGAAATTTTAGAAAAGGACCAAAATTTTAGTCGGACAAAATTATTAGTCGGACAAAAGTGACTAAAATATTTGGAGGTGACTAAAATTTTGTCCGACTAAGTTTTGTCCGATAAGGTAATTGGTTGTAATTTGGGAAAAAGAAAACAAAGAGATACTAATGCTTGCAGCTTTTTATATCAAATAAAAAGTTACATGAAATGTGACAAGTGCTATCAATGACAATCTTCTAATTCCAAAAACGCCATGGAATCGAGTAAGAACGTTTATGACATAGATTGTAGGTATGTGTATAGTGTGCAAACGAAGGTTTAACAACGGTGTTTCTATTCGTGAAAATTCATTCTTGCTAGTCTCCCAAAAATTTCTCTTAAATAATTTCGAAACACGATCAAGCGCAAATTGGAAAATAATCAAACGGTATTATAGTCCCAGTGCCAAAGTAAATTAAACAAAAATATGTGAAACAGTGTAAACTTAAAACCAAGCACCGAACCCTTTCCGAAAGTAAAATTAATGACCCAAGCACCGAACCCTTTCCGAAAGTAAAATTAATGACCCAAGCGCCGAACCCTATTCTAAGGTAAAATTAATGAACCAAGCACCAAACCCTTTCCAAAAGTAAAATTAATGACCCAAGCACCGAACCCTTTCCAAAAATAAAATTAGTTACCCAAGCACCGAACCCTTTTCGAAAGTAAAATTAATGACCCAAGCACCGAACCCTTTCCAAAGTAAAATTAATGACCCAAGCACCGAACCCTTTCCAAAAGTAAAATTAATGACCCAAGCACCGAACCCTTTCCAAAAGTAAAATTAATGACCCAAGCACCAAACCCTTTTCGAAGTTAAAATTAGTTACTCAAGCACCAAATTATTTTCATAAAAGTAAACTATATTGACCGTTCGACCATCTTCCCATCTAGCTGACTGTGTCTCAAACACAAAACATCCAAAAAAAACAACAAACGTCTGCGACTTGTTATGCAAAAGTCAACGAATAAAAATCCCGTTGTTTTGTTAGCTGCATTATAATATACGTTGTGCAGTTTTTACCATTTTCGGTATACTTGTTTCATAAATTGATGAAACCAACCTACAATGAAAAATTCACCATATAAGACATCATAATTATGACCATGTTGGTTAGTTAGGGTCAAAATTACCACGCGTTGTTTTCAATAACTAGTAAAAGTTGAAGGAAGAGCAAAAACTATAATCTTTCTCTGGATCATGAACAAATGGATATTTTCAATCAATGAATGTTGAATATTTGGAGGACGCAGTCACTAGAAAATTAAAGACTGTTGCTGCTCCTAAGTTCAGTTGGAATTGCTTCAGCAAATTATTGGATCGGATATCGATCATGAAAGAGTACTAACCGTATTTCTGGCACGATTGCACAGCTGTATCGAAGCGCATTTGACATGCCATCAACTCAGTTTGGATTCCAGCCAACATTGTACACCGACTGTACAAGTGATCGTAAATCTTCCACAAGTCAGCTCCAATGAAAACATTGTTGTTACAGTTGATAATATCACGAAGCTGTCTCTTTATCTATAACAATGATGAAAATATTTTTCCTTAAAAAGTTCCCTTTCCATTAGTATTTCCTGCATTCTTTATGGCCTGATTGGCTAATCAAAAACTTTAGTGAAACCTGATTGGCTTCACAAAATGTCGCCAGAAGGAAATCCGAAAGAGTTTCCACTTTTCACCCCCTCTGAACTGAAAAGAGTATTTTATGTATTAACACGACCAATTGGGCCAGTTGAAAAATCACTGCCAAGGAGTGCATTTCTACAAAGATTAGACATTATTTCAATAAACATACTCTTCATCGCAGTGACTTTCGGAACGCCTCTAATAATTACTCTTGATGCTTAATAATTGATAATTACTTTCAGAAATACACAACTTACGTGGTCTAATCTATCGCGCATGTTCTTCACTTGCTCGAGATGATTATTCACCGTATTTAGACTCACTGTTAACCTTGCTATACTACAGGCTAAAAAATAACATGAAAACATTTTGTAGGTCAGAATCCAAGTGTATCACCATCTACTTAGGGACATTCTTCAAACAGAAAAACAAGAAACTCGAGAAATCTTCTCATAGACTTTAGTGTTATATGTTATATCAAGAGTTCATGATATGCAGATAGAAATTGTTACATACATTCGCATAGTTGGTCTTGTATTTCCTTAGTCCAGTAGTTCATCAATTGCACAACGGCGTTTATTTGTTCGTCGTTGATATTGAAGAACACGAGGTCCGGAGCAGTGGTGAATTGTTGAGCCAATGAGCAGTTGCAGCGTTTTTTAATCGGACAGGAGACTGGAAGAAATGATTTTAACATACTTTACACAGTTGTTCTAGTACCAAAGCTTATCATCACATTTCCAAATAAAAGCAATGACAAACGATAAAAGATGATCTACTTACTTGGACAATCCTGAATTCTGCAAGTCGCTGTCTCCATTGAATCACCAACGCAATCATCACCAGCATTGGCTGGGAATGGCATGGTACATGTTCGGTTTCTATTACGCACGCCATCGTCACAGGTTTGCGAGCAGCCGCTCCAAGATCCCCATTGAGTCCAAGTACCGGGAACTAACAAAAGGGAGACAAACATTAAGAAACAGCAGTTTTTGTTGTTTACAACTGCATAAGCAGCAACTAAAAAACTTCTAGGCACGGTTTTCTTAATAATCGCCAATAAAATTTCGGTGAGCATCGAGTATGCGGAAGGTTAAATTGACTTGAGGCCAAATCATCCTTAAAGCGATTCTCTATTTTAAATTATTCATTCTATTGAAAAATATATACTGGTTGCTGTTATTATGTTCGCTTATATTATCTTTTTAAAATTCGAGTGAACCCAAACATTTTAAGGTTCTGTTCATACTTGCTAAAGGAAACTAAAGTGATACTCATAAAATATCCGTATCTTCGCTGAGTCCTTCAACCATAGAAAACAGAAAACAGTCGAAAAATATATATATTTCCGCACTTCATAATAGTAACATGTAATTTTCGTACGAAATTAAAAACACACTGTAAGGGGAGAAAAATAAGAGGAGTAAACAAGGGATTGGAAACAAAACAAAGTATCATGTTCATTCTGTTGTCTGAAATCGATTCCAATGATGTAAGTATCATATTGTCAGTACTCCAATCCTCTACCATTACCTTTCCTGTACAAGTTCTTTATTAAAAATTTTTTACTACCTGACTTTCAAGGGCTTTCTCTTTTTTCTGATAATTTACGATTTTTACCAAAGAAAGTTCCTCAAATCATCTTAAAATGGTTATTTAATTTATTCACCAGAAACAGTAAATGGAAAGTTTGGAAAAGGGTTTCCTATTAAAGAAAAGACATAATAACAATGGGTACATCTTTTACCTGGGCATATCACTAAAGCATTGCAAGTTTGGTTTTGAGATAAATCTGCACCAAAACAATTTCCGTTGAAGCTATTGTCAAGACAATATCGAATTCTTGACCGTGAAGGTGCTTTCAATTGGTTACTCTGGCAAGTTTCGGAACATTCAGACCAAGGCCCCCATTCCGTAAGGCGACCTATAACATGAATGAAAAATATCTAGCTGCAAAATTATTGGAAGATGTGACAAATAAAAAAAGTGGGATCCTGTCACTTTACCTGGACATCCAACTTGGAAGTTACAATTTTCCGTAACATTCAATAAAGCTCCACCACAATTAGCACCCAAAGTTGCAGTCACACATTGTCGACTTCGCATTCGTATCGGAGAAACAACGCCAACTTGACAAGTAGCAGAGCATGCACTCCATTGTGTCCAATCAGTTAGTATTCCAGGACAAGGTATCCCACTGCTACACTCTCTGGTTTCGAAGAGCGGCAAGCCATTACAGTTTCCTCCAAACGATGTGTCAGTACAATTTCGGTTTCTTGACTGGATACTGGGTTGAGCTCCTGACTGACATGTCTCGGGACATTGACTCCATTGTGACCACAAAGATATTACTCCTATACAAAAGGGGAGAATAGTATGCACAATGAGCAGGAGGTGATAGTTGTTTGGCAATTGTAGTGCCCATACCTGGACACTGTACTTCTACATTACATTCAGCAACTTGGGTTAAAGGTGCATCATTACAAGTTCCCCCAAACGTGCTTGATACACAGGATCTTGTTCTTGTATAAGTGGGAGCAAAATTTCCAATTTGACACGACGCAGAACAAGGGCCAAATGTGCTCCATTGTGTGAGCATACCAGGACATGGCACTGCCACATTACATTCTCTTGTCTCAGACGATGGACCAGGACATCCTGCCCCAAATGTTCCTCCGCCACATGTTCGTGTGCGTGTCTGTTCTGGTGCAACATTAACATTCGATTGACAGGTCTCTGAACATTGACCATAAGCACTCCACTGTGACCAAAACCCTGAGAAATAATTGAATCAAAATTTATGTCAAACCACAAGATATTTTTCCTACTGTATGAAGATTTTATCGAAAAAACCCTTTCGCCCTACTACAGAAATCAATACATAATTATAAAACTAATACATAAAACTAAACTAAAACATAACTGACCTGGACATCCAACCCCAACATTACAATTTGCAGTATCAATTAATGGTACACCTCCACAATTACCACCAAAACTGAAGTTTGTGCATGTTCTTGTACGTGTTCTCGTGGGAGGACTGTTTGGATCACTTTGACAAGTTTCAGTACATGAACCATATGCTCCCCAATTGGATAAGTCACCTATCAAGATAAAAATGCAACTCTTTCTATCTCACAAAAGCAAACCATTTGAAATTATAGCGGAGAGAACTTTATTTTTACCAACCTGGACATGCTACTTCTACATTACACTCAGCAACTTGGGTTAAAGGTTGATTATTACAATTTCCTGTAAATGTGCTTCCAACACATTGTCTTTGTCGTTCATAAGTTGGAGCAAAATTTCCAAGCTGGCAACTTGCTGAGCATGGACCAAATGCACCCCATTGTGTAAGAGTTCCTAAAACATTAATGTTCATATAATTATTACAGCTCAAATAATTGACATATCATAAAAAAATTTCATGTAAAAAACTCTTTACCTGGACATGACACTCCAACATTACAATTTCTAACATCAACAGAAGATCCTGGACAACCAGAACCAAATGTTCCTCCTCCACACGTTCTCGTTCTTTGCTGTGTTGGTGACACGTTGACATTCGATTGACAAGTTTCAGTGCAAGTACCAAATGCACTCCATTGTGACCATGCACCTGAAAGTTTGATGTCCGGAATCAGTAACAAAATGAACATGTGAAACAGAAAAAAATTTTCAAAGCAAAACTTATATAAACTTTCAGTAAAGTATTCATATCACAATGCACTTTAAAACAAAAAAAAGCTGCTTTTATAGATACACACCAAAATCGAAGCACAAAACTCTCTTGAAATTGGACAAAAGTAACGCTTAAGATGATGCAATACTACGATTTTCTAGAAAATGGAAAGATATAATAATTTGACCATAGTTTATGAAGGCAATACATACCTTCACAACCAACCCCAACATTACAAGTGCCAGTGTCAACTAATGGTACACCACCACAATTACCACCAAAACTGGTATTTGAGCATGTTCTTGTACGTGTTCTCGTGGGAGGACTGTTTGGATCACTTTGACAACTTTCAGTACATGGACCATATGCTCCCCAATTGGATAAGTCACCTATCAAGATAAAAATGTAACTCTTTCTATCTCACAAAAGCAAACCATTTGAAATCATATAGGTGAGAACTTTTTTTTACCAACCTGGACATGCTACTTCTACATTACATTCTGCAACTTGGGTTAAAGGTTGATTATTACAATTTCCTGTAAATGTGCTTCCAACACATTGTCTTTGTCGTTCATAAGTTGGAGCAAAATTTCCAAGCTGGCAACTTGCTGAGCATGGACCAAATGCACCCCATTGTGTAAGAGTTCCTAAAACATTAATGTTCATATAATTAATACAGCTCAAATAATTGACATATCATAAAAACATTTCATGCAAAAAACTCTTTACCTGGACATGACACTCCAACATTACAATTTCTAACATCAACAGAAGATCCTGGACAACCAGAACCAAATGTTCCTCCTCCACACGTTCTCGTTCTTTGCTGTGTTGGTGACACGTTGACATTCGATTGACAAGTTTCAGTGCAAGTACCAAACGCACTCCACTGTGACCAATCACCTGAAAGTTTGAAGTCCGTAATCAATAAAAGGAATGAAAGCGTAAACAGAACTGAAAATTCCAAATGCTTATACTCCAGAGTTCCAATTAACGATTCGTGATTCGTGAACCACGAGCCATTTTCATAATTTCACGAAAATTTTTTTCGAAATTATAATAAAATCACGAACCACAATGTCCTTATGTACATTTACATTGACATCAGACTAAATTTTTCCGTTGGAAAGTTAGGTCTCTCTGTATTTTTTGGCTAGTTCTTCCCTAAAAACGATTGCCAAATTAGGAAGTGTCACGCGCTCGCTACATAAGCCTGCCATATTTTGTTAACAAGGACAGTCATTCTGCCGACATCCGAATTTTCGCAAGTGAATTCTAATGTGTTACAACTCATTTTTGTATAATTTTTAACAACAAAGTTAACGAATTTAATTGACGATTCATGTGATAAACCATTCTCAAGGAAATGATATTCCATAAAACTAGACTTCGTACAAAGAATTTTAAGTTAACATCATTCGAACAATTTTTTGTGTTTCCCAACTTTATGCCGTGATTCTTATGTTTATTTGGTAGTTTATGAGTAGTTATTCATTAGTTTTACGTCATCGCTTTTTCTTTATACCCATACTCTGCGTTCATTAGTTTAGAAATACCATCGGTAAAATGAAGAATGATAATAAACAAAATAAAGAGACATGTGAAAATCTTATTTCCAGCGCTGGTTTGTTTGTTTGTTTGTTCAGAAAGAGAGTTCGCTTGAAAGTTACGACTGCGTCGTAGGGCAAATGAGGTTCTCCCTCGTTCTGGCTATCATATATAGCTTGCGGTGGTGCGCACTTTCCCGTAGTTGAGTTGAATATAACGCGAATCAGTTAAGACTTGTCTGGCTCTTCGGAGTGTCAGGTTCCTGTGGCATGGTTCCAAATGGGGCTGCTGATTCGATCGTAAATCAACGAAACGTCAGGGCTTAAAGTGTCAGCATGTAATCTCAATGCCAGCTTCAATCTCGCTATAGAAAACGAACGAACGAAGAAAATCACACTGTAAATCAATAAATCCAGCACCAACATACATTGGCCGCAAGTGCATTTTCCGCCAATCTAGACACTTATATTTCAAAAATTTTCCCCTCCGCGGCCACCATGGGGCCGCCTCACGGAGTCAATATCCTAAGCAAATCACTAAATTATCACGAATCACTTTTGAAACGTTAATTTGAACCCTGTACTCTCTCAATCTATTCATGTCAGAAAGCACTTTCAAATAAAGAAAGCTTCTCTTTATAGATAGACACACAAACAAAAATTTTAAGAACAAAACTACTGCCTTTAGATTGGACAAAAGTAAAAATTTAAAAGATGCAAGACACATGATGAATTTACACTCCATAAAATTTGCAGTGGATAGAAAATAAAACAAGATGCCCTACCGGGCAGAAGTATTCCTGCAGATGACTGGAAGACTTTCTGGAGGCTTTTCAGAAAGAAATGATTGTTAGTTCACGCTTTAAAACGATATGCATAATGCAGAATGATGTTTGCAGTATTTTACATTTTACCTTTTACTTACGATAAGTATATCATTTGATATTCTTAGTATTTCAATTTTTACTACGAATATATATACCTTTTACCTTTTAACAACGATAACAATTAAACTTTGTTGTCTCATATAAAACTTCAGTCTTGCTTCAATTTAGAGATTTTTTAAAAAAGATTTTAATTCAAAGTTGTATTCCCTAAAGAATCTTCAAGAAGTAATTAAGTAATAAAAAGTTTGTCGCGTCAAGAAAAGTCTGTGCTTAAGAAGTAATAACTTCGAATTCATTTAATTACATTCCCGAGAGCATCATAAAAGTTAAGAGACTTTGAAAAATTTTGCCGGAGATCAAGCTTAAAAAGGAACACCGTCAGTTTAAAAATCCATTAGAGAACACTCTTCCGTGGACGTTTCAAAATACTCCTTTTAAAACTATACAGTATGAAAATCTTTATGTTGTTTGTACCTGAACTCCATAATAAAATCTTTTACTTGGCCTTGCGAAATAATAAAAATATCTGTGTTTCCATTTTATCGTCAGCTTGATAGTATACAAATTTTAGAATCATACAATATTTTAAATTCGACTAGTCAATTAAAATAGTGGTCATCTATTGATTAATAAAATGGGTATAAGCTGATGAGGAAGATGAGCTGTGCTTCAAGATTCCAGAGCTTTATAAAAACAGGATAGCTTACCTAGGAACATGAAATAGAAAATTGTATTATATTTAGAAAAAGACTAATAGAAACCTTACGCATTTTTTTAAATCGATGTAAGCATACCGTTTTTGTAGTCGTTCATATCTGATTTGAAGCATCAAAAACTGCTTATTTATCACGAATAACTACTAAGAGTATTAGTTTCACGTAGATTATCAGTTTGGATCATAAATGTTCTTGATTCTTTTAAGTTTGACAGCCGTATAACCTCTTCTATATCCATATATTCAACCAAGACATTTTCTCAGATCTACGCGTGCTTCTTCGCTTCCATTTTTAAAACAACTACGGAAAACGTAAGAACGTTGCATAAGACTCACGTGAAAAACATTTCTACCTTGGCATCTGGGATTTAGCCATATGTTAATTATTCCTTTCAGTAGAGCTTATATTATACACTTTTAGAGTCTTTTCAAGCTAAGTACTTGTATACAATGAATATAGTTTGAGTTAAGATATTTAAAGCATAAAAAAAATGTAAGTTTGGAACTTAGAGGATTTGACTGACTATTTCCCATCGACAAAAATTGGTCTAGGTTTGGACAGTGAAAAAAAACAAACAAGATGCCCTTGCAGGCATAAGGATTTCTGAAAAATCAGCTGAAGTATGAAAAAAGAAAGACTACGACATTCTTGAAATTTAAGAAAAGTTTAATCTGCAATATTTATTAAATTTCTGATCATGTACTCCCTAAAAATCTGGAAAAACATAATTGTCACTATGGAAAACTTTAAACCAATAAACATCAATAAACTTGATTATATCTGAATGACATAAGTTCTTTATTTTGTTGGTACGAAATGATATTAAGTATTCAGTGATCAATTCTGATAAGACAATGAGTATGCATGTAAGTCAATGTAAATGTTATGAATTATAAATATGTATTGTCAATCTTCCTAACAGAATTCCTAAGGACAAAAAGGAAAGCGTAGATTTTAATGATACGAAATACATCCATATACATACAAAATCAACATACATAACTGAAACTTAAACTTAAAAACTTAGAAACTTAAAAAACATTAAATTTTTAATTACGCATACACCCCAGGAAATTATTAAAGCATAGCTGACACAATATGAAACTTACGTTAACTGCCAATAAACTTAATGAACAAAAGAACAATAAATTTAAGTAGATGCTGTAAGATATCACAGTGATTACGTAAGTCTTTCAATATATACGGTCAATCTTCCTAATAACGAAAAGACTTCCCAAACAAAAAAAATAAACAAAGATTTGGATTATGTAAATATGTGATTTAAATTAGCAAACATAACTGAAAGCAGTTAAAATTTAAATACAGTCAAGATAAGTTTCCTATTTGCTATCGTAAGTAGGGAGTCCCATTCCTAATTAAGGGCATTGATAATAATACAGCCAAGAACTATACAAGTAAATATGCTAACATAGCTAGAGAAATATCAAACATAAAATGATGCAGGCAGAGGTTACACAGATATTCTTGTTGTTGGAGCTGAAGAGGAAACTGAGCTGAGCTGTACGTATCCAGAACTTAAAAGGCATTACAGCCCACAGATGAAACAAACGAGCTTTTGTATTTAGAAAAGCTTAAAAGAATACCAGACATTTTCAAAAAAAATAAAAACCTTTCCTTTTTGACACACTGTTTTTATAAAACATTGAAAACTTGTTTTTTAAAAAGAATAAACACAGTAGAATCTTTGTGAGACAATCATAAATTTCTACCCTCTACTCTTGGAACTGTAAATCCATTCAACATTGATCAATCAACTTTTGGAAGTTTCTTCGGTCACGCTGTAGTGTACCATTTTGCGAAGGGCGTGCAAATGTAAGTCGAAAAATACCCGGATGACCACATGGCGGAAATTCAAGCCAATAAACTAGCGCTACTAAAATTAATTAGCACCCTTGCAAAATAGTGGCGCCTTATGCACCAATGAACATTAAGACGGCTTTTGTATGAACCAATCAAATTGGAGAAACAAATATGACTAGGTTTGGACAGTAAGATGAAAAAAAAAACAAAACAAAGATGATCGTAAAGGCTTTCTTGCTTACGCAGAAATTCAAAAAAACACAAACGGTTTCAAAGTATTCCTTGCTTACGCAGGAATACAAAAAAACAAATTCTCTAAGAATAAAAGAAAACAGTTCACAGTTTGGAACTAAACATGTTTTTGTTCTACAATTGTTTTTGTATACTATGTTTAATTTTTCAGATAATGACTTGATATGAAATCAGGTGTCTGTCTGTAGAAAAAAGTACATTACAGGGGCGGATCCAAGGGTGGTCAGATTGGTCGCCCGACCTGGTAAAATCAAATGAAATCAAAAATTTTAAACGTGCGCAATTTAGTTCTTAGCTGTGTTGCACGCGCCGTGCCGATCAAATCTTCACGGGAATTAGCCTTGAGAAGTGATACGTCATGAAACACAGTCCATACTTTTTGATCACTCATTTTTCGATAGTTTCAGTTCAATAAACGATTTTTCCGGCTGAATTAAACTTTGGAAATCGTACATAAGCGAGTAGGCTAAGGACCATGTTGCCCACTTTGAGTTTTCGAAGCTACTGCATTTTAACGCATTCCATTGGCTTAAAATCTTGAGAACAATAGATTGCTAAACAATTGACCTATCAAGCCTCGGTTAAAATTTCACTTGTAGTTTTGGATAAGTGACTTTCGACCGTGTGTTTTTGGACCGATTGGTGCTTTGTCATCCAGACTATAGTTTTTACAAATAGGTCAAGCTTATCGCCCTCGTGCAGTGAATTCTTAACCGAAGTATGTTTGAAGGTGAAAGCTGCGTTTGATAGCAATGATTGTTATATATATATAATTAGCGATTTACGAAGATTTGATAACAAAGTTGTCGGCACAGATGAGTCACAATGTTTTGAATATGTAGGATTGTGGAAATCTGGCGAACTTTCCCAGTTTAAACAAGGTCTTTTTTGATGTACAATGTGCATCGAAATTTTTACCAGTTGAGCAGAGGTTGATGGCTAAGGTAAAGGAATTGTTTAATTTGAATAGAATAATTTGATTTTGTGTATGATTTGATTTTTAATCTGTTTTGATAAGGTTTCTTTTCATTTAAAGATGGCTGGTTGTTTATAATTTCAGTTCGGATACAACAGGATGTAAATTGACTTTTCAGATGCTCTTGTTGGTGACAACTTATTTGATGATGTGAGAATTTTATTGTGCGTGGAGTTACTTCTTAATTCATCACACTATGCGTTACATATCCTGTTTCGAGTAAACTTTTTTCTGAAAAGCAACAACATCAACAAGGTGAGATTCTTTTAGAAGTTTTCCAACTGTTCTTGACTGTTCTTTATCTGTTAACGATCATAACTATCCTTTTCATGAATGTATATATGTAAAGTTGTTGCATGTAAAAAGCTGTTCATGTTGTATTCATATTGGGTTGGTTTAATGTTAGATCGGAGACTTTCTTCAATTATTAACTGAAATAATACAGGGTGTTGTACCTGACTGTGGGTCTCTTCTGCTCTTTCCTGCAGATGTCTATGGGAGAGTCTTTTTGCTCCCAGAACTTAAACTACATCAACTGGGAAAATTAGACTGCTGTATACTCTTCATGGTAATTCACTTAAGACTAGGGGGAAACATTACAACCTGTTCTGTTTAATTCTATTTGTTATAGTGTTTGTATCCCTAAAAATTTATGTAATGGGATAAAATTCAAAATTCAGGTAGACAATGAAACATGTAAACATATCGTTTCAGGCATATGGCAATAAAATGCTAGGTAAAGTTTAAATATTTTTTCTGAGATCGAAAAGGTATTTTATTTCATTTCACAATATTTCCAGAGGTCATCATCAGATTAATTTTTGATCTCAGTTAGAAAAAACGTTTAAGTTTCTGGTAATATTCATTACATTAACAACTTGTAATCATGCTAAATTACCTTCATGTTCCACTTTTTGTAGTAGTTCTGCTGAAAAATTTGAAGTTATTCTTTTTCATATTTCAAACCAAATATATATGGTTATTATTATTTCTTCAACTGACATATATACTGTTTTGCTTTCAAACCAAAAAATTATATAGTTTTCCCAAAACAGATATTTCTAATATGAATGGTTTTATTTGTTTTCTTAGTTTTCTTATATTCTTATATTCTCTATCCTTGGATGTACCTTTTTGTCTCCCTTGTGTATTGTTTGTTCTGGAAGGTTAAATTTTGTTGTTCACGGATAACTTTCATAATTAATCATAACCATTATAGTTATTAATTTTTGTTAAGAATAACTCAGGTACATAAGTAAGCATTAAATGGAGGTATCTGTGAAAGCGGTTATGGAGCATAGACTTTATTTGAGTTACTAACCTTAATGCTATATATAAGTCCAGAAGATCAATTTACCATTTTACCATTACCTTAGCCTTAAGATACATATTGGATATGCATCATATAAATTGATCTCATATTTACACATCATAAATCTTTTGCAAGGTTCCTTGGATATTTTACTTTTTTAATTCTTATTACAAACTATCAACTTAGTTCTGGCTGTAAAAGACTAGTTATGGTGTATTCATAAACTGTACATTGAAACACTGTACTTGATAATAGAAGAATGAGAATTAGATTTACATTGTCTAACAGTGTACCCCATTTTGGAGTTCATCTGTATGAATTGATCATGATTTTCCTTTTCATTTTATGTGAAAATATTGAGAAGAAAATATTGAAAACTGACATTGAGAACATGAGAGGTCAAATATGATTAGCATCTCTGATGACATGACTTGTTTATTTAAGTGTGGTTATGTGTAATGTCAATGTGGTGTTAATATTATATCAATCTTAATATTGTGCTGTCCACAACTGGTAATTACACTATTGCATTAACCTAGTTGTGCTGATGACGCCTGATATTGGTAGAAACAATGTTGTTTTCCATGTCATTGTTCATTATTTCTACGACAATACTTCCTTTTATAGGTTTGGTGGCGGAGAAATCTAACGTTCTGCTTTCTTCATTTGCATAAAGAGGAAAATATGAAAATGAAAATAAGACAACATCGAACCATCTATATGCAAGTTATTACGATTTGTAGTTTGTTTTTATTCAAGAGAAATTGAAATTTCCGCTTCGCTTTTTTACCCCCGAAATAGCACGAAATAGCGTTTTTAGACGATTCAGACTCGAAAATTTTCTTTGCCCCCCAACCATGGTGGGGGGGCGAGGTTTAGGCATTCACTATTTTATTTTGAACCGGACCTGGTACAAAAAAATACTACATCCGCCCCTGCATTAACTTTCAGCTTTAACGAAATTTTAACATTCTGCCTGTGTGTGCCATGGAAGAATTTCCAATCCACAACAGATTTTCTGGAGTGTTAAGATAAAAAACAAGATTTTGATCAAAACTTAAAACAGAATAGATACCTGTACAACCAACCCCAACATTACAAGTTCCAGTATCAACTAATGGTACACCTCCACAATTACCACCAAAACTGGTAAATGTACAAGTTCTTGTACGTGTTCTCGTGGGAGGACTGTTTGGATCACTTTGACAAGTTTCAGTACATGCACCATATGCTCCCCAATTGGATAACACACCTATGAAGATAAAACAATGTAAGTCTTTCTATATGATACAAAAGTAGTCATTCGAAAATCATAGTGGTGATGACTTTTTTTTACCAACCTGGACAGGCTACTTCTACATTACATTCAGCAACTTGGATTAAAAGTGCATTATTACAATTTCCTGTAAACGTGTTTCCAACACATTGTCTTTCTCGTTGCCAAGTTGGGGCAGAGTTTCCAATTTGGCAAGTTGCAGAGCAATCACCGAATGCACCCCATTGTGTAAGGATTCCTAAATGTTTATGGTAAACAAATCAGTACCATTTTCAAACCATTGTATGTAATGGAAAATTAGTTCATTGGGTTTAATTTTGTGAATTTTAGAATGGATCAAATCTTACCTGGGCAAGAGACTCCAACATTGCATGTTCTAGACTCAAATTGAATATTAGGGCCTCCACAGCCACCACCCCAGAATCCAGCTTGACAAGTTCTCTGTCTGCTCTGGGTTGGTGCAGCATTCACATTAGATTGGCAGGTCTCAGAACAGGGTCCGTAAGCACTCCATTGCTCGTATTGACCTGCAAAGAAGATTTAAATAAACATGGAGAATGTTCTTTTAATAATTTGAGAAAAATCTGGCCTCATTTGTTTACTATCAAGGCAAATTAACTTACCTGGGCAAGGCACTTGAATGTTACAGTCTCTTTGCTCAGTAAGAGTGGCATCATTGCAATTACCACTGCCAGTAGCACCAACACAAGCTCTAGTTCTTACTTGAGTAGGAGGACTGTTGGGATCATTATTTGCATGACAAGTTAATGAACAGCTTCCCCATTCCCCCCATTGAGTAAGTGAACCTAATATAAGGTACCAATACATTTTTATGCAAAACCATTAAACCTTTAAACCTTTAATAGTTACATGACATTCCAATTTATTACCTTCACAATCAGCAACAAAACAATTTTCAGTATCTGTGCCAGATCCAACACAGTCAGTTTGAATTGTTTGATCGAGAGGATTCTGACATTCCCGTGTCCTTGTACGTTGCCCAGTTGCACCACAGCTAATAGAGCAACTTCCCCAAGATCCCCATTCAGTCCACACCCCATCAACTATAAATCAAAATTACTATTAAAACTACTATAGTCAGGTAGCTACTTGCAAAAAAAATTGGAAATGAGAGGGACAATTTAAAACTACTTCGAACTGTTAGATATCATCCCTTAGAACTAGAAAATCATTACCGGAATATCTGAAATTATTTACTGGGCGTGTCCAGTACGATTTTTATTTTGATGACGTCACACAATAAAACCAAAATTTTTTTCGAAATTTTTATCATATCATTCGATAGGTTTTTTATGCTGAATTAAAAGCCCAATTATGTCATGGTGTGATTTTGAACATAAAAAAAATTAGGGATAAACGACTTGCAACTACATGGTGCTATTTCCTTTTCGCACACCTCACTCTCCTTCTAGGATGTTTTAGGGTCAGCGTGATTTTTCTTTTTGTGATAACTTTTGTGATAAATAATTTTAGGTGCTCCGGTAAAAAAATAATAAACAGAGTATCTTTAGAACATATTTCAGTATCTTTTGAATTGTCCCCTTCATTGCATGGTTTCTCATTTTTTTATGCAAGTAGCTGCCTGACCACTAATGAAAAGATACAATTTTCCTGTTATTGACAAGCTAAACATCATCCAATCACACCCCCATTCTCACAAACCCAAGTTAATACTCAGGGTATCCAGTCTCACAGCCTATAGTTACAAACTTTAATCGATGGTAGCATAAGAGCAGCCGTTATAAGCTTTAAAAAATCAACAATTTAAAATTGAAACTGAAAGACTAAGAAAAAGACATACTGGAAGTCAAAAAGCTATTTCATTGTATAGAAAGATAGAATATCATGTACTAGCAAAGTACTTACGTTCACAAACTCGATTCAACAGTTGTGGCACGATAAATGCTGCATCAACATTTTCCAGGTCAGAAAAGGTAGGAACTTCCCGAATGAGGTTCCGATCTTGTGTGATTCTTTCTAATTCATCATATTTGTAATCATTACCAACTGCACCAATATAAATTAGGGCTTCTCCACGAACTAATGCTTCTATGCGCTGTGCTTCAGTATCATCAAACAGTACGTTTTCATGACCATCAGTCAAAAAGAAGATGATGCGAACCTCGTTTTCTCTGCCACAACCAGCACCAACATACAAATCTCTAGCCGTTAATAGGGCAGCATGAATTGCAGTGCCACCTTGTATACGTGGCAGGCCATCAACCAATACATTGAAATTAGCAAGGGTTCTGGTACTTTCTGAATTACATCCAGCCACAGCCTGTGATGTTGCCCCATAATTAACCAAACCAACTCTTACATTAGCATTGGTACCCAGACCGATTTCTTCGGCAAAATGCTTTACAAAATTTTTTTCTTGTGTCCATTCATCACTATTGGCTACCCCAGGGGTCCCTGTGCTCACACTACTTGAGGAGTCCATTACAATAACATAAGACACATTTGCACTGTTACATCGAATTACTATCAAAAAACAGACAATATATAAAGCAGTGATGAAACAGTTTGCTCAAATAAAAAATAAAAGATCCTTACGATTCCTTACCTCCTCCACAGTCAACTCCTACATTACATGGATTAGTTTCAGTTAATGCCGCTCCTCCACAGTTGTTGTTGGAATTAGAACAGGTTCTGGTTCGCAACCTTGTTGGTGGAACAGCATTAGCTTGACAACTGGCTGCACAACCTCCCCAATTACTCCATTGACTAAGAAAGTCTGCATGAGATATAAATAGAATTATTAGTATGTGAAGTTATGTATATGAAATAGAAAATACACCATTGTCAGAGTCAAACATGGACAGTAAAAGGTTCACTTAGCACAAAATCTTATATAAAACTTTTTGTAATAATTAAAAAAAAAAATGGTGCAAAAATGAAGAACCGTATATGCCAAGACCAGCGTCTACAAAGGAAAAGTGAGAATGTGAAGAGAAGAACACATATCCAGTGATTTACATTCCTTTGATGTAAATAATGAATGCCAATGCAAAAGAAAATCAATATGTAAGACAACATGTTGAAATTGAATATTAATAAATGGTTGGCATTGTAAACACTAATAGCAACTAAAACTAAAACAAAAAACCTACCACAAATTACACCATTATTACAAAACTCAGTGTCTGTAGTGGTGACTCCAGTACAAACACCTGTACAAGTACGTGAACGTGACCTTGTAGCTGTGTTTGAAGTGAAGACACATGAGGCTGAACATGCTCCCCAATTCGACCACTGAGTGATGACATCTAAAACAGAACAACATATATAGCTAATTCATATTTCTACAATTTTTTTACTATTGATAAATTTTTGAAATATTCAGATCCGAATTTTACCTCCGCAAGCTTGTGTATTGCAAGTTTCAGTCTCAGATGTAGCAGCGTTATTGCAGTTTCCAGTTAAAGTAGTTTCACTACATGTTCTGGATCGAGTTCTGAAAGGCGATGTTGCTCCTGATTGACAAGTAGCACTACATCCGCTCCAGAATCCCCATTCTGATAGAACACCTTTAAAAAGAAGGCATTAAACAAATGATTAATAATAATAATAATTTTAATAATTTTTAATACCCTGGAATCCAAAATTTACTATCATGTTACTATGTTGTCGTTCTTGTCTTCCCGACCCCACGCGTTCTTATAAAGGAACAGATTTCTAAAAAGTATCAAAAATCAAGTGTATACCGCCCCGAATGTACCGAAAGACTCGATTAAGCGCCCTCCCCTTGAATAAGGGAGGGCGCCTCCCTAAACGTTGCAAAAGCCTCATGGTTTGAACAATTTCCGCATCAGGCCTAGAGGAAATTGCTTTACCCTAATTTTCAAGATATATGACTATCCATTCTTTTCTTGCTGCTTATGTGAGAACAGGTATATATCACAATTCCCAAAATATAACTTGCGGTAGGTTCACAGGGAAAATAAATGATATTTGATAGAAGTGAACCAAAATCATTTGAAAATAGAAGACTTGTACACTGACTTATAATTTGATACAGTCTGGAATTCATCAAATTACTCCCTTCTTTAATTTATTTAACTTAACCTTCCCCACTCACTTTGCAATTCACCATGATGTTTCGGAGCCAGAAAAACAGATCACCAATATCTTGCGCATGATGTTTATTCTTTCGGTTTGTATCAGTGTGTAGACAGATGGGTCAATTCACTGGCAAGTGAAGCATTATAATTCGTGCTTTATCACAATTTCATTGTTTACTTTCTTCGTAAATTATGGTCAAATCTAACAAAATGACTGGCAAATTCAAAATCCACGTCTTCCATCTGTGCTTTGTACAAACTTTCATGAAAATTGAAGATTTTTCAAAATTTGTCCAAATTTGTCCCAAATTGTCCAGTTTTAGTCAAATCTGACAAAATGACTGTCAAATTCGAAATCAGCACCTTTCAAATGTGCTTCGTGCAAAATTTCATGAAAATTGAAGGACTTTGCAAATTTGGTTCAAATTTGGCCTAAATTGCCCAATTTTAGTCAAACCTGTCAATTTGTTGACAGGTTTGACTAAAACTCTACCACGGATGTCCTAAAGTCCTTTTTTATAACATTTAGCATAGAGTTTTGGGTCAGTCATTAACTATTCTGAATAAAGAAACAAACCGAAATCCGAACGGACTTTCCGAAAACGACGAAAAACTGTTACACAGATAGAAAGAAAGTTAGATAGAATGTGTAAACCAAACAATTTCCTACGCTTAAAAGCGCGGAAATTGAATAAGTGCCCGGCGGAGCGCTTAATTGAGTCTTTACGGTATGTAATATAAAACAACAACTTTCAGCATACCTTGACAGGGTACACCAATGTTACAACTTCCTGTTTCTGCTTCTGCAGCACCAGGTGTGCAAGTGGTACCACCGGCAGGACATTGCCTTGAACGTGTTCTCTCAGGTGTAACTCCTAATGCTGTGGAGTCACAATCACGTGTACATGCTCCCCAATTACCCCACTGACCCCAGTTTACATCAACAACACCTAAAAATTATAGCATGGTTGAATCAGTATAGATATTACCATTGAAGTGACTCTCAATTAAACACATATATCAATTTCACAATGATGTATGTACTGTTTGGATTTTTGGCGATGATAAGACATTAAAATAAAAGTATTATTCATTATCCAAGACCGACTTATTCTGCACACTTCCTCCGGCTGTCAGTGTAAATTTAATTACAATCTTAATATAGCTTGAATAAGAATTCAAAATGGATACATAAACCTATAAATCAATGAATTTGAATTCGGTGGTGTAAACAAATCCCTCAATACCTTATATATATATCGGGGATAATTTCGTCGGGAAAAATTTACGAAGCAAAAATTTCGTCACTTTTCCCTGACGAAATTTTCCCCTAGAAGGTACATAATCATAATTTCAAAAAGGAGGAATAAAAACGGATCACCATCATAATGAGAGAAGAACTGCCTTTTATGGAAATTGGTAGCACTTTATTTACAAGTTGATGTGTCATAATTCAAAAATGCACAGGGTCTTATTTCGAAAAACTATTATCGAACTATCGAATTTCAGGAATTTATACCTCCTGTGGTACAGTAATTTGATGTTAACCACGAGTAAATGTCGTCAATATCAAGATTTTGCAGGTCGCTATATGCATTTACTCTCCTTTCATTCTCAGCACTGCCAGCTATCTTTATTAATTCTGCATTACTAACGAGCGATCCAACGCCCAAGGCGCGAATAGTGATTCCTTCTAGCCGTAGGTTGTCCGCCGTAGGTCCGGTTGCAGTCGGGTTGATATTTTCATTACCATCGACAATAACAAGCAGAACTCTATTTTGCGAAGTTGTACAGCCATTCGCTCTGAGGGAATCCAACGATTCGGTTAAACCACATGATGTACATGTGCCACCGTTGACCCTAACTATAGAATCTACGTCTGCGTTGAACGATGCCACTGCTGAATGGTCGTTGCAATTAATCTCTATGCTTCCAGAAGTTGCAAACTGAGATAATGTTAGTCTTGAATTTGCTGTGATGCCGACTCTAGTCACCAGTCTTTTCACAAAGTCTTTAATATCTTGGACATGTGCGTCACTCACACTTGCGGAGCTATCGATTAAAATACCAAATGACAAATCTGTGGAGCT
Organism: Turritopsis dohrnii; assembly: GCA_027922465.2. Taxonomy (NCBI): domain Eukaryota; kingdom Metazoa; phylum Cnidaria; class Hydrozoa; order Anthoathecata; family Oceaniidae; genus Turritopsis; species Turritopsis dohrnii. Next base: position 817,112 of record BQMF02000109.1, on the reverse strand, counting down.
GCACGCTGGAAGTTGACCTGTGGAAAAGAGGGAGAAAAAAACATCATTTATGAACAAATCAAGAAAAACTAATACAAACTAGATGACACAAAATGACAGCAACTAATGCGTCTACACGCTACCCATAATTGTTACAATTCGAAAATTGGGCAATTAGTGTTAAGGCCGCTTTCCACTCAACCGTTTTGTTCGACGACTACAGTGAACGAACAAAATGAGCGCTCGCACGCTCAAGAATTCTAATATCCACTTAATTTGGTAGCGCGCACGCAAAAAAAAAACGTAAACAAATATGGCGACAGCTGTAAATAGAAGAAGAATTTTGCTTCTGATTTTATTGCTGAGAAGAAGAAAAAGATATGAATGTAACAATTAAAGAACTGCGAGATTTTGGGTCAGGGAAATTTTTAGAAGAAGGAAAACGGAAGGTGAATATCACACGCTTTGTCAAAGAAACTGTCTTGTTTGACCAGGAAAACTTTTTCAAGATGTTTCGAATGACCCAAGTAAAATTAAAATTTTTAGCTATTTTTTGAGACTTCATTTTTAAAATGAAAACAAGTAAAATATTTTACACAAGATGCAATTTATTTTAGAGAGTGAAAGTGGCGGATGCACAGCGCGTATAAATTTATTTTACTAAGCCTTTTTTGCGGTTCAGCTCACATTGATTAAAACTGGTAAAAAAAAGTGTTTGATTGTATTTCATGTCTCCAGAGTGAAAAATTATCCCAGGAACAAAAGTGTTTCGATGTTTTAGTTTTTTAATTATTTTGATGTTTGGTTCTTTCCATTAAGCCTTTCTGCGGTTCAGCTCACATTGATTAAGAACTGGTAAAAATTTTTTACGCGGGTTACACAGTCAGCATTAATTCACATTTCAAGCATTTGATTGGCTATTTTAAGAGCGAGCGTCCTTGCTCGCCAAAGGGAGTAGAAATTTTTCAACTCTTGAAGCGCACAGAACGAACAGAAAAACGGGAGTTGAATTGCGCAACCTATTTTTTTACGCATGCGCAGATTAAAGGCACTTTGGTCGTCGAACAAAACTCCCGAAAAAATGTTAAGTGGAAAGCGGCCTTTACACAAAGCAGTGAGACACAGCGCTTGGCGCCATCCAGGTCTGAATCAGGTTTAACAAAACCACACACCTGAAATTTTTGCTTTTAGCCTTGGATCAAACATGTCAAAAAATATAATAAAGATAATAACTTTCTGCCTTTTGTAAGTTTCGTAAAGTTTCTGAGCTAAGCAGACATAAAATTATTAGACGTGTGAGTACTACAGACTAACAGAACGACGTGTGAAATGAAAAATCTGACAGAGCGCAGTTAGTCATTATGAAAAAACGTCGTAATTTTTTTCCAAAGACATGAAGTTCCATTGTTAGGTGACATCATAAGGCACAACTGTACTGCCTCTGGAGATAATGGTTACCACTGAAGACTCTTTTAAAAAAATAATTTAATACTTGATTAATTTTTTAGTACAATTTAAGATGCTTGTCGGTTATTCCCCTCCCCCCAAAAAAATACTTAACCCTAACCCTAACCAGGGGAATAACCGAAAAGTACCCGATTTATTATTTCATATGAAAAGTAACATACATTACACTCTCGATAACTGAAACCCCCATAACTGGAACTTCTAGTAACACGAGCTGTTTTTTGAATTCTCAATGAACCTTCGCTAACACTTTCTCATAAAAATCACTTCGTAACTCGTGTCGACCGATATTACCCAGTACGGCCTCGATAACTTGAACATTCGAAAAGTCGATGTTCTTGGTCCCTTAGAGGTTCGAGTTATCGGGAGTGTACTGTATTTGTACGAAAAATTTCATGTTTTGAATAACGTGATGAATACTGCGCAAGAGGATTTCTAGCCTGCATCCACAAGAATTTATACAGTGTGTTGAATATATTGTCGCAGACTGTAAAGCGCATACTAAATTAATATTTTGGCCGGCGGATTTTAGAGTAGTTGTGCGGCTTTCACTTTCAGTGAAATTATGAGTAATATAGCACCAATGCAAACGAATGGAGCATTACCTTGACAGGATGCCAAAAATCCGAGGAATGCCGCTACAGCAAGAACTTTGACTGAACCACCCATCTTCGTGGATTATCTAAAGAAAGTATGTCAAGAATATTTGAGATCATTTGCTATCAATCGTATATATTGCAGTACTTGTCTTATATGCACTACAGTTCACTTAAAAAATGATCGTATGATTTAAGTAAAACTTTCGCGAGTTAAATTCACAAAAACATCGACTATCCCAAATAACGAAGGAAGATAGTTATGATGATTTTAAGTGATTCATACTTTTTAAGTTGATTCCCTTCTTTTTGTACAATACACTTTTCACAAGGTAAGTCAATGTATAAGTGTATCATTTTAACGAAGACAGAATTTTTATGCTACCTTTTTTCACAAACTAATTTATTGATATTAACACGAACGAAATAGTTCGGTAGACATGAAAACACGAACGAAATAGTTCGGTAGACATGAAAAGACAACGTGTTATCAACTGGTTAACGATAACCTAGAGGAATGATGGATTTTAAATTGAAGTATAACTTCAAACATCTCTCGCATCTGCTGCAACTTACTCTCATTTTGCATTAACACTCTCTTTTCCTGAATCGATGAACGACCGATTACTGTTTCAACCAGTATATCTGAACAGCTCATCATTTTTTAAGAATGAAGCGGCCTTGCTTCTCATAGAAATTTCTCAAAAATTTTCTTTAAAAACTGTGATTGATCTCTTAGTACGGGGAAACCATTTTAAAAAAATATTTTCATAAGAGAATTCGCAAAACCCAATGCCCTTTTTCAACCAGAACGAAGCTACCGAACTCCTTAACTTGAAAAGGTGAGTATTAAAAAACAAATGATTGGTGAAAAAATGGTGCATATAACTAAAAAGTGCAAGTAAAGATAATTGAACATAAAATGACTTACGAGTTCAAATGTCCTTTCGAAATCCTGAGTGTCTTGGGGAGTGCGTCAATCTCAACACCACCCTCAAAACGTTTGAATCAAACGGAATCAAGACCACAGCATAAGGATGTTAAACCTAATCAAGCATTTTGATTCTAGTTCAATGCTGCAATACAATAGATAAACAAAAACAAGGCTTCCTAAACATAAAAAGGGTTTTATTTTCATTCAATATTTGTCCTTTTTTTCCCCATTAATCTTGTTTAATATAAAGCATTGTCATATTATTCAGAACTTATTTAGCATTTATTTATTTGTTTTCTTGAAAGGAATGAGAGTCATGCTTTTGAGTGCAATACTTAGTGTTGACATGACAATAAACGTAAGAGGATTGGTGGATGAACGAATTAGATCTGCAAAACTAAGCATTGATGCATTGTCTCTTGTTTTCGTCGTTGTATTTTTTTATTGTGTTTGATAATCAACATACTGCTACGAAAGTTTCAATAGGAATTTCCATTCCTTTATCTCTTTTTTAGTTCGAAATAAAAATTAGATTAATCATTTCGAATACCTGAAAGATGACTCGTAGTAGCCAAAAAAAAACAAAAAAAAAAAACTCTGAAAAACAGTCCGTGTATGATCCAAACGCAAGGCTCGATGAATAAATGATAGGTTCATGACACTTTCATGTCGTTTTTCTACACATGATATCCTAAGTTATAATCTGTTAAAATATTTTAGTGTCTCATTTTTATATTTTTGGGGAAAATATGCTGTTGAAATGGCAAAATGACAGCAGCAACCTAAACCGTCTTCCTATATTTTAAACAAGAAAGTAGAACTAAACGAGTAATGATACCATTATGTTGAAGCTTCGGATACACTTGTGTGTGATTTGAATAAGTATGAAATACACGGGCTTTTTTATAAGCAACTAGTTTATAAAGATCACTAGTAAATTTTATCAGTACTGCAAGGATTTTAGGTGAATAAACAATATGAAATTTTGAAATGATGCAGCACTGGCCATAGCTAAGGCACATTTCTTAAAATTGTTAGACTAGGTTGCTATCCTAGGATAAGGTAACATAGGCTGTGGCTATGTAATGATTGGAATGTCTTAGACTTTATACTTTATACTTTAAAGAAGCAAAAAGGTTACAAAAAGGTTTCCAAGATGGGACATAATATATATATCATCGTTTAATGCTTAGCAACAAATTAAGCAACCATTACCACTAAAAAAGGTCATTTTTTAAGCAACATCACTATGAATGTCTGACCTTGGTTGCTTATTAAAAACACCGTGTAATTGTTCATTTTGAGCCTGCACTAAGTTTTTTTTCAGTGAATATTACCCTTTGAGCTTTATTGTTGTTTTAAAAAAGTATATATGAGAGGTCGTGTATCAGAAGGCAGGAATCTAATTGTATCAGTTCATTCGCTTTTTTTGCGAAAAACTAAAAGACTACTTTTCCATCTAATGCACGATTGAGAAAGAATGAGAAGGTGATGAAGCTGGACAAACCCTATAGTTTTAATGGTTCAGATTTATGGAACAGGTTGCAGCAGAAATGGAAAAAAAAGTTTGATTCAGCAATCATGAATCATGATACTAATGACTCAACGAGAAAACAGCTCCACTGCTGTGATAGCAGCATTAACACAGGAATCAAAGTAATTATTTAGAATTAGAATTAATCTTGACAAGTATGAAAATAAATTCAAATCTTAATCCCCTTTGTAATTAGCCCTAGATGCAAAAATAAGGAGTGCATATGGAAATAATAATGGACCCATGTCAATCTTAAAATTACTTCATTAAAATTCTCTTTCGGTTGATTTGCACGATAAAATATCAGATTGGTTATCAATTCGTCGTCTGTTTTAGGATGCCTTGTTTGTTTCTTTAACACAAACTAAACCTTTCTGCTTCTTTTCTAGAATGTGAGAAAGATTTCGAAAATATTGAGAATCTTCTTTTTGGTCCTTGCGGAAAGCAGCAGGCGAAGAATATAGCCGCTATCTGTATATCGAAAAGGCAAGAGACCCTGGGTTCGAGGTTGGATAAATGTCCTAAAGTTTATAGTTTGAATTTTCTCAAATGTTCGAAAGTTTTTCCACCGAAACGTTTTGTTATTTTTTAGACCCGTTTCTCTTGAGGTAACCTCGTTATCATGTCTAGCCTCTATTCTATGTATTCTATCTTTCATATTAGCGTGTGTTCTTCTGTAATTCCCTCCCATGTCCACAGTTCCAGCCTGGATTCCCCTTTGCAGGCTTTAAACTAAGCCTGGAATAGAGGCTATTTTTGAATTCCTGGAACAGGAAAATGATCAATAAAATGATTTTCCCATTTTGTTTCACAGCCTTATATTTTTCAACTTGTGTGAAAGCGCTTGACCTTCAGGGCTCATGGCCTCTTGTTTTCTTTTGGCTAATCCTTAACACCCTTCAAAAATATGAACAGGCTTAACACAACGTTTTAATATTTAGTCCTGGTAGGATCAAACACAAACTGCCTAGTGCGGGAACTGCTTTTACTACAAACCCATCGCGCAAATTTGTTGAATAATAACTGCGGAGGAGCACTTTTTTAAAAAAATTTCAATGAAAACGCACTTCGTCACAGTGACTTTTTAGTGACTTTACCCACTGGGTTGATGAAACTTTACATCGCACCCTCTGTGTAACACATATACTGAGTAAAGCTTTGAATAACAACTTTGACCTTGTACTCACGCCTGACAGACGCTGTTCGGTGAAGATGTATGTTCAAAGCTTTATCACATGATCAGTATGTTTCGACTTTTCATTTTAAGTGACTCAGAAATCCACATAAGTTCATTTTTCCTATCCTATACTCAATTTATTCCATGCACAACTTAGTTTCAGTAAATGACTTATAGTTTTCTGTAATGCTGCTTAAGAAAATGACTAAAAATTCAAAATAAACTGGTAAGCCATTTAATACGAGTAGTCAATATTTTCTGATTCATAACAGAAATGAATAATCCTATTTGTTTGTGGATGCATTTTTGACAAAAAAAAAATTAGTAAGAGATTCCTCACAGCCATGAGTCAAAAGATTATTATGCAGTTCTCTTGCAATCGGTAATTAGAATTTAATCCTTCTAATCTTATGATGTTGCAACGACAATTCAGGGATAATGTTAGAACAACCTCGTTTCCAGGCCTTACTTTTTTTCCTTGAATGTAAAGAAAGAAATTGAAATTTAGGTTGAATTTGAAGATGAGGTTTAGGAACCAAATTGTCTTAAGGTTTTGAAATCAGTTCTAACTGCTTTAGTTGTTAAGGAAAATGTGAAATTAACCCAGTGTACAAAATGGTATAATATAGCCACTATGATGAAGAGCATTTTTTTATTGAAATAGTGTGTGTAGTTCTTTAGAAATACACTCCTTGAATGAGCAGCTGTTTATTATTAACAAAGCCCTCTCAAACAAAGAAAAGAAAATGTATTGGCTCTCTCGTGGGGATTATCTGACAAGAAAACTGCTGCTACACTTTTTTCTCGATCTTATGATTTAACAAACGTGCGGATAAAAATTAAAAACCTTACTCGTGCGAAATTTGTCCGATATTTGTCACACCGAAAGCTTAGTGCTTTCACGATCTTAGTGTTTTTGTTATTTGAGAAAGTTATAAGAAAAGGTAACACAACGATATTGCACCGTCATCCTGTTTCAAAGGCACTTTTTATAGGGCTTATATTTTGTTCTTGCCTAGGGGAAAGGGTTATAAATAGATTTTCCCAAGGTCCCACTTGCGGTGCACTTTCACAGCCGATTTTCCAAGTCCTCGGTTACTTACATCATCTTACAAGGAAGATGTTAGGAATTCATATTGGACGCAGCGGAAATCGAACCGGGCTTGTATAAGAATGGATGGAACCGTTTGACCCACATGCCCCGAAAATGTTCATTGTTATCAAAATTGCACGCAAAGGGACAATGCAAAAAAATTAATACAGTAAGATCTGTAGTTGAATATAATTACCCCTTAGAATGTTTTCACCTCCCGTGGTCTACGCTTATGTCTAACCCAAACCCTAACCCTATCCCTAACAATAACAATAACAAAGAAAATCTAACAAGTCATAAGCGTAAACCACATATGCCCACACAAACATATAAAATTTTTCGCTACTTAAAAGAAAGATATAATAGTTGTTTTTGTAAAATTAAAAAAAAACTGACAAGTTTGAAACTTTTATATCAATATTTACGAATACACTATTAATATTTACCCCCGTCATTTCTTCCCGCCACGCGCGAAATCGAAATTCAAGGACGTCTTAAAAATACGCATTAAAAACGTCTTTCCAAGTCCTCCTTTAAAACATGAATTCGACGGCATTGCGAAAACGATAATAAGACGTCTTCAAAACGTCTTATTCTAAGACGTCTTCTGAAGACGCATTATGAGCGTTTTAAATGCGCATTATCAAGATACGTTTTATGAAGACCTGAATAAGACGAATTAAAGACGTCTTCAAAACGTCTTGTGCCGGCTGGGTGGGGTCATTATTTTCTACCACAGACCTCTATTATTCGAATCTCCATAATTCGAATTTCAAATTCTCGTCACCTATCATTTCCTCGAAATTCGAACTTTCCATAAATCCATGATTCGAACAACTTCGATGTTCGAATCACAGTGATGGACTGTGCAGCTTTTGTTTGGAAAATCCAAATTTTGGTGTCAAGGAAACTTTATCGTAAGCTTTTGACATTTCTGAGAATGAAAATTGAAAAGGCGACATAGTTGTATTCTTTTTGTTGTTGTTATTGTTGTTGTCATTGTTGTTGTTTATCAAATGACAAACAATATATGAATATTCCAGTTTCCGATGAAAAAAATTAAGTATAAAAACAGGTCATGAGTTTAAGTTGAAAATTGCTGTTGAGCAAGCGAGAAAAAAAATTACGAAAATAAAACTCGCATTGCTTTCGTGATACTTGAAAATTAATCCGCGCGAAAGGTTCTAGCTTTTAACACCTTCTAACCAAAAGGTTCGATAACTCGAACATCTTGTTATTCGAAGAATTGTGATTGGTCCCTAAGAGGTTCAAGTTTTTTAGTGTACTGTATGTAATTAATATAATCAAATTTCAGATCATCACTCTTATAACTATCATAACAGAGTTTGGGAAAACGAGGCATTAATTGACCATATGATCCAGATACTGCAAATCGACAAAACACCATTGCAAAAAAATGGAAAAGAGAGAAACTCGAGAGACAAAAGTCGCAACTCGAAGAAGTGAAGGCACAAATCACCTATCCAATCAAACTGAAAACACTCGAAGCTACGCTAGAAAATGGAGCGTCAAGCTGGTTGATTGCACAAGGAAGATTGATTCTTCTTACAAAAACAAGAATTCTGGGACGTCCTTAATTTGCGATACGGCATTTCATTGAAGAATCTACCATCGCGTTGTGTATGTGATAAACCATTTACTATTGATCACGCGCTTTCACGCGCTTTCACGCACTTTCGTGTCCAAAAGACGGACTTATCACAACCCGACACAACGAACTTCGAAATTTCACTGCCGAATTATTCTTTGAGTAATGCCACGACGTCCACTTAGAACCAACTGTGACACCTTTAGCGGGAGAAAAGCTTCCCAAGTACAATCAAATCGGTAGAAGCTCGTGTGGATGTAGCAGCAAGAGGAGTTTGGGCTAAAGGTCAGATGGCTTTCTTTGACGTAAGGGTCTTCAATCTCACTGTCAAATCTTACCTGAAAACCAACCTATCTGCTGCAAAAAAGGAAAGATCGTACAATAAACAAATTACATCAGTCGATCAAGCCTCATTCGCCCCATTGGTGTTTACTTGTTTTGGAGGCATGAGCAAAGAATGTGGCGTGTTATTCAAACGACTTGCCGAGCGAATTGCTGAAAAACGCAATCTAAGCTATAGCGTGACTATGAATTACGAATAAGTTTCCATCTGATACGTTCATGTGTTTTGTGCCTGTGGTGCTGCAGATCGCCATATTTCAAGTCAAATTATAGCAGCGAAATTGACATCGAATTATCGATGAACGAATCGAACTCAAAGGATTTGACTCTTTAGAAGGCATACCAGACATAAGACATATCGTGGAAGTATGTGGTATGAATATCTTGTAATGTAAAAAAATTATATACCTATGTAAAACACCTACTTTACTAGTGAATTACTTGACCAAATGTTCACTGTACAAAACAAATTGTACAAAGGTCAACACCATGAATTTGGGATATTTTAATATTAAGATTAACTAATCACGGCTAACATAATTTTCATTTTGATGGCGCGTTATTTTGTAATTATAACGCATTTGGCGTCCAGTAGTTGTTGTTTGTGATTGAAAATATTAAAAGAGTGTGTTCATTCGACAAATCATTACCATTATTTTGATACGATGAAAACACTTGTAATATTTGAACAAATGAGGCAAATCTCGAACCTTACCTCACTAACCCAGACACATTTGACTAGCTTTACACCCGTAAAGCCTGATGGTAACAATTTGCCAGACGAGCATATTGAAAAGGACATTAAACAAACTCTTACCCAGGGTTTCTTACCTTCTTGATATGCCCCGTTATAAAGAAAGGCAAGAAACCCTGGATACGAGGTTGGACATTGAGGTTAATTAAGAATTTTTTTTTTAAGAAATTAAGAAATTAACGTGTCAACGTGTCAAACAATTACAAAATATTTTTTTCCTATAATGACAATGAAATTAGAAAGAAATTAGGCTATCCAAGAAAGCCAATAGGAACACGATCATTTCTCCTGTCACATGTTTAGTCGTATTTGGTCATAATCAACCGCGACCGTCTTTCTGACGTTTTCATTGGTTGTTTATTGGTCACGATCTTTTACAAAATACGTACTATAAAGCAATTATAAAATGACCGTCTCAACAACGTCGTGTGCAAGCTGGATAATGGAGACAACGAATTGGTGCCTGACTACTTAATGGCGACAAATCATTAGCTTAAAAACGATACTGGTGATTGTGGTTCACCACAGTGTGTCGTTCCATTAATTAGTTAGTTCTTTGTTTTCATCATAAGTCAGAAACAATTTATCTTTTTATCAAAGATGTTTCCTCTGCGTAAGATTTAGCTAAGATATTTTCAGTACGTCCTTGTAAATATAACTTCTGCTCTTTTTTTTACACGATCGATATCTTACGCAAGAAATTCAACTAATGGGCTACCATTTTGATGTGTTGTAGAAAACGACTATAATTCAATTACCTCGTATCTCCATTTTCGCGGTCATCCTTAATTAAGTTAATAGAATTATTCAATTACTTATCATTGCTTGTGGTGAGTAGCTATCTTACCTTAAATACATTATGCGTTTAATAGTGTCGTCGCTACAAATATTTAATATGAGACAGAATAATGAAAAAAAGAGAACCGCACTATACATATAAATCACTCAATTATCTATGCTAATCACCATCAGCCATCAATCAATTAGATATTATTGCAATTTAGGTGATGTCATGACAAACTCTTCCTTCGTAAAATTCTGCTTATGATTTAGAAATGAAATGATAATGATAGACTTAAACCGATCCTACATACGACGGATAATGTCTAAACCAATCAGATTACAGATCTTTACCGATGTGATATTTTCCGTCTTAGCTATAGCTATATGTGAACTTTATGTTAAGTTTGAGCCCGGATAGCTTCCCTCGATACGTGGAAACCTTCTGAGGGCTGGTTCCCAGTGGGCAAAATCGCCAAAAAGCCACTGCGATGAAGAGCATTTTTATTGAAATCGTGTGTATCTATCTATAGAAATGCACTCCTTTGCAGTGATTTTTCAGCGAATTTGCCCGCTGGTTAGGCTGTTATAATCAAACCATCTGTAAAATGTTTACACCATAGACTTTCTTGGTTCGAGACCAGTATATTTTCATGTTGCGTATGCACGAAACAAATCTCCAGAAATTCTGGTTGTGTTTCACCATTCCTTAAATGTTCATAACACAACTTATTAATGATATCAGACATCTCGTTTTGAACATAAACAGCATCTAATTCTCTCAAATTTCCTGTCATTTCATTGAAACGAACGACTGCACCATGTTTCAGGATGTAAAGTGAGTCGCCAGTCACCTTTAATTTTTTTTCAATCGATTCGGTCACGGTAAATTATTGCTGCAGGAAATTGATTCGTTTCCTATCAAATTAACACAAACTTCCCACAAATAAGAATTTTTCCCCAATCTCTCAAAGATGATGATGAACTATCATAATGTCGAGAAGAAAGTGTGTCAGCAGTTTTCTTGTGAGATAATCTCCACAAGAGAGACAATCATTTGCTTTCTTCGTTTGAACGCTTTGTTGATAATAACCATCTACAGCTGCTCGTTCTCACACCATTTCACAATCATTTTATTTCTGCAGATATCAGCAAAATGCAACCCTCAGCTCCCCATGTAGCTAATAGTTCACTATCTTTAAAAATGCATGTAAAAAGATAACAGTAAATCCAATCTACTCTTCCCCAGTATGAAAGAGGGAAAGATTTTCAAATCCTCTACCAAGCGGATGCCCCAGGGACGTTTATTAAAAAAGTTTCACACTAGAAAATTGGGAATGTTAGCGCCACACTTGTCTTCAGAAACGTTATTCATTTTGGTATAAAGAAAGTGCAGGACGTTTATTCGATTCTTTTAAATCCAGTTTATCGGAGTATTCCTTAATAGGGTCTATATACGTTGCTAGGATCGTTACTAGGGAAATTCAAATTTAAATCGATGAAAATGCTTTATATCTTTAAAAGCACATGATTTTTTTTATATAACTTCATGCAAACTTTTCACCCTTGTTGAAAACATTCTGAATGTTCTTTCGTTGATATATATAATTTTAATCATAACATTGCCAAATTCACTTTATCCGGAAATTAATATTTGAAAATTAAATCGAATAATTAAGCAGTTTGTTTTTGCATATTATTGACAAGTCATTCAAAATAAACTTTGCTCCTCTTTAAAGTAAGAAGGTGACGGTTGTTATTCTTATGCAAAATTGGGTTGTGTGAAACGTGTAAAACAGCGTAACAATCGGAAGGAGGTGATAGTGGACAATCTGGAAAATACACATGCGATTAACTCTTGATATAATGTTGTGTTTGACAGAATAACAGGAGAAAGTTGAATCTTAAAATATCAGAAGGAAAAAACTAACTAGTGGTGTTTATAATGATAGAAAATCATTTCATGTTAACCCATGTTTTTTTCTCCACTAATATTGTCGAGATTTAAATGAGAAATGAATTGTAATTTTAGGCTTATAAGGGTTTAAGGTGACAATTTCGGTATATCACGTCACAAATTAATTGCGTTAAACACGTAAGGACAGTCAATGAAGACATCCTGCCAAGATTGCATAAACAAGGCATAGTTTCTGATGGCCTACAAACAGTTTCTTTGACATGAAGATTGCACAATAACCCCACAAATTGTTATTCTTTATCAGAATGTATTTCTCCCTGTTAATCCTCTATATTTTGTGAAGAAATGATCCGTTGATTGCAGTTCGTCATACAAAAATAGATCTTTCGACATTTTTGCAGTTGTATTTGCTTTTCTGTCTAATGATGATTGTTTAAAAAATCAGAGAAATTAATTAAAACAAACATCGAATTGCTTGTTGACTTTTCACTCTGATAAACCATTATTTTTAATGAATTTAAATATTTTTTGAAAAACAATAGACGTGTATATTTTAGTACGTCGTTTAAGGTTCGAGATCTAAAAATTCCTTTTTGTTTGTTGAAGATAGACGACTCGTGTAAGAGTATTGTTACATTCTTTCATGAAAAGTAAGGTGAAATTGACTTGAACATGTATGTGTACTAACGACTCTAATTACGACGTGCGTTCGTTTTTCATGTTGAAAAATCGTTTGTAGCAGGTTAATCTTTCTATACGGAAGGAAATGGGGGTGTCATGTGATTCTTTATCTAATGAATATCGATTTATGTATTAAATGTTTTTTCTCCTGGAGAAAAATTTGTTGAGTGTAGTATGCAAATATGTAATATGATCTCTTTCTTTTCTGACACTTTCTCAGTCCAACAAAATGGTCTGTTTATAATTTTTATTGTTTGAATATATTTTCCAATTTGTTTTTCTCTCGAAATTATGTTAATTTTGGAAATAATATTTTCGGATATACTATTTTATTTGTTACGATAGAAGTTTTACTTTTAGACAAACACCGATTTACCTCTTTTATTACCAGTGTTTATGATTTTTTTGTTTTGAAAACAAATGTGATTTTTAAAAATATCAGGTATTCAGAACAAGTCAGTGCAGTCATGCCGAAGTGATTTTGCTTCTCGTGCTTTCTTGATGGACATTCAACATATAACAAACTTGATTGTTTCGATGTTTGCCAACTGTAGAAACAGAACTTCTTGACAGGTAGCAAAAATCATTAAAAGAAGAAAAAGAAGAAAAAAGATGACAAAAAGAAGAACGTGAGGTGATCAAGAGGTGATCATGAGTGAAAAAAGAAGAATATAAAATTTACAGTTTAAATGATAAGTTTTGGAAAAACACACATATCGATATTGAAAAGTTTATTGAAATTAACATAGGTCACTGTCCGAGTGAAAAACATATGCGTTATACATTTCAAATTATATTTGAAAAATTAATTGAAAAATTGTAAATGATGGAAGCAAAATAAACGACCGGATATTGTATAGTTTTTTTGTATATATACGATGACTTTTTAATCTTAAATTCATTGATCACTGTATCGATTACTTTGTTAAGAAAATGTAAAGTCTATTGTTGCGTGAACAACTGGTGCCGAGCTTAGTAAATGCCTTTCTGATTGTGGTTTTTGACGAGTCTTATTGTATATTGTTATCGTGATTTTAACTCTAATTACTTTAATGACATCTTGTATTTATTAGCTAATAAATTGTTTATAGCATTAGTCTTCATTTGAGGAGTTTTAAAATAAGGTTTAAAGTCTTATTGAAGAGACTTATTATCTTTGTGATTATATTCCATAGCTCATATAAATATAAACAAACAGATCGATAATAAAAAATAAATAAAAGGAATGAGCTTTACTATTGATTCGTTACTGGGATTTGACAAGAAGATTGGCTCCAAGCCAGTAGTGAAGGACACAGGTGGATATCCTGTGAGATTCACGGCTACCAAATGCTTTTCATGGAAGCATATGAACGATTTAGTAGAGAACAAGGATTGGAACGGTAATAGTCGATTACCTAAGAAGAGAAATTCAACAGAAGATGAAACAGATTTACGATCTAAAAAAGGTTAACTCGATTATTTATTTAGATAATTTCTTTATACCTAGCAACTAATCAATGTTATATTGCTCTGTAAAATTCTTGCTGACAAAAACTTTTTTTTGGTATGGGATAGCAAGACTGGTCGAAGCTTTTATTCATATTATTAACAATGTTTATACAGGATAGTCTGAACAGTTATAAAATCCTGTTATCTTTTCTCGTTACAAAAAAGAGCTTTTTCCTCTATGATAACTTCTAAAATCCTAATTCAAAACTATTTTGTTGTTTAACTCAAAGTCTGAAATTGTAAATCTCAGCCATGTATTTTCCCTTCTGCTAGAGGGCAAATTCGGGCAAGACTTATTATTAAAATATTTCTTTTGTTGAATGATGAAAAACATGATGAATGATTTCTAAGAGCCATTGAAAATTTGCAGTAGTTAGACAAACGTCACTAAATCTTGTACTTCAAAGTGTGCTAATGTGGGGACATATAAAATGAACGAGCACAATTATTATGTATAAATTCAACCAATCAAATTCTTTAAAACAGGTACAAGCAACAAATTCAAACAGTTTGCGTTCGAACGTTAAAACATAACTGTTTGAACTTGTTAACTTTTGACAGATTCTGTTAGTTTAATACTCAAATTCCATATAAGTCTATATATAGGTTGATCTTAACCTTCAACTTGAGCGCCCAAAAGCACAAATGGAATTTTTTGTTTAAATTTTTATATTTTTTGTTCTTTTTTATTTTTCAAAATTTTTTATTTTCTAAATTTCAATTATTTGAAAATATTTTAATGAAACATTGATACCATGTTTGTTGCTTTTCGTGCTTTCTAATAAACTTGACAAAAACAACAAAACAATAATAATAACAACAACAACAAGGAGAAAATCAAAATGTTGCAGCCATCTTTGTATCGGATCTGTGTCTTTTACAGAAATGCCAATTACCAGTAATCAATTTTTAATTGGAAGAAATTTGACCTAAATCAGTTGCTTATTATTTTTATTGTTGTCGATTGATTTAATTAGTGAAGAATGAGTTTAGCGAAATCAATTTAATCGACCACATCGCCTTCACGATAATCCATTCTGATTGCTTTTTCATTAACGTCGTTAACAAGTAAAAATGAAGCTAATTAAAGGCTTCTCGGGTCCTTTGCTGTGCTTTTTAACTAATTGCTTTTTGATTGTTTTTCTTCGTGCAGTAATTAAGAACTTTTTAAAAAAAAATAAACTCCGAATAGATCACAGTGATAAGGGAGAAATGAAATCACTTTCTGTTCCGTCCTCTCTTCTGTTACGAAACAAGCTTTATCAGCTGTTGTGATCATTGAAAAAATAAACAGATTGATTTTGTTTTGATTACGTTCGGCAAAACAATCAACTTTCTATTTTTAATGTCATAGTTCGTAAACAATCCGAGGACATCGACGACGATGATCAACAAAGTGTAGAAAATAACGATAGCCGTCAAATGACGGACGACGATATACGCCAACTGAGTGACGACGAAATAAATACATCGACTTCCCCGTCTTCCCCGACATCGTCTTTACCCAAAAATCGTCGAATAAGGACTGCTTTCACGTATGAACAGCTTGTGGCGTTAGAAAACAAATTCCGTACAACACGATATTTATCGGTATGCGAACGTTTAAATTTAGCGTTAAGTCTAAGTTTGTCAGAAACGCAAGTCAAGATCTGGTTTCAAAACCGTCGAACAAAGTGGAAAAAACAAAACCCTGGACAAGACGTCAACGGTCCTATCCCTCAAGATATACATCCGCCACGATTTTTACCGTCACCGACACGAAGCCTATACTCGTCGTTAAGTCGCCATTCCTCATTAGATTCGCCGTTGGCATCATATAGACTACCTCCCACATTATTCGACTTCAGCCACTTGTCAACATCGTTTTCTCGGTTGCCGTCATCTCAGCACCTGTGCCGCTGCCTTTCAACGTCTTGCCGCAGTAGCAGTTGTTCTTCATATTAGCTACCATCTAACGGAGTTTTCTTGTTGTCATAGCAACACTTTAGTATCTTGTTCCCTTGGTTCAAATCTAGAATTGGAAATCGAAGTTTTGCCAGTATACAAACCTAACTCTTATAATTTATTCCATTGTATTTATTCGCATAAATTATTTATGAAGGTATAATTATTCCGCTTGACAAAATTAGTAATAAATAGTAATTTAATTTCGAAAACTTTGTATAGGTCTCGAAGCATCTTCCTAACCTTCTGAATTTGCTTGTTTTGTCTCGTCTTCTTTTTGTAAATAATAACGGTTGTTGTTAGTTTAGTTTGAATTATCAAGATGAATTTATAATTACCATTTTTGTTGTCTTTTCGTTGCAGTTGTTTGCCAGTTTTACCTAGCGGGGAATTAGCTGAAAAAGCACTGCGAAGGAGTGTATTTCTATAGAAATATACACACTATTTAAGTTAAAGTGCTCTTCGACGCAGTGACTTTCGACGATTTTGTCTACTGGGTTAATCATCATTGTTAATTACTGCGATCACCCATCACACTTCTGACTAGAACGTATTCATTTACGGATGTCATAGCAGCAACCTTATACCACTTATGTTTTTTTTTTATCAAAACAACGTGAGACTGGGCACGAAGTTCCTGGTTAATATTGATTGCGCGTTGAAAGTGTTTATCAAAAAAATTTCAGACATTTTCAGTGAAAATTCTTAAAATAGAGTTTGAAAGAGCGAGGCATCACTAAATGCTCACTTTCCCGAACCAACTTTGCAATGTTCACACCGTGAAGTTTTCATGGCCTGAAATTGTTGCTTTCTTTTTCAATTATCTCTATTTACGTGACATCACTCCTATATTCATATACGTTCTTTATAAGCAACAAGTTTATAAGCAGCACTAGTAAATTTCCTCTAAACCGGAAATCTAAGATAAATTAGCAACATGAAAATTTGAAATGATGCAGCACTAGTATGGCTACACAGCACATTTTTTAAAATTCTTACACTAGGTTGTTACACTAGAAGGGTTGCAGTACTAGGTTGTGCGCTCCATGTGATGGTTTCAATATCCCAGACTTTATACTCAGATACTTTATTTAAACGACTAAAAGGTACAAAATGGTTTTCAAAACGGGGCATATTTTCGATTACCGTAAATGACCAATTTTTACGGTGGGCGCTTATACGGACGGGGCGCTTGATTGAGTCCTAGGGCGGTTAAGAAAAAATCACTAAAACAACCAATACAGTTTATCTTTTCACTGAATATTGATATTACTCTAATAATTCTAATTCTCCTTCTTCATCATCTTCACTATTCTAAAAGCATGAAGTCTGAAGAAAAGAAGTTGGCTTGGTTGTCCTGCTCGAACAACATCAAACAAAACGTTATAGATACTCTCACTTTGACATGAAAATAATTTATTCCCGTGTTACTGACTTTCCTACATTATGCTGAAATATAATGTTCAAAAACCATTTTTTTTTCTCAATATTTTATGTTTTTGTTGAATAAACGCCCAGTTTCAGTTTTGGACCTAGACGCTTAATTCGGAACCTGGGCGTTTATTAAAAATTTTTCCTCCAAACCTAGCTGGGCGTTTAATTGAGTCCTAGGCGCTTAATCGGTCATTTACGGTAAAGATAAAGAACGTTTATATGAAGAGCTGAGGGCTGCACTATGCTGATGTGAGTAGAAATAGAAGAATTGAGAAATGGTCTGGGAAAGAGCAGCTGTTTATTATTACAATGCACTCAAACAAAGTAAAAAAATGATTGGTACCCTCGTAGAGATTATCTGACAAGAAAACTGCTGACACGTGTTTTTCTCGACGTTATGTTCATTATCTTTAACGCTTTAGCAACAATAATTAAGCAACATTACTACTAAAAAATGGTCATTTTTAAAGCAACATTAGCTACTACTAACGTCAGAACTTGGTTGCTTATAAAAAAAAAGTGTACAATTATAAAGGGTCGGTGGCAATGCCTATACGCTATAAGGAAATAATTGGCTTTACTACCAACTCAATATCTGCGATCCTCTCAAGCATGAAATTACTGTTCTGTTCATCAAGTGCAATATCTTGTGTCGCAACCAGTTCATGCACATTGATTGTAAAACATCTCTTTTCGCCGAAAGCATTTCGCAAAGTTTTTGAGGGAAATTTTAACTTCTCTCAAGCGCCCTCCAAAAGTAGAGAAAATCTACGGTGTAAAAGATCCGTGGTCAATTTCAATCACCCTTCGATCATGTAATCCCTTCTTTTCATTTTCATTGGACTAGTTCATCTAACAAGCTTGTTAGATGAACTATATGCAGTTACGATTTCCCGATTCCTACCTTAACGTCCCAGATTTCATCATTTTAGAACTTTTGTGAATTGACGCAACAATATTTCTCTGTAACTGATTAATCGGACTAAAGTACCAACTCAGGGTAATAAAGTACCAACTCAGTATTGTCACCAAAATCATTCGTGCGTTTACACCCAGTGCGTAGCTTTGTTGAAAAGGTAATGCAAAGGAAGGAGCACATCTCTCTAGAAATGTGTACATTGTTTCAATAAAAAACATACAGTGTGTTTCAAAAATAAGGCTACCAAAAAATTATTCACTGTAGTGTTTGACATAATTCTTAATGTAAAAAAAGTTTTATACCGACAAAAAGAGAAAAAGAAGAGCTACAGTGTGTTTCGTAATGTTGGAAATGGAAATTTTAAAGCTGTTTTTTTAAATGAATATACCGAATTTCAAAATAATTTTTACATCAATGGAAAGCCATTTTGAAATTCTTTCGGATAGTATGTTTTTGTGAAAAATGAAAAAGTGGTTCTTTAAAATTTCCATTTCCAACATTACGAAACACACTGTACTTGTTTTATGTCGGACGGACAAATCGGTAATTAGGGCTACGTTTTTCGAAAGTATACTAGAATAGACTTTACAAAATTCCAAAACATGATTTCTACAAGGATGATAGTCAAAACATATTGATCGTGTCGGATGGCCAAAATGCTAATACTTTTGTAACAGACCCAGTGACTCTTTGAAGATTTTGTACACCGTGCAGTAACAAATTCACGAAATGTCCATCTCAGTCATGTTGAGAGCTCCCTTGCAACCTCGAACCCAGGGTTTGAAGTTGACATACATGCTATATATGGTAATATTCATTATTTTTAAAGCAAATAACTGACAGCGAGCCAGCGCATGTTTGGCTAGTTCATATAGACGATATGATGAAAATGCTATATACAAGATCTATATACAAGATCTACAAGGGCATATAAGGGCATTTTCCCTAAAGTATACCAGTTCTTCCTATTTATTTGTTGACAAACTAGACAACTTACAGAATTTAAATAATTCTTCAGCGTGGGAAAATGTACTCAATGTAAGGACAACATTTTCATTTCCCGACGGTTTTCACCGATCACCGCAGTTATTTCGACCAATGGAAACCTGCCGAAATTCAATTTCCATAAGTTCATTCGGCATATTATTTGTAAACAATTTTTAAAAAATTTTAAATCGAATTTCGGTCAGGTTTTGCCATCAGACAGATTACGATGTCTGTAATTGGGATGAGGATGAGGTTACATGAAAACATCTTAACCCAACCTGTTGGAGCATTTTGATGGAAACAGTGTGTCTTAAGACATGTTATTCCAGGATCCTAGGTTCTGTGTTAGGATTACGTGTTTAAAAATATAGTAAATCCTAAAAGTTATGAAATTATGACATTAAGAGGTTGTATGTCTTGTACAAACATACTGGCCCAGTCAAAAAATAAAAAGTTTTGGCCCAGTAGACAAAATCGTCAAATAGTCACTGCGATGAACAGCATTTTCATTGAAATAGTCTGTATAATTCTATAACTAGCATGTAGCTTTAGCTAAAAATGCCCCCGCGCTCAAGCATTCCAATTTATACAAACAGCAAGCTATACATTAACAGCGGAAACGAAAACAAGTTTTTGGCCGAAAAAAAAATGTTTGGGTTGATTTGGGACCTGATATGAGGCAAAGTTATATGCTTAAATATTTCGACAAAATCAGTTTTTGGCATTTCAAAACCAACTTGCAATATGCAAACCAAATAGATCTACACTTAAACAGATGAAAATACGCACAAAACTTTGTTACTTTTTTATCTCTTAGCTCTAAGTTACACTGATGCTAATATACCTTTCAAAAAGTGTAAATAAGGCTTAACAAGTAATTTTAGAAAGTATTTGCTAAAAACAAGAGAAATGTGTGAATTGAAACCATGGATACATATTTTATAATTTTTATAAGATTTGTTTAAAAACATTCTGTAAGAGCCAAAAAAAAAACTTTTTCAAAAAAAAAAATTAAAGCGAAAAATCCATTGCGTTTCAAACTTTGATTTAAAACAAAAAAATAGCCAAAGTTTACATAAAAAAAAACAAGAAAAAAATATATAGGTTTTATTGATCATGATCACACTAGGTTTGGAAGACAGTCAAAGAAGAAAAAGACGAAGAACGACAGTTTGTAATATAACTTTCTTGTATACACAGAAATCCAATTAAAATCTTTTGAAGATTACTGAAAGAAGAATTTAGAGTTAAAATATATACAAAAATAAAATGTATGGTTGACAAAATTTCGGATATCAAGCTGTGCTTCAAAATCCTTGTCGTTCACTTCACTAAAACAACACAAAAGTAACACGAAAAATGTCTAAGCAATTTTAGCATACGATCTTCCTAAATAACATAGTATAATATAATAATAAATTAGGAAAGAGAAAAACATTTTGTCTCCCACTTACAGTACCATGCTTTGAAACGGGAAAAAAGCAAAGTCAGCTTATAATTGTATTCCACCGTGTAACGTCCACACGAAAGTTGGAGGATGAAGATGATGATGATGATGAAGAACAAAATCGGAAACTGACATTCGCCTATCTCGTGAAACTACTATGCCTCCTCAAAAATGCACTCCTTCGTAGTGGTTTTTCAACAAACTTGCCCATTGGGGTTTTTCTTTCCATATGAACTGTTTTCTATTATAATTCTTTTTACGTTATAATGTCCTTTTCACTCAATTTTGTGATCATGTATTGAAAAAGATATGTGAATGTACAAAAAAAAAAAAGAATCCTGCAATTTGATTGGCCAAAACAAAATAGTAATCTGTTTATTCATGGTTTATCACTGGACGTTACAAAAGTATAGATCGATAATTTAATACACTGTGTTAACCCAGAGTAAATACTAAAAACAATATTTAGCATATCATAAAATTATGTTATCTTGACAAATCGTTCCCATCAGACTTTCACGGTGTCAATGTTGTGAAATGGTTTGGGTAAGTGAGGCTCAGGTTATTGCTCGTCATCATTGTGTTACGTTGTGTTACATACTTTTATCAATCAACGATATTGGTCAAATTCTTTTATAAGTTTTTTCACTGTGTTAATCCTACGGCAACAATTTGTCAGATGAACGCACTCTCTAAATAGCAACATGAGAGTTTCTACAATATAGCCATATCCACCATGAGGTCTGTTCATTCATAAGCTTTGTTTGATGTTGATTGACAGTTGTGATTGACAGCTCACATGATCTCAGTTTTTAATGAATCTGTGTGATGTTATGAAAACTCTGACAAGATCTTGGCCAATTTAAAAACGCCATTTGCATGACGGGTCTAATGAAATCTTGGTCAAGCTCATTTTACCTCTGTGTGTGAAAATATATATTTTGGCTTCTAATTTCTTTATGTGGTGCATAATCCATCATTTACATTTCTAACATTTGTTGAAAAACCACTGCGACAGAGCGCATTTCTATAGAAATATACACGCGCTTTCAATAAATATCACGTGTGATATAATAACATAAAATAAAATCACCACGAACGGAAGGTGTGCCAATGTTGCAGAGCTCGAAAAACGGATCATAAAAATGTATGGGATCGTTTCGTTACGATCAACCATTGCAAAGATATCGTCGATTGATGGTTTCAAATGACATCACAGCCGCATCACCCCAAACGAATCCGGCCTAATTTTTTCATCACCTCATCGCTAGTAACGTGAACCCCCCAAAACGCCAGTTATTGCTTCTAGGATAGATTTGCCTCTAAACGCTACGTTCGAGTGGGGATACAATTGTAATGGTTCCCCCTGATCAAATATCTGACATAAACATAAACAAATAAACAAATAAATAAAAAAGCTAAGCAACCGTTTTTACAACGATTAGTTGTTTTTAGCAACTAACTATTTGACGTCATATTCCAGATACACAAAGATACTGAAGGGAAGTTGGCGCGCGGCACTAACACGATGGCGAAAGAGCAACTGGAATACGCTAAGAAAACGAAATTGTATGATTGTCTGTATGAAACTCTAAATGAATGTTTAACAGAACGCCCAAAAGATGTTGTGGACACGCTCGAGGCGTACTTTAAAAAGAAGGGGCGTGAAAAACGTACTAATCATTCCATTGTGAGTGAACAAGCTGCCGCCATGAAAACTAAATTATTTACTAACGAGGCGGATGATAAAAATCAGTTAGGTGGCGATACTGGGGAAGATCTGCAGTTTCCATTAAGAAATATTGTGCAGTCGGCCTTTTTATTCGAACAAGCGGGTATAGGTGTTGGTCGCGACGAACAGCTTAGGATCTTGTTAGCACTCAAGCAGTTAGCTCTGGAGCAACATGCGAACGAAATTCGTTTTTGGGGCAAGGTTTTCGGAATACATGCTGATTATTTTATTGCTGAAGTGGAGCTGATGGATGACAGAGTAGTAGAGGAAGAAGATGATATAGAGGAACAAATACAAGAAAAGAACGGTGAGGATAGATAACAATTGATGTACCGATTGTTATCCAAATAAGTAAATGAGTAAGTAAGTAAGTAACTTGGAGATTTTAGTCGTTGGGCTTCCATAAGTAATGGTTGGCTCTTCCACCCGCCGACTTGCAACTAGTAATTGATTTACCGAACCGCGAACCCTGAATGGTTGCACAAGCCCGGCGACATACGTTTTAAAAGTGGAGGGGCCAAAAATAATCTGTGAATGAAAACAAGCCTTAAAAGTGATCACCAAACTATATGTTAAAACACATTTTTAGATTCACTGAACCCAAAACTATATTTTGTTTGGAGTCAAGCACCCCTGTTACAAGACACCAAATTCATTGTTTCAGCAGTTTCAGATTTTGTTCACAACACACATTTCCCGACAGAGTTTAAACGTCGATGTTTTGCTACGTTCATTTCAATGTTTTCAATTCAAAATGATTGATGTATATTAAGGTGACGGGATTCAAACATTACATTAACAAGGTGAAAACACTTATAAAATTATTTGAACAAATGAAGCAAATCCTAACCTACCCTCACTAACCCAGACACATTTCACAAGGTTTACACCGTAAAGTCTAATGTTTGAATCCTGTCCCAGGAACTTTATGTTAGAAGCCGCACACTTACGACAGGCATGTGATGAATTTTCACCATACTCATTTTCATACTTAAAACACATATTGTTTCCCAACCCAACTCTGTTATAACGTTTAGACACATCAGATGGCCCTGAAGAATGCGACCGTCTTCCAAAGTCTACTTGGCAGCCTCCACCGACTATCCCAGCCGAACCAACACTGACTGGTACCAACCGGAAAGTTTATTTTGTCTGCAATGAACCGGGTGGAAAGTGGAACCGACTGCCAAATGTAACCCCGGCTCAAATCGTATGCTCGCGGGAAATTACAAAACTTCTTACCGGTTGCTTGGCAACAGAAATATGTTCGTATCCACCGTTTCCTGGTAACGAAGGAAACTATCTTCGCTCTCTCATAGCAAGAATAGCAGCTTCGACACATATAAGCCCGATCGGATATTATTCACTGCCCGGTGAAGAAGATGATGATGAAATGTACGAAACATTTTTTGTCAACCCTGAGTTTGAGGGATTAAGCTCAAAAGAACTCGCTAACCCAACTATGTGCAACTGGGTTCACCACACTCAGTACATTCTTCAGCAAGGCAGATGCACATGGTTCGATCCTTATGTTAAGATTAACCCCGAAGACGATTTTGAAGAACCTGATGATGAAGACGAGGAAAGTCCAACAGAACTGGTCCCACGAGAAACTGGTCCGCAGATTCTGACTTCTGTTGCACTCGACAGTAGCATCGACTCCACACAAGCGTGGTCCGTAAAATTATCATCTCAACTTCTTCCAAGTCATGGTGTCACCATTGCACGATCAAACCGATGGCCTGGAGCGTACACGGTCAGTAAAGGAAAGATTTTTGAGAATATTTACATTGGATGGGGAACTAAATATTCTCACGGCAATTTCAACCCCGTCGTTCCTGGCCTGACAGCTGCCGAGTATGTCAAGGATGAATTCATTGCGGAATTCCCGGAACCGACTTTGGAAATGGAGAGACTGGCGAAGGAATTAAACGGAGAAACTTTGGAAGTCGAACACGCGTCAGACACAGACGACAACTAATGTAGATGTTTTTTTATATTTATTGATTGATTGAAAATATTTAAAATCGATTCTTTTCACAGCCATTAAAAAAAGTTTTTACAAAGCTGAATGAGCCTAACTTGAAATTATTTATTCATGAAAAATATTAAAGGAAAACGCAAGGACAAAATGGCGCCCCATATCATTGATATGACAGCACAAGGATCATCAAGATTAAAAAGTGTTTTGCCCTACGTTTACCTTATAAAATACTAAAAGTCTTTAAGTGGTTAAAACAAATGTGGAGATTAAGTCGTTTGTCACTTGTTGTATCACAGTTAATAATCGTCAGAGAGTAGCGATTCCTTAGAGTCACCGTTAATATCGAAAGTGGCCGGACCGCCCTTTTCTAACTGGCGTAACACTAGGCGTTTGTAAACTCCGTCTTGGTGTAGCAGTTCTTCGTGTGTTCCTTGTTCTACTACTGTTCCTTTGTTAACGACCAGCACCTAAAGTGAAAAGTTTAAAATAAAATAAATTTTTAGTGGATGTATTCAAGTGTATTAGTGGTCAAAGGGAGGCTGCATTACAAGGGACCTTGTAATCTGTGGACACCAGTGGACACTCTTATAATCCATGTACCACGTGGAGAGATCGCCTTATTAAGGAATGTTCTTAATAAGGCGATCTCTGAGAAGGATAAAAAAGGATCAAGGGATAATGTAGAATGTATGGATGAGAATGCATGGAATCACAGGAACTACACAAATAAAATGATAGATTGGGAAACAACTTTGATTCTCAAAGAGCAGTCAGTTCAATTGGAAGACACCTATTGTGCACGTACCGATATAATAAAAGGCAACGAAAAAACTATCAACAGAGAGAGAAAAGCACTTTTGCTCACTCAGTAGTGTTCGATACTTAAAAGGATCAAGACATGCATCTTGGGAAAGACACACTTGGTCTATATACTCAACAAGTCTACACAGGATATGGTATTAATTAGAATCTTGCGAAATTGGCTCCCCTTCAACCATTTGCGCTTTTCAAGCTGTGTGTTCATTTATTGGTGACATTCTTAATCCATTCACTGCAAGGCCCACAGATACTATTGACGTCAATTAAACAAGGAAACGAACTTACCCTTGAAGCATCTCTCACTGTCGAAAGTCTGTGAGCGATGACCAACACCGTACGACCAATCATAGCTCGATCGATCGCCTCCTGTACCAAATGTTCACTTTCGGCATCGAGGGCACTTGTAGCCTGTAACGTATAGATAGGTAGCAGAAGGTGTAATCGTATAAAAATACGCAAAATGATAGGTAAAGATCCCAGTGAACGAAAATGTCAAAAAATCACCGGACAAAGAGCATTTTCATGGAAATAGTGTGTATGCTTCTATAGAAACGCACTCCTCCGCAGTGATTTTTTGACAAATTGCCTCAGTATTGATCAGATCAAACGATCAGATCAAACGAACACCTCTACCTCGTCCAATAACAGTATATCCGGATTCATCAGTAATGCCCTTGCAATAGCCACCCGCTGCTTTTGTCCTCCAGATAATTTTATTCCTCTTTCTCCGACACTTGTCTCGTATCCATTCTAAAAATATGATGAGATTTACAGGCTAAACAACATGGCCTTGCCATACAGTAAATTTACTGACAGTCGACTGTCATATATTTTAATGCAGCTGATCATAATACCATATTATAAAACCCACATTCTCCAGGGCCCCCATTGATAGCAGCCTTTGCGTTGAAGGGGTTACACTGGTGAAATATGTTTTTAAATAAATAAAAAAAAAATTCACATCCATACAAATCCAGTTCACACTTCCCATAATAAAATTCCATGGGTTTCAGTTTTAACAATTTTAGTATAATCTAGATCGATCTCTGAATAGGTTTCCCTTGCATTACAGTTCGTTTTTGAACTTCCGGAAAAATTTGAGTCTCAATACTTTAGGGATGACGTCATCAAAATGTTCAATTGATATTGACATCTATGTGGTATTTGTATGGTTTTATTTAGTTATTGTAAGGTAACTGGGAAGTTTTATGATGAGAAATAATTGTTTTTCTCACCCTTACTGACGACCACCAGAGGGCTTTACTACATGCTCCCGCACCCTGAGAGTTTTCATAGCACAAACATGAATGTGAAACTTGAAACTTACCTCAAATGTCACGATGAACTCGTGAGCGTTAGCTTGACGGGCAGCTTCTTCTATCTATAAAGTGATAAAATCTACTACAGAAAACTATTAAGATTTAAACGCTGATTGGCAAATGATGGTGTTGCGTTTAACATATTCACGTAGACACTTGAGTTAAACTCAACGCTCCAAGTTGTTAGTATCATTTACTGCCCACTCATGCATATATAAAAATGAATTAATTAAACGTGATAATAGCGAAGAAATTTTTTGGCGTTAACTGATTGGAAAAAGTAGAAACACTTCCATAACTACCTCGGCTTGCGTTGCATCGATACCAAATGCGATGTTCTTAGCAATTGTTGTGGCAAAAAGAACAGGTTCCTGGCTTACAATCCCCATGCGCTTGCGCAACCAGTTTGTGTCCATATCATCCAACCGGTGACGATCTGCAAGATAAACATAGATAGAAATTTGTTCTTGAAAATGAAGATTAATCTACGAACACTAATTGCATGCGACAAATCCACTCATGTGTTGCACGTACCAATCAAAATAGCGCCATCAATAGGATCGTAGAATCGTTCCAATAGGTTGATGACCGTACTTTTGCCGCCTCCCGATGGACCAACCAATGCTATCGTCTCTCCTGGCTTCATATCGAATGAAAACGCCTATGATCGGCAAAAATAGCAGATTTTTAATTAAAGTAGATTCTCTGTAACTCGAACCTCGATGAGGAAAACAAAACCGTTCGAATTTTGGAGAGCAAGAGTGATATTGCTAGGTTTTAACTTGAAGGGACTCACTGATTCAGGTCGAACTAAGGGAAAGTGGGCAAAGTCGTCAAAAACGCACTGTGAGAAAGAGCATTATTATTGAAATAGTGCGTATATTTCAATAGAAATGCACTTCTTCGCAGAGATTTTTCAACAAATTTGCTCACTGGGAAACACATTTCCCGGTGTCACCGAAATAATTACCCAACAGTCATTATTCCTCAGGAAGAATGTACTGCCTAGGAACAACAATAGGAATGACGGGTACAAGGAAATATAATCAAAGTAACCAAGTAGACCACAACTAGACAATAATGAACAAGCATACATTCCAAATCCGAATTCCAATGTTCAATGGAATGACTTCACAGGGAGTATTTTTTTCCTGACAGGAGTA
The DNA here is from genome assembly GCA_027922465.2 of Turritopsis dohrnii. Classification (NCBI taxonomy): domain Eukaryota; kingdom Metazoa; phylum Cnidaria; class Hydrozoa; order Anthoathecata; family Oceaniidae; genus Turritopsis; species Turritopsis dohrnii. The sequence goes on along the minus strand of BQMF02000109.1, from coordinate 789,009 downwards.
CTTTTTCACTAGGTTATAAGTACTGGGGGAGTAATTATTTTCTAGGAAAAAAGTACTGTGGGAGTACTTTTTTCAGAGAGTATTTATTTACGGTTACACCGGCATTTTTACAGATATGCTTCATTTATTTTTTTAACTGTTACAAATGAACTTTCATACCTTTAACACAGAAGTGTCTGGTCTGGATGGATAGTGAAAATAAACATCTTTAAATGAGATATTCACTGAAATAAGGAGACAGGAGATTTTGTTGACCACAAATGATTTTGAAAGCTTTTCTCGTACTTGTTGCAATGGAAAGGTTATTAAAACAAACTCCAAAACAAAACTTGAATTTATTTTTATCATTTTTATAGACTTGAATCGTACAAGTCTTTTGAAGTCAAAGGCTTTTAAAAGATAACAAATTACAAGAGAGCCAATTAATGGTTTTGCTTGTTTGTTTGTCATTGGTAGCAGTTTGTTTCTTGGGAGTCCCACTGTTGACATCAGTACACTGCAATCCATGTGTGCATTCGCGGCAGTTCATTATTAACAAAAATCAATTTAGTTATTATCAATTTAGACATGAACGAGAACTGCAACAAAACTAAAATTTTCAAACATCATTGTTTAATGTGTTTAAAATTCTAAGAATCTGTACAGAATATGACACCCTTCTCAATAACCCAGCGGGAACATTTGTTAAAAATCACTGCGCAGGAGTGCATTTCTATAGATATATACACGCTATTCCAATAAAAGTCCTCTTCGTTGCAGTGATTTTATGACGATTTTGCCAAATGGGAATGCTTACCTTTAGCATCAGGTAATTTCACTGTACCAGGTTGTAATGCAGGTTTTCGATCAAACAACTCAAAAATGCGAATGGAAGCACCAACAGCCTACAAAATAAACACTGGCAATATAAAGCAGAACTTTAGAATCTGAAATGTGTGCAGTAAGGAGAACTGTTTTTTCACTCAAGACTTTTGTAAACAAACTCATGTCATTCAAAGGTACAATTCAGTTTCATAAATCCCTTTGGCAAGCTGTAGGATATTACTTTTATAGAACTCCAACAACTTTATCGCAGATTAAACTAAGCTAAACTAAAAGTCTGCAGTTGTTATGATTAAGATCGTACCTTCATGAAATCCCCATATAATGATGAGAGGAAAGCAAAAGCCATAGCAACATTTAACGCATACAAAATAAAGGCTGAATAGAAAAAGGTAAGATAGTTACAGAGTGAAACAGGTTTCGTCATAATGTCAATTTATTGAAAACAATTGGATGTAGTTGCAACTTACAAGTTAATTCCCCCACATTCATACTTCTATCATGAACAAGTTTACCTCCATACCAAAGGACAAGGACAATGGCACCCTATAAAAATGTGGTGTATGGTTGCTAAGTGCAATAAATGAAGACGCTATGGGGAGAAATAGTCATTTCTGAATGTAATGGTTGAAACCTGTGTTAGGATACCCATCATCATGTTAAAGTAACCTAAAATGACACACAAAAAATAAACAGTGCTTATCTGCTTCTAGTTTCATACTGAAACTTGAAATCTTCAGATAGAAAAACAGGTATTAGACTTCCTACCACTAGCCAAAGACAACTTGGCACCAGCCATGAAACTTTTATCGATGTCATTGCCGTATTCCTCAGAACATTTTGATTCTTGAGAAAAAGAACGAACAGTCCGAATTGAGCTGATAGTTTCTTCTGCAGATGAAGCTGATTTAGCTAATTCGTCTTGAAATATCTTCTGTTGCTCACGAACATATGCTCCTAGACAGTATGTTTGTTGTATAATGATTCTGTAACGTTGTCTTTATTGTTTGATACAACAATCTTACAACAGCAAGCAAAAGAGTCAACATACAAAATTCAAAATGAGAATGATATACAAAAAAGCTTAAAATAATTCTTCTACAGAACAGGTCATTTTACAGCTTCCATTGTGCTTCATCCTTCTAATTCCCACGATTGAAAAGTCATTAAAATCAAGTGCTTTCGAAAATAAATTTATTAAAATTTCACTTTACCATATCTCTGTGCTCCAATACCAACAAGTGGAACAATAGCTAACAAAACACCACCAAGCTTGGGACTTGTTATCAGCATAATGACAACAGAACCAATAATTTGCAATGTGTAACGCAACAACATGGAGATGTTTACCTTGAATGACGATTCAAAGAAAATCATAATCATAATAATCAAACTTGTTTCAGTTATATAAAATAGTGATTTTAGAAAAAATACTTACAGATAAGGCATTCTGGATAACTTGTGAGTCTGAAGACAGTCGATTCATCAACTCACCAGTTCTACCGGCAAATCAAATTAAAAATTTTAATTCTACAGAAAATGAAATACTTTCAAAACACATACCATATATCAAACTTTTCAGGATTCAGAGACAAATGTTGTGGAAGGAAGAATAGAAAGATATCAAAAGTTTAATAACAGTCACCAATCCAACAAAATACATTTTATGTAACACTCTTTAGTACCTCAATAGGCTTACCAAGTGCTACTAATAAGCTAATAATCTTACCAATGTTTTATTATAAATTGACATTCTTACCTGTTCAGATCAAAAAATGCCACTTCCTGAGCAATCATATGGTTAAACAACTAAAAAGGAATCAAATTCAGCAATAAGAAACTATGAAACTTGAGTAAAATGAAACCATTTGTGGCTTTATGGACCATCTACATCAATCAAATACTTGTTCACTCACATCTTTGCGCAATTTAGCAACGATACTCTGTCCAGTTAGTGTATATAGCCATGATCGAAAAAAAGCTGCTACTCCACCGATCAAATAAATGATGAATAAAACTAAGATTGCTTTATTCAGTTCCGCTGTAATTAAACAAAAGTGTTATTTATTCAACAAATAGATAATCACCATGTAAAGTAAAACCAAGAAGATCAATCAAAGAAGGTCGAATATCAAGAGTAAATGAAACTACATACTTTCTCTTTACAGAATTACACAAAAACAGAATAACGTACACCCACCTTACCAATCAACCCATGTTACTGCCTGACTTGAAAAAGGAGTACAAAAGGATAAGCCTTTCAGAACATTTGAGTTTTTTCTTCAGTACAGTAGATTTGGAAGGAATATAGAAAAATCGATAGCATAAAAGACCTTATATAATAACAGACATAATTGATGAATCACAAGGTACGTACTCATGGTCTCTGAGGTGGCAGCCTGTATAACTCTTCCAAAATACAAAGGTGCTATCATATTAGAGCCTGTTGAGCCAGCCAGCCCAATCGTGCCGACCAGCAACTTCCATTTTTCCTAGAATTTAAAAGCTTCAAGATGACAAAAAACAACTGTATAATTCACTTAAATATACAATAAAGTATTGTGAGAGACATTCTTACCGGCTTGACCAGAGTGATCAATCGACGCAAATTTACAGTTGTAGCTTTTTTGTCACTTGTCCCACTTTCCTTTTCTGATAAAGTGGCATATTGGAACTGTAATTTGCGCAAATGACGTAAATAAAATATGAAAATGACAGCATGCAGCACAGTGAATACCAAACTGGAAATACACATTGCATAATATTGATTATGAGCCAAAGGGTTTTCGTCCTTTAAATATTTCAACAAAACTTTGATATCTTTGTACAAAATATAAATAAAACCAGCAAGGTGAATGGCTGCAGATGAAGCTTTGACTAACATCTTGTTATCTTTGGAAGTTACCGATTTTAAGGTACTTTCGAGCAGTGCATAACAGACAATTAATATGATGCAACGACCAAAACTTATGCATACTAATTCAAAAGGTGACGTTGTAATGCTAAAGTCTGTTATACTCTTTGTTATATCTGATCGTGGTATTTCAATGATCCATAGTAACAATGTTGAAAGAACATCAATGATTAGTAGAAGTGCAGAAACAGTAAAAAATCGCGCAATTGGAAAATGGTATCCTATGTGATCCTTCTCCATATCCTTGTTTTTTGTGAGATCTAAAAACCCAAAGAATAGGAAAGACTGAAAATATAGAATCATCACAGAGATAAGTTTCCGAACAATACAATGTTTATATATTATAAGAGATAAAAAACAAAACAAGTTAAAATAAATTTAGCTTTACAGTTGAAATCCATTTTCAATGTTGTCCATATAGAATGAAAATGTTAATAAACATTTCCCTTGATCAATATAATAAATGAACTTTGTGCACACAGGTAATTTAATGCTCTCTCTCTCTCACACATTCCCCTTGATGATAATTAACACTTAGTTAATTCTCAAACATCAGTAAATACTTTTAAGCTTTATTAAAACAACAATGTTGTTTTTAAAAAATCATAACAAAGTAGATAATACTTATAAATGAAAAAGAATTGCTCATCAAAAAATACATACTTGCTATTAATGGAACCTAAATTATAGGTGTGAGGGAATGATACGCAATTGAAAAATAAAAAAATAATGAAATAAAGCTTTCACCCCAATGCTGGAAATGTTAAAGGGCAACCACTAAAAAGCAACATACAGACTTAAAGTGTGCTAGAGGTAAGATATAAATTACCAAAAATACAAAACAAAGATTGGTACAGTTCATTCATTGATCCATTCATTGACACAACAAGTTTGTATCGATGAAAAGAGTCTTGAACTTCATTTTGAGATTGATAAATAAAATTAAAAGCTCTAATTTGAAACGGTGATTATCTTGCAAGACCTTGTTATGTTTTTATTTTAAACTATAAAAAATGCAGGTTTTGTGTGTATTATTCACTTTAAAATTTTGTCTGTTTATTTGCTTATTGGTCTGTTTATTTTTTTTATTCATTTGTGGCACAACCTATACCCACAATAAACATAAACAATCGGCACTTAAAATCTATTATTTTTACAGTCTGTTTCATTTACAGTTTAAGAAGGGTGTCATAATGAACTAGGGCTTCAAATTTCTTAGATATTTCAAAAAAAATATGATGGAACTTCAAAGTGATTCCAAAATGGTATTGTAAGGGGTGATAGTACTTATACGTGAAGTCTATAGTTTTTTTAAACTCTGTTTCAATTTATATAATATATACACCCTTGGAATAGTTCGTATAGATGACCTACGAATAGCATCATTGATTTTTAAGATGTTATTTACAGATAATAATAATACTAGACAAGTTATAGTAATGACAATTATATACACCTAGTTTAAACAAATAATAATTAAGCAATATTAAAAGCAATATCATCACCTTAAAGGAATTCCATTTTATGCTTAAAGGGATTCCTACATGCAAGATGATATTGTAGACAGATGATTTGATTGAATTGACATTTCAATTTAAAAATCATTAAATTATACAATACAAAATGATGTAACAAGACAGTTATATTTTGTTGATGTGTATAACTTCTAAATTGATAAATATCGGAACTTCCACTATCAATCAACTCAGAGTTGCAGTGTGCAACAAATCGCGTACAGACATGACAACATTTTGAAAAGAGAAAGAGGGAGATTTCATTTTGGTTTACGGCTATGCGCAGCTTTGTTGTGATGATGCCCATCACATGATATCAGGAGGGTCTGAGCATATGCAGACCTGCACATAAACTCAACACAGAGTGAAATTAGGTGGCAAAAAAACGACACAAGTGGAATTAAAGAGAAGTGAAAGAGGGAGATTTCATTTTGATTTATGGCAACGCACAGCTTTGTTGTGATGATGCCCACCACATGATATCAGGGTGGTCTGAGCATATGCAGACCTGCACATAAACTTAACACAGAGTGAAATTAGGTGATAAAAAATGACAAAAGTGGAATTAAAAAGAACTGATAACCTATAGTTTCACAGTTCAAGGTTTCGATGATCGTCTCTGTGCGAGAGGTTTTTTTTACACTCATTATCGGGAGTCTCCCACTGAAATCGGAAGGGTTGGCATGTGTGAGTACATTACAAGGATATAATGCAATGCTAAATCATAATAACTAAAAAAAGTTATTGCAATAAATGAGAATAATAGCACATACACTGCACATAAATTAAATGTATATAATATATATAACATTAAGCTCTAAAAGAATTATGACCTTATTTCAGTATATTTTATATATAATAGATCTTTGTATATAATTTACTGAACTGGATGGAGAGTAACAGAAAAACAGTACCAGAGTAACACCTTGCAAGTTCTACCCCCAACAGCCCCTATCATTAAAATTTGTTTCTGCACGTCATGTGTAATATCATCTCTTCTTCTTCTTCTTTCAATCCAACGCACTCCTTTCTTTTAACTGCAATGTGAATGATGGAATTTTGACAAAAACTATATAATAACAGATATACTACAACTGCAAATGCTGCAAATTTTTTTGCTTAGTAAACAGAATATTCTAGGCATACTAGAAAGCACTAGAATATGAGACCTTAAAGTGCAAACGCCGAGTTCACAATTTCATTATTCTGCCAAAAGTTTTCCATCCAGACATAGAAAACATGAGAACGTGAAACGTGAGACCTTGAAGTTACATGAATTATGTAACTAAAACATGCAAAAATAACGCGCGTTATCCTTTATAAACCGCAGAAGGTCCGGCTTAAGACCTATATCTTAGAGAAAAGAATCCCGTGTGAAAATACAGCATAGAAAAGCAAATGTATAATGTAAAATAAAAATATACCATGTTCTTCTTGAGGAAAGGATTTTCAGAAAATAGCCTAGCTCAGGAAAAAGAAAAAAGAAAAACAAAAGTTCGAGAAAAGATTGTTTTCAAACACTTAGTATATTTTCCAGCAAGGTGCGTTAGGTAAAACTCTTCAGTGCGAATGTCACACAGAGTAATAAAAAATGAATGGAGGAGGAAATGAAAAAAAAAAAAAAAAAATTCCGTTCAGCTTTTTTTGTTTGTTTTTTTATGGCATGCCAGCCTCGACCCCAGGGTCCCTTGCCTTTCCGATAAGGGCAGCGAATATTTGCAGAATCTGATGATTTAAATTTTATTGCTAACGAATGCAGAATCAAGGGAATCAGTTCATATCCTGGTCTTGTTGAAAATGATTTTTTTATTGTGATTGGGAAGACAATTTTGTATATTGATGCAAAAAAAAAAAAAAAAAATGTCAATACGTGTAGAAGGGCAGCGAATCCATACTCAGTGGTTAGGGTCTCCAAGGATTTTCAACGCATTTATCCCATAGATTGTCAAGACTTACAAGATAGATTATTTACGAGGATTTGGTGACGCAAGATAGATAGCAAACAACGTAGTATTACTACTTTCTACTATCTTGTAGCGCCTATTCCATTTTGGGCCATTTTGTCAACTTCACCTGGAGGAGCCGTCACACTTATTGATAGCTTTTAAAAAAATTTCTGACTGAAAAACGCAATAATGAAGGTGATGTGTCACACTGTTTTAATTCCTTCCTTCTTCATATCACGACGACTGTAGAGGATCTTTAACCACAAATAAAAACACAAACCAGCACGCATAGTCTCCGTCTTTGAGAAAGAATTCCTTAACATTTACTAAACCACTAGAACGACAAATACTTATGGATTTGCCGTAAAGAAGATTCTGCATATATCATAGAGTTTATTCTCTTCTTTAGTGTTCTAAGAACTCGGAACATTCTCTAGTGGAATCATGGTTTAGCTCAAGCATAAATTTCATAAGTTCTAAGAAGATGCAGTGTTGTTCAAACGAGAACGATACTCCACGAACATTTTCTTTGAGAACTAAAGATTGATATGGAACCTATAAAGAGGAGAGACGATGGTATATTTGATTTTTTTTAATAACCATGGATAATGCTTTCGAATGGAAATTTTGAATGAATGTGAATAAGAAGTAGTTTTGAAAAAGACCATGAAGAAAAACATGCGTCTTGTATTGGAGACGGTGGAAAAAGTAAAAATAGTTCGAACAAAACTAAAACGTTTTCCGCTGAACCGATCTTCTGCTTTAACAACTTCAACCTTGAACCCAGAGTCTCTTGCGTTCTCAATGTAGGGATCGAAAGAGAAAGAGCCTAAATCCGAGGCTGGTAGCAACCGCTCAAAAATCACAAGTGCTGCTAGAGTGGAGAATCACTATAACACATGTTTACTGACGTCATAAAATTTATGGCACATATTGCCTCTTTTTATTACTGGGTAGATTAATTCATTTTGGCGCAGTGTATATGTAGAATCGTTAGTTATTTTGATAGTGCTGAAAAACATTTCAGGAATGAAATATGCTGCATTGTCTTTTCACTGAACACAGCTCACAACAAAGTGATGAGAGAAGGAGAAATTATAAAAAATGCGCAATTTGCAAAAATGATGTAACGCTGTATATGCAGAATCGTTAGTTGTCGTTAGTTTGTTTTTCTTGGACAATGTTGACATTATTCTACAACATTTAATCTAAGCATTCAATAACCAAATGCTTTATGCTCACAAAAAATTTTGATGTAACTGAAAATTTTAGCTAAAAAAATGCTTTAACACTTCAACAGTAATTTACATGTCGCATAAAATTTTTGGTTGGTTTTATGTCAACTTGTTTTTAAGCAAAACATCCTGGAATATAGAAACGTCTGTTTCTAATAAAATTTGAAATTATGTCGATCTAACACGTAACTCATGTTTGCTTAAGCTGAAGAAAATAAGGAGGTAGAGGCAAAGACGCCAAAAAATAAGAACAAAGCAAGAACAGCCCGAGGCTCAAATCATTGTTCCAAAAATTAAGCCTGAATTTTCTTGGAAAATAAGAACAGGTCATGATGTGAATTCTCTCACTGGTAAATGGTTTAGAAGTTTATTGGGTTTTTTCACCTCCAATAAATGTGCGAATGGGTAATTACCGAACAGCAACCATAGCTACTTTTTATCAGTTGTTTTTAAAAAATATATCTATTTTACTGGAAGTTCCATAAATAAGAAGAACAAAATGAGGCTGAAATTTAAAACTATGTTCTTAAACACATAAGAACAAAATAAGAACAATTCAGGCTGAAAACGGCTCCAAATATAAGAACAGCTAGCCTCAGGTCAGATTTTACTGGTTCTTATATAAAAAAAAGCGTGTACTGCTTTCTAGAAATTCAACTTCTTTAGCAACGGCAGCCCAAGCATTGTTGACCGGCACTTCGCTCCTTATACCCTTCGTGGGTCTTGTCATAAAGGACAGGGTACTATTTGACAATTTCGCAATTCTTCTTCAGTAAGAGAAAATATTCTTTTTAACTGACATCGTGATAAAAATATTTTGTCAACTAACACGTTTTTATCTTGGAAAAAGAAGTTTTTCGCTATGTACCTTGAAGATAATCTCTTTTCTCTGAGCATGTTTTTCTTGTTTAGTTTCGGCTGCCTTTGATCTTGCGAACGCAATATCAAACATTTTTGATACGGGCGTTCGCCTAGAATCGACTATTACACGCAACATAACCACGTTTATACTCAACATAAGCACATTCGCGAACCGTACTCACTAGGCGTTTAAGTGCATACGCAACATACTCAATAGGATAAACGCAATTAAGCTTAGTTTCCATACGACTGTATTTTGCAGTCAACTGCAAAATGCCGACAACGTTTTTCAAATCGCATGCGCAGTTAAACCAAATTTCCGCTGTCTTGGCATAATTTTATAAAAAATATTTCTCTTGAGTTTCGACGTAAAAGTTGAATTCATTCTACTTTTGCAGTCGACTTTTTTTGCAGTCGAGCTCTTGAACCAATCAGGTTTTAAGAAATAGTAAATATTACGTCATTGCATAGTTAATAGAAGAGATGGTTCGGCATGTCGGCGATTAATTCTATTCAAATAAATCATACAAAAACATAATTTGTTGTAGTCATTCGAAAGGACTTGAAAAAATATTCCTTGTCAAAAAGCATTAAATCTTTTATCAAAATATCATCCTTTCTGACTTCTTTCTTTGAACAGTTTTCGTACCCACATTTTCTTCTTATATTTTCTTTTGCGGCTTTGTTGATATTTTCGATAAGAATAAAATAAAATTAATCGTAATTGTTGAAGTAATAGTAGTCTTATATTAAAAGCAGCCATACTTTTGATATCAGAAGAGTAAAAACAATACAGAATATCATATCATTCTGCGTTCCTTTACTCTTTGAACAACTGCAAAATGCAGTCACATGGAAATCAAATTGCAGTCGACTGAAAAATACTTAAGAGCATTTTGCAGTCGACTGCAGAATACGGTCGTATGGAAACTAAGCTTTAAACGCCTGGTGAGCTTAGTGTTCTGTCTTCTTTGAGCTCCATCTTCCCAGTAAGTGGCTCGTTTCCTTTAAAATTTTGCACAGCGGTAGATGAAGGCCTGTTAACGAAAAATAAGCCCGCGATTTCTAGGGTGAGTAAGGGTTAGGGTTAGGCTTCTGTCTCGCACTTTCAAGTTCCTTTGAAGTTTGATGATCAGAATCACACTTTGCATTAGCTGGCAAAGCAGAAATCCTTGTGGCATCTTGTTCTTTTTTTTCTGCTGTCCGAACCTAGCGGTTGTTTCAAATTTCATGCGTGCATTTGCATGTCGGCGAAAGATTTACAAACGTTTCTTTGATCAATATTAAATGGATTTTAAGGAAAATATCCATATTTTAAGATGAAAAAAACAAAATTTATGGAAGAAAATTATAATTATCTTGAACTGTGATCATTCTTTTTTTAAATAAAACAAGTGCCAGATGGCGCGAAACGGTAGCAGCAAGTTTACTTTTCACACAAATGCTTTCGAAATTTTCCCTTAAGTACTAAAAACTTCTTTACCGGTGTTTTCTGAGATATCTCACTGGTGGAAAACAGGCACTAACGATAAATTTTTGAAGAAAATGACTAATTAGTGTAAATAGGGTCTAATAATAAAACACCAGCAATAACTTATTTGAAGACAAAAGAATTATCAACAAGAAAAACGTTTTTAAGAATGAACTAAAAGTTCCATTTTTATGTACGCCTATTTGATTAGAATTCGAATGAATCCTAATTTCATGGATTAAAGGTTATAAAATATCAGGTTATGTACTTTTAAAATAAAAGGTAATCTACTTTTAAATGTTCGAAATGAAAAAGCTTCCAAATTACGAAGGCTGCGTTCCTTCATTAGAATTTACATTGCGTTTTTGGTAGAGTCCCGCAGATTCTAAATCGCAGATTAATTGCCATTTCGGCCGGAGTAGGAGGAGTAGGAGGAGGAGGAGTCCACGGGTGTTTTAATACGGTATTTGCTTTCGCTGCTACCGTAATAAAGCATGAAAAATGAAATGTGGAGATAAATATATCAAATAAAGTCTATAGTTCACAAAAACTTTCGTCGCTATCACTATCGCTGGTGTTCTTGTCAAAATACATCATATTGAAATTGATCTCTTCTTGTATTGTATTCGTCGTTGTATTCAATAGATCTTGTGTCACTTTCACAACGGCCTCTTTTCTTTCGAGCATTCGTCTTCCTAAGAGAAAAATATTTGAATTTCATCAGTTTATGTGAAAATCAATCGCACGTATCTGTCTTGTAGAAGTAACTAATACCTTCGAACCAGAGTCGTTGTACCGAATTTCCTTCACTGTCGCATACCCATCCATACCCACCATATCCACCCATCCATACCCACCGATCCATCCGGAAATCAGGTTTCACCATTATATGATTTACACATTGAAGTCATTCATAGATCTGAAGATCGGCACAAAGAATATTCTGTTCGATAGATTGCGAATCTGGTGTTTCATTATGTGTTTCATTTGCTTGTATAATCGCACTTTGGTCTCAACTAGCGATTTGCCTTCTTTTCCTGAATAACACATGTATTGTATAAATCGGGAAACTTTCTCTATCATATCCTCTTTCACCATGACCATCCCAGTACCAATTTGTAAGCTAAGATCTCTTAATAATGAAAGGTTTTTCTTTTGATTTACACATCAAAAATCCATCCCTCTTTACACAGAGGAACTTCTGTAACACATTTTGCATCATCAATGATAAAATCTCTCAATTGACATTTTTGTCCTTGTGTGAGTATGCTATCAGGCGCGGATATGTTCAATGTATAGGTTGTTAGCGGGTAAGCAAATGAATCTAGTTTCACCAAACACCTGTTCATTCTCTTTCAAAACAGTTACGACTTTGTTTGGATGCTTTACTTTCTGCAAACCAGTATGCAAGTTGTTCTTTTTGATGGGTTTGAGAAAATCCAAGTTTGCGTTGATTAAGCGCGTCATCCATTCCATATTCAATTAACATCCCAACTAGGGCTTGGAAATGCTTCAAGTCCGTTTCTTTTCCACCATGAGCGGTTTCTTTATGAACAGAGCTAGTAGATAAGTTGATCTCTTGGTTGAAGCGTTCTTTAATCTTGGCCTGTATGTGCGTAGTGACTATCCAAATGTCCAGAGCATTTATATCAGTGCTACGCCCTCAACCCCCAAAAATGCGATAAAAAATCTAAATAAACATGAAGCGATGAATGAGGAAATTTTGCGTTCCTAAAGAGAGAAAGTAACATTTAAAAGCACCTTCGTCCTGTCTTATATCTGCAGAACAGTTGAACTACTTTAAGCTTTCTGCCTCAACCTAAGTTTCTGTCGAAATGTCTCGGATATGAAAATGTTTATTTTATCGAGCGCACACTTTTCGTTCCGAATAAAGCAAAATTAATACCCACGGCAAACGATCCGAAATTAGACGAGATTTTTTCCCAACAAAAGCTATTACAAAAACAAAGATAAGGTTCCGGTCCATCCTATCATTGACTTGTCCATTTTGATCTAATTTTTTATATCTGAAATTAATTGAATTATGCCATGATGAATTAATAATGGCACCTTCTGCTCATTTGAGACTCTGTGCTCATGATAAATCGCTTCCTGTTCTTTCAAAAATTCCCGTCAACGGTTCCATCGGATTCTACTATAACACTTTTCAAATGCATCTTGGTATCATCTTTGTTTTGTAGAAGTGTGTTGGCATGAGATAACAGGCAATGTCTCTCAATTTCTCAACCAAATTCGATACCAGCCTCCAGTGTTAAACAGGCACGATCTTAACGATGTCAGTATATGACGCAATAATAATTTGAAAGTATATCTCAATACTTCGAGTAAATATTTCGAGTTGGTAAAATCTTGAACTGACTACGATAATCAAACTCTTCTACAAACGTTCGAACTTCAAAGAGAAGATCCCGTTGTGAACGTGACACAAGATCTATTGAATACGAATTAACTGAAGAAGAGATCAATTTCAATGTGGTGTATTTTGACAACAACACCAGCGATAGTGATAGCGACGAAAGTTTTTGTGAACCATAGACTTTATTTGATATATTTATCTCCACATTTAATCATTCAGCGTATATTGTCAAGTGGAAACACTTTTTCATGAAAAGAAATTAAACTGCTTAGTCAGCACTTTTTGCTCAGTGAATTCACTTATGTAGAAAAGATCAGAAATCAAATTCTGACCAATTGATGGGTTACATGTCACAAATAGTCGAAAATTAACGAATTAAATTAATATGCAAAATTTTTTCAGGTCTTTTTCTATGGCATCATCAAAATTTTCAAGGACCTACAACTCCTCAGGACTAAATTTTCAGGAATATATTTTTTATACAATTTTTGTTCCATTTTAAATGATCTTTCGATTGATACATAGTAACATGACTTTTGAGAAGATAAAATTTTTACTGACCGTGAATTATGACGTCATCAATCACGTGGCATACAAGCATTTCCAAAACAGTCGCCTGGCAGATTTTGATAGTCTGAGGTGTTCTCTACAAGATTCCATTGAGAAAGTAAACATTAGGCAAAATGTCAGATTGTTAGGCTATGTGTCCTGTCTAGAAAGGATCCTTTCATCCTTGCAAATCCTTTCAGATTTGCATGTTACTCAAAACTTTAATTCTGAATTTTAGAATTCGATATTTTAATTCGAAAATAGGTTTTAATGATTTTTACATCAAAACATTACATTTTTGATTGCTTATGTACAACAGGGAATTGTGAAAGTGTTAAGCCTGGTTCAGAACCTGACGTATTGACGATTTAAATTTAGTGTAATCGTCGTAATCGTCTATTTGAACGGTTTTATAATCTTCGTAAAAATACCAATAAATTTTGATATTTTATCAGTGTACACGTTTTTTTTTATAAGCAACATGTTTATAAGCAACACTAGTAAATTTTCTCAAAAAGTTAAACAGCAGTACTACAAGGATCTTACATAAATTAGCAACATGAAACTTTGAAATAATGCAGCACTAGCATAGCTAAAGCACATTTCTTAAAATTGTTACACTAGGTGGTTACACTAGGTTGCAGTACTGTGTCCTACACTTTATACTTAAATACTTAAGCTTACACAAAGGTATTCAAGACTGGAAATACATATTTTTTCAATTAATTCTTAGAGCAACAAATTAAGCAACAATACTACTAAAAAATGGTCATTTTTTAAGCAACATTACTACTAAGGTGTGACCTTGGTTGCTTATAAAAAAAAAACGTGTAGTCGCTTTCTTCTATTGTTTGAAGTACGTGATGGCACGAGCTTCAAGTTTTACGAAGAAGTTCAAACTTTACAAGGGAAAGAGGTATCGTTTGTTTGAAACAATTTTTGAAATTTGTAGTTTGAGATACTTGAGAGTGTTCAGACCTAGTGATTGGCGATTACGACTATTGATATTTTTCTTAATCGTCGTAATCGTCATGTCTGAACCAGGCTTAACTGACACTATGAGAAACTTTGTTGTATACATATACACCATCCATAAACTGCATTACATCTGAATGACCCAAAACATTCTTTAGATTTAGATGTACAGAATAAGATTAAGTTTACATATAACTTTTCAGATATCGCAGTGGTTACGTACGTACATTATATCTTTTAAACATATGTGCTGTCAATCTTCTTAATTACAAAGGGAACTCCCAATGCTGCAAGCACAAAAAGTAAACAAAGTTTTTGATAATTAAAAGTATGTATCTACAGTGTGTATCAAAATGTCTTATCCACCAACTTTCAAGGCGTATATCTCATTACATGTCTTATAAAATATTGGGAATTTTATATCACAAGAAAGAGCTTTTCGTGCTGTATCCATTAATATAAAATGTTTGCCAAAATATTTGTTCTTTGATAAGATATTGAAGAAAAACTCAACGATTTGGCTCATTAAATTCTTAAAAGTCAATTAACTCATTTTACAATGAAGGCCATTTGTAAACACAATAAAAAAATTAAAAATCATCATACAGTAAAAACATTTTATTTGAAAGTTTTATGATTAGTTGTTATGGGAAATTGATACGCAAAGCTATACTTAAAGTTTTCAAAAGGCTTCATTAGCAGAACAAAAGAAAATTACACCATTAAAAATTCATTAACATGTCAGTTGATTGACTTTTAAGAATTCAATGAACCAAATCGTTGAGTTTTTCTTCAATATCTTATCGAAGAACAAATATTTTGGCAAACATTTTATATTAATGGATACAGCACGAAAAGCTCTTTCTTGTGATATAAAATTCCCAATTTTTTATAAGACATGTAATGAGATATACGCCTTGAAAGTTGGTGGATAAGACATTTTGATACACATTGTATATATTAATAGCCGATTCTCTGTCTGTTTGTTTGTTTGTTTGTTTGTTTGTTTGTAAGTCACGCAAAATGGTAGATTGATTTGTGAGCGAAATTATTTCTTTTTTTGTGTGCGACGTGAGTTCGAAACAAATACATTGCAACCTCAATCGAACGTGACTTTTTTTGGCTGGTGAACTAATAGGAATAACGTTTTGTTTTTATTATTATTGTTAGTTTTATATTCCACGTTGACTTGGCTTTGAAAACAATACATCAACTAAATACAAAGAAACTAACTGATTAAACGTTTTGGACATAAAGCAGCAGTGGCAGAACGTGGCAGCATGTGCGGTTTACCAGTGTATCCTAACGTATCCTTGCCTGACTGCCTGAGACGGGTGAACATTTTTTCGAGCAATCAAAATGTTTAAAAACCGACAGGTAAAAAAAGAGTATCATGATACAAAATATTTTTATTTTGCTTTTGTCATAATAGTTGTCTTAATTTGTTTTAATCGATTTCTTTAAATCTATTTTAATCAGATCGAACGTTTTTTTTATTCACTTTATTCATTTAGCATGTGCCTTTTTTTCTCTCCTCCCGTGTGATCTTTTTAAGAAGAGAAACCATTTCCCCCTTACGTTTGATAGCACCCATGTTAGAGCGCGTAACTTTTTTAAAACAAAAGTTAATAACAAGTTGAAGTTTTCTCTCTATACGTTTTGAGTGTATTGTTACACTGATAAAAGATTGGTTTTACCAGAGGTTGTGACTTCGAATCTGCTTCTGGTTGAACACAAGTTGTACGAGCCGTTTATAAGGAAATTTGACGTTTATTGATACAGTGATACAGAGCAGGTGGACATGGGCGGCGAGCGACGCCGCTTTGGCGGCTAGTCTACATGATAGCCGATTCTCCGTCTGTTTGTTTGTTTGTTTGTAAGTCACGCAAAATGGCAGATTGAGTTGTGAGCGAAATTATTTCTTTTTTGTGTGCAACGTGAGTTCAAAACAAATACATTGCAACCTCAATCGAACGTGACTTTTTTGGCTGGTGAACCAATCGAAATAACGTTTTGTTTTTATTATAATTGTTAGTTTTATATTCCAAGGACCACCGTTGACTTGGCTTTGAAAACAATACATCAACTAAATACAAAGAAACTAACTGATTAAACATTTTGGACAACAAGCAGCAGTGGCATAACGTGGCAGCATGTTCGGTTTGTCACTAACTCTTGCCTGATTATCTGAGACGGGTGAACTTTTTTTTTGAGCAATCAAAATGTTTAAAAACCGATAGGTGAAAAAAGAAAAATGTTTTTTTTTTTTGCTTTTCTTTTAATAATTTAATTTCTTCTTTTAATTGTTAAGCGTTCTGATCGAACGTTTTTTTATTCTATTTATTCATTTAGCACGTGCATTTTTTCTCTCCTCCCGTGTGAACTTTTTAAGATGAGAAACCATTTTCCCCTTGTTTGATAGCACCCATGTTAGAGCGCGTAACTTTTTTAAACCAAAAGCTAATAAAAAGTTGAAGTTTTTCTACCTACGTTTTGAGTGTATTGTACTGATCAACGATTGTTTTAAAAAATAAATAAGTAACACATCATGAAATTTGGGTTTTTTTGGAACCATTGTTTAAACTGATATTTGATACTTATTACAGCCGAGGCACGGCACGTACAGCCATTTGGTTCTCTTCCTCAGTTGCATTTATGTTATTATAATAGTGTATAGATGTATCTCTAGGGTGTTATATGTTTTATGTAATTTCTTTGTTTCGTATTGTGACTGTCCTTTTGTTGTAATTGCTGCTCGTTTTTAGATGTATGTATAAATTCATTTCAGTTTTTGTAAGGCGTTCGTGTACACTTATGTTAGTGTTGTGAGACGTTTTGGCTTTGGTTTTGACATCCCTGTATTTTTAAGACTGTTATTTAGTAAGTATATTTTTTGTGTGTGTGTTTCTGGTTTTGTTTCTAGTTTCTAGTTTCTTGTTTAATTTAAGATTAGGATTTCAAATAGCCTCCTTTTTTTTTGTTCTTTTTTTTTGTAGCGTATTTGCTGTTTGGAAATATATATGTTTATCGTTTGCAAACGCATTTTTGGATAAGTTTCCGTTACAATATTTGATTTCGAATCTGCCTCTGGCTGAACACAGGCTGTACGAGCCGTTTTTCAAGAAATATGAGGTTTACTGGGGTCTCCGGGGTGACACAGAGCAGGTGCACATGGGCGGCTAGTCTATATATTAATAGCCGATTCTCCGTTTGTTTGTTTGTCTGTAAGTCACGCAAAATTGTAGATTGAGTTGTGAGAGTAATTACTTTATTTTGTGCGACGTCAGTGTGAAACCATTGTATTGAGACCTTAATCGAATGCGACGTTTAGGGAAAATTATCTCCATAATGAATAGGGATAACTGACGTTTTTTGGGGTCCGCGATACAGGCGATAGGGTGACAAGAAATTTGGGTCTAAATTTTTTTGGGGACGGGTCCATGACGTCATCAAAATTTTTGATCAACAATATCTCCGTAACGGTTGGTCGTAGCAAAACGATCCCATACATTTTTTTTGATCAGTTTTTCGAGCTCTACAACATGGGCACACTTATTATTTCCAATTCCTTAATTTTATTTTTCGTGAACTCAACGCAGGCTGAGCATGGGCGGCGAGCGACGCCGCCTTGGCGGCTAGTCTATATTATTAATGGCCGATTCTCTGTCTGTCTGTCTGTCTGTCACGCAAAATGGTAGATTCAGGTGTGAAGAGAAATTATTTCTTCTTTTGTGGGCGGCGACGTCAGTTTGAAACCAATGCATTGCATCCCCAATCGAACGTGACGTTTAGGGAAACTTACCTTGGTAACCATTAAAGATAACTCACGCCTTTTGGGGTTCGCAGTACAGGCGATAGGGAAACGAAAAATTTGGGCCTATTTTTTGGGGGACGGGTGTGTGACGTCATCAAAATCTTTGATCGACGATCTATTCCCTATTTCCGTACCGGCTGGTCGTAACAAAACGATCCCATACATCTTTTTAATCCGTTTTTTTTTTTTAGCTCTACAAGATGGGCACATTTATCATTGCAAATTCCTTATTTTTTTTCGTGAACTCAATGCAGGCCGAACATGGGCGGTGAGCGACGCCGCCTTGGCGGCTATCTACTTCTTAACAGCCGATTCTCTGTTTATTTATTTGTTTGTTTGTCTGTGACACAAAATAGTAGATTGAGTTGCGAGAGACATTATTTCTTTTCTTGTGCTGTGAACATGGGTGGTGAGCAACGCCGCCTTGGCTGCTAGTGTTGTATATAATAGCGAGTGTGAAATTTTAAAGTTGTTCTTTTAAATGAATATACCGAATTTCAAAATTATTTTTCCATCGATGGAAAACCACTTTCAAGTTCTTTCGGCTAGGATATATTTGTGAAAAATAAAAAAGTGGTTTTTGAAAAGTGAAGGAAAATGTCTTGACAAAATGTAATTAAATTTTTAATGGTCGATTGATTTAATTACATCGTGCTTATTGTCTCAAAGCGCTAAATCCATACAAATTTTTATCAATTCTATTTTTGCGCTGAGACCCTCAATTTGATATTTAAAAACATAAAAATTAAACGTTTTTCGTGAACACACAGCTCAAATTTGTTTATTTTTTTCGAAATTGCTGTCATTGTTTCAAAAAATCTTTTCTTTTCATTCACATCTTAATCGACCATTAAAAATTTAATTACATTTTTTCAAGACATTTTCCTTATTTTTTCATAAACTGCTCTTCCATTTTTCACAACAATATGCCAGCCGAAAGAACTTGAAATTGGATTACCATCGATGTAACAAATAATTTTGAAATTCGGTATATTCATTTAAAAAACAGCTTTGAATTTTCCGTTTCCAACACTATGTAACACACTGTATATAGTAGCACTTGTCGTGACGTCAGGTGTTTTTATCGTCGCAATTAGGTGATTCAAATTTTCGTCACGGGGTTTGCACACCTTGATTATATTTTTTTTGTCACCATTTTTCGTCACGGGATTTGCGTACATCATTTTCGAAGTTAGATGTGTTCATAAAATTTACCCGAGTTACTAGTGTATATATAATATGCTCTAAACTTACCAAAATCAACACACATACATAAATTAAATTTTTAGTTTTGTTACAGGATGATAATAATACAAGTTTCAGAGGATATAAGCCTATGTAATAGCTGGAAAAACATGAAATATTAAAAGTGGCGCTGAAGATTAGACACGCATTTTTGATGTTGGACTTGAAGAGAAAACTAAGCTGAGCTGAAGTATCCAGAGCTTTTAAAGCATAACAGCCCACCATACACGACACAAACGATGTTTTGTATTTAGACAGGCTTTCAAGACACTCACTGAAAACAAACAAATATATACCTTTTTGACTCTTCTCCTGCTTACAAAACGTTGAGAACTTCTTTTTAATTAGAGAGGAATGATCACAGTTACTGTGAAATCAAGATAATTATAAGTTTCTCAGATAGAAATGTATTTTTCATCTTCAGCAGGTATTCTCGCGTCCGAGCTAAATTCGGATTTTCTGTTGTTGCCATAGCAACTCGCCCTGGAGTGAAAACAAACCTTGTTTCATCGCAGATAGCTTACTGATAGACGTGTGTTTATTGCTTTGAGATATTTTTAAATGCCTTTAAGTTGTGGTGCATATGGATGCACAAATCACAACATGATGGAAAACAAGCCCGGCATCTAACGTTCTCAAAATAAAAATCTAGAAAGAAGAAAGAGATGGAATACTGCATGCAAACGTGTCAACAAGGATGGTGCCCCTTGGAATCCAACCAGTGTAAATAATGTTTACCTTTGACTTTGAGGAGACCACTTTGTGTCAAAGAAGCCATCTAATGACCCTGAGCACTCAGACTTCGTTTGAAAGTTTGCCATAGGGTTACCAAAGCTGTATACTATGGAGATCTTTCTTCTGACATGATGGCCATATTTTGTTTTGTGAATAAATTACACCTTTTTTTATAAGCATCAGGTAAATTTGGCTCAGCCTCAGTATGCTAAAAGATTTTGAGAATCGATCCTTAATCCATGCTTAAACATGCTTAGTTTATCTTTTCAAACCTATATTGTTATAGTTTTTTAGCAAGATGTAGGGTTTTTATGGTAAATAGCAGCACAAAAGAAAAATGAAATGAGAAAAACTGTATTTTTTGACCATTGTTTATGCTTACACAATTGCTTCAGGGTCAAAGCTATGCTTAGTATATGCTTAAGTTTTGGCAATTATCAGCCTAATCATGCTTATATCCGTTATGCTTCTAAAAAAAGGTGAACTCATTTTCTGCAGTATTTATTATAGCTATGTTATTTTTTCATGATGTATCCACATGTCAGTAGAACACCCTTTTTTAGTTTTGCAAGTGCAGATTAAACAGATTAAACATTTATTACTTGATGTTGTAGGGGTTTCGTAATGAGCAAAACAGCAGTCTTGAACATTCATAATAACCCAAATTGGGATTTTTACACCTTGTTTTTGCTAGACACATTTAATAGCTCAATAAGAACTAAAACAATGCCATGCTGGGTAAATACAAAATGAAATATTAAGTATTTTCTGATCATCTGCAGTATTATGCACAGTTTTTTATAAGCAAACCTGCATGTAAAATCTTCAGAACATTAGGACTTCGAGTATTATTTTTAAATGATTATATATTTCTCTAAAATTTTTTTAACCTAGAGCTAAGTCGTAAAAGTATTATTTCACAACAAAATGTTCTGCTTTTCATTTTCCTCAAAACTAAACTAAAGGACGTAATAAAAATCATTGTTATAAGAAGAATTAATAAACGAAATACGAAACATACTTTCAGAAACCTTTAGAACTAGACACTTTGTTAGATTTCTTATTAAAAAAATCTGTGAAGACATTAAGAGAAAAGCCATTTTTTTGTCAAGATATTTTATTTTCCATTAATTTTGCATGATAAAAATACAACTGTACTCCCTATAATATGATTGGAGTGCATGCATATAAACATATCTTAGAGAAAGTGAGAATTGAGGAATTAACTTTTGTACGTAACATGTCATGCATGTAGGTACGTGTCTTGGTTGTGATAATCAGCAGCAGGTAGATATTTCTGTGCATATCCTACACCCATTGATTAAACACTAACATGCACTGTACAATAGTACAGTCAAGTCCACAAGAATACAGTCAGGATCATACACTAACCACGACACAAAAAGTGTAAGGTAAAAAAAACACTCCTCTAGCACAGCGGTAATGCTTGAACAGATACAAAATGACATCAAATACGAACGGCAGAAGCTAGGTAATCTGTCTATTTCTATCCTTTTCATGTACCAATAATTTTCTAGCACTTCATGTAAAAAATGACAGCAGAGAAAGTGCCAGAGGTTTTCTAGCAAGAACAGCACTCGTTTTCTAGGAAATTCACTGCAGTGAATCGGTTCGTTTTCACTGCAGCAACTAGCGCATGCGTATGAGAGACTCTGATTCTTCCGATTTTCTCCGATTTGCTGTTAGCTCGGACGAAGAAATCCAAAAACAAAGCCGGTTTTAAAGTATTTCTTGCTTTCGCAGAAATCCAGCTATTTTATTAAAATCATTATTATGCTATTAAGTTTGTCCAAAAGCACATGGAGATGAAGGGTTGAAGAGCAATGGTTTTCCAAAAACAATGAATTTAGTTGGATTGTAATATGGTATTAAATATTGATACGAAGTTATCAATAGCTTTTCTATATAAGCTTTTCTAATAAGGGTAAGTCTTTGATTCCACCACTCTTCAATGACCCTGAGGTGTTGACATCTGTTGTTAGTAAGGCAGAGGTCTTTGCTAAACAGTTCAGCAGGAACTCCACTCTCGATGACAGTGTTCATGTTTTGCCCGATATTGACCCCAGAACTGACGTGGATTTATCTTCTCTGAATATAATTCCCAAGATAGTTGCGGATGTTATTAGTTCTCTCGACTCTTCTAAGGCTACTGATCCCGACGAAATCCCTGTAATCGTTCTGCAAAAATTCTCGCCTGAACTCTCTCCCATACTCTGTAGGCTATTCCGGAAGTGGATCGCTTGTGCCTGTTTTCAAAAACTCTGGTGAGAGATCGGACTCTTTATGCTATCGTCCTATAAGTCTTCGGTCAGTTATAAGTAAGATCTTCGAATCATTGATCAACTCTTCCATCACCCATCATCTGGAATCTCTTCATCTGTTCTCTGATCACCAGTACGGTTTTCATTCTGGCCGTTCCACTGTTGATGCTCTGACCGTCATCTCTGAACGTGTATGTCAGTCCCTCAATGCTTGTGGTGAGACACGAGCTATTGCTCTTGATGTCTCTAAGGCATTTGACAAGGTTTGGCAACTTCACAAGTTGAAGTCTTATGGCATTTCTGGTTTACTTTTGAATCTTGTTAAGTCCTTTCTCAGTGGCAGGAGTATTAAGGTAGTTCTCGATGGTTATTTGTCTTCTTCTTACTCTATTAATCCAGGGGTGCCTCAAGGTTCTGTTCTTGGTCCAACCCTCTTTCTCATTTTCATAAACGACCTTCCCGATTGTATTCTCAGTAAACTTGCTATTTACGTTGACGACACTACTCTTTACTCGTCTCTTGAAAGGACTAAGGACTTGTTTGATAAGGTTCAAATGGCTGCTGAGTTGGAGGTCGATCTTAGGACAGTAGTTGAATGGGGTCAGAAATGGTTGGTTTCCTTCAATGCTTCGAAAACTAAGCTTCTTTCTATTAATCGCTTCAGCAACCCCGTAACTCCTTCTGTTCTTATGAGCAGAAGTGAGCTTGCAGAGTCATCTCATGTTCTTCTTCTAGGTTTAACATTCACAAAGAATTTCACATGGAATTCTTACATCGAGTCCATTGCTAAATCTGCTGCTATGAAGGTTGGCTCAATTTTCGCTCGTTTTCCGTCACTTATTTTCTGCTGAATCTATCATTAACATGCCACTATTTGCCCTTGTCTTGAGTATTGTTGCCACCTTTGGGCTGGAGCCTCTGCTCGTTGTCTCAGAAGCGCTTAGTTAACTTAGTTGGCCCTGATCTTTGTGCTTATCTTCACCCCCTCTCACATCGGAGAAACGTTGATTCCCTGTCTCTTTTCTATAAATACTTTCATGGGCATTGTTCGGATGACTTGCATCAGCTGACCCCTTCTCGTAAGACTTTCTCTCGGAACACTCGTCTCTCTTCGAATTCTCATCCTTTGACTGTTCAGGTCCCAACATGCCATAAGAACTTTTATTCATCTAGCTTTTTCCCTCGGTCTGCTCGCCTCTGTCTTTATAACTCTTCTTCCTTTTCTCATCTTTCTCATCTGTGTTTATAACTCTTCTTCCTTTTCTCATCTTGTAGCTCTCTGCCTAGTTGTGGCTTCGGCCTTGTAGGGAGCAACCCATTTAAAAAGAAAATTAAGAAAGAAGAACACCGTTCAATCTGAGAAAAAAACATTATTTGGCAAATTGAACTGTTGTTGTTATCTTGTTTCTTCCCGTCCCAACTACGTTCTTATGGAAAGGAACAAAATTAAGAAAGTATCCAAATCGAAGTTTAATGCTTGTGTAAAATCTTATTTCTGACTTCACATTGAATCATATGTCACAAGATACAAGATGTGTCAGGTGTATTTCTATTTGAAAAGCCATGTGTTTCTATTATTTTATTATTATATTTTCTCACTTCACAGTTCAGTAAGCGATGTTCAAAGCGATTCCGAACTTCGCGACATATTTACCGGGCAAATTGAAAAAAGCATCGATCGAAATGCTTCAAATTTCATGAGTAGCCAAGAATAATGATTTTTTTTTATGCCTTTTGTCAAAAATTTAGGCTAATAGGACGTGGAATAAGGAGGGTAGAATACGAGCGCATCACCTCAGATGAGACTGGTATTCAGCTCAGCTTTTGGAGATTTTAAATCACCTTGTTTTTGGCATTGTTCATATGTTCGTATATAATCCGCGATATCAGCTGAGATGTTGTACCAAAAAAAATCTTGCAGAGATTTTTTCATAAGTAGTGTTCTTTCCTCTATGGACAGATAGAGCTCTGGTATTCTCGAAATCTCTAATACCTCTGTGAACATCACATACAATCTCAAGTTGACGCGAACGATCTTTAATGACGAGTTTGTTCTCTTTAAATAGATGAGAATCTTTCATCGAAAATTTCTTTGCAGCCCGTCTAAAGTTAGACTTTGATCCAAAGTTGGTTTTAGCTATGCTGTCAGGATACTCCTTATTTCTGATAAAATTCTCAATTTCTTGCAAACTGAATGATTGCGACTTCTTTTCACCTGTTTCACCTCCATCTTTGGATTTGAATTTCTCCTTCTTTGATTTTTGCTTGTATTATAAATTCACAGCTCACAACTTCAACTTAGTAACAAAACATTCGAATGTCAACAACGTCACGTTCGAAAGTCACAAAGATGGCGAAGTAAGTTGTGAGGACCAAGTGTTTTTGCAATGGAAGGACTTCTTTTTTAATTAGTGAAGTCATTTTTTACCGGGAATTTAGGACTTTTTTGCCTTTAGAAATGATTTTAATTTCGGGTCTAATTTCCCGCTTTGATTTAAATTTCCCGGGAAATGACGACTCTTGAAGTCATAATATCGCGCCGTTCATTAGAGGACGGGGTTTATTACAAAATGATAAATGAGATAAGGCAGGCTTTAAACAGCAATGTTTTCTTTTCCTTAAAAACTTTTAGAAAGATAGTTGGAAAATGTTTTAAACAAAACATATATTCCCATTACATAAAAATTTCCTGCACAATTAATTACACATCAATTAAAATTCATCATGGCGTGGAAGGATTGTTGATAGAAGGGAAATAAAGCTATTAAACTTTTTAGAATATTTCTTATTTGGCTTTATTAGAGGGCGACGTTCATTAGAATAAATACGGTACAGTATAATAACAACTAATATGGCACTCCTTAGGCACAAATATTCATAGACCACATAGCCAGAGGGTGAGAAAAGAAAAATGGAGGTATCTATTATAAGAATAATTCTGCCTGTCCAAGATGTTTCAAATAAATTGGTAGTTTCTTATAATACCTGATGATTGCACAGACTGAAAGGTGTTCTTAATTCTTGCAGGAATTTATTTAAAAACATTATGTCCAAAGCATGATTTCTGAAATTACATACAGAAACATCAAAAGGAATTTGATGTTTCTGTATGTAATTATATATTTCCCCGTAGGACGAAATATATGTTAAAATCGGCATTTTCTTTCTCCTTCTCCTTCTCCTTCTTCTCTGTTCACTTTTATAGCCGCGGTTCGGTATTGAATTTTCGCCTAGCCAAACTAGATAAGAATAGAGGCTAGTCTACAGCACGCCATTTTTTTCAGTCAGTGCAGTGGAAGATTTTTGCTTTTTTTCTGCTGGCTTTTAAAATGATTCAATAGATGAAACGTTAAATGATGTTAAATGATGGAAATGAATCGGTTTAGTTCAGTGTTGTCTTAAAAAGCTTTGTAAAAACTTTTGAATGAAATGAACGTGTAAAAACCAGAAAGAATTGATATATCAATGGTCAATGATGTTTTGTTTTTGTTGATAACAATGTTATGATGATTAGTAATTAATTTGCTTCGAACAGCAAACCATTGAAGCTGTGGTTTCAGTGCAAAGGTGAAAATTCATTATCGATAGCCAGGCTGAAGACTTATTTTCATTTTACATTCTGATATATAAATGTAGCCCAACTGAACTGAAAGCACGATGTACCAGCCATAAAGGAAACCCATTTCATATGGAGAACAACCAGTTCAATCAGTTTGATAATTCAAAAAGTACATACAAAAGCAGCAAGTAAAAACGTGATGTCGTATATGCAATAAGAAGTTCAGAAAACTAATTACGTATAATATTTTAAAACACACAGGATTGAGACACATAACAACTTGAAAGAATCTGGTGGAGTGTGCTTCCCTGGATAGTCATTTAATCCAACAACAGAAACATAGTTTACTATGGATGAATTCCATGGTCACGTATACTGTTTTGATACTGTATGTCATATTTTATTTTGCAAAATTTATATATACTGTCAATTTTCCTATACGAACAACGAGCGTAAATCAAAACACAATACAAATGACAGTCTGTAAATTAAATCAAGCCGGAACACGAACTTCTACTTTCAGCTATGTAATGATTTGGTTATGAATATGTATTTTCACTATATACCAAAATTTTTTTTTCCATTTGGGATTTATTATGAAGGTCGTTTTTACCACAAAATAAACAATGAGTGTGAACATATTTTTTTGAACATAGATGTTTATTCTGAATATATACTTGAATTTAGTTTTATAAATTGTCACTTTAAGCCCATCTTTTTTTTGAAAATAACTATTCTGTCCTAATTTGAAATGTTACACGTAACATTTGTTAGAAGAGATTTTGATTGCTTTCGATAGTTATTTGCTTACATGTCTACCTGAAAGTATACTGTGGTATCAAAATTAGGTTTAACAATTTTCTTTTCTTCTTTTGTACAGAAAACCTGTATACAAATTTGATTGTATAATGTTGTGAGATAATTTTATCCGAGTTACAAAGTG
Organism: Turritopsis dohrnii; assembly: GCA_027922465.2. Taxonomy (NCBI): domain Eukaryota; kingdom Metazoa; phylum Cnidaria; class Hydrozoa; order Anthoathecata; family Oceaniidae; genus Turritopsis; species Turritopsis dohrnii. The sequence continues at coordinate 761,767 of BQMF02000109.1, read as the reverse complement.
TTCTCTCAAATTACATTGTTTACCGTGATTTTATGGTATAAAGGATAGGAACTTGTCAAGCTTCTGCAACAATAAAGATCATACATATTATGTTATGATCAAATTGTCTTACACATTGATGGGGTTGTTGATATGCAGTTGTTTAAGGGGAAATATTAGTCGCATTTTAGCTACGTGTCCATAGTAACTTCTCAGTCACTTTTTAACTCCTTAGCAAAAAATTTTGAGAGAAACCTTATCATTTGACCGTGAACAACTTCATATCATAATAAGTTCAAAGTAAGTTTTTTTGTGGTATTAAATTCAATCTGAGTATCAGGTTGATGGTAGTTATACTGTAATTATTTAATGATACATTTTTCTCATGGTTTTCAATGTACACACAATAATTGATAAAATGTTTGCAACTTTGGGGAAATATATAGTCGCATTTTTGCGAATCTTGTTAATATATTTAAATGAGGAGGTGATAGTGATGGTTTAGTTGTTGTAAAACTGTAGCTTTCGATGGTAATGTTTACTTAAAGGTTGTTTCTACTGAGTTCATTTTAATTAACTTTGCACTAAAAGAACATAATTTATTGTATTAGCTATGACATTGAAATTTATCATAGTAGCTTTCCAAAGAACTTTCTAGAGTACCACTGAAGATTGAATACACACGATAGGACACGAAATTGATTTTCGAATAAGGGTTCATCATTAAGTTGTTTTGTTTAGCCGTAACACAAAAGTTGCATTCGATACCCAAGATGGAGAAATTGTTGTGTGTGACTCATTTAGTACCATACTTTTACGAGGTTACAGAATACTTTTGCTATTGTTTTGCTGTTGTTCCTTCTTAATTGATGTAGACTGCATGCCAATAACTTGGAAGTTATGAAAATCACCTTGTATAATTCTTACATTTGTGATACCTTCTGTTATTATCTCTGGAGACGAACAAAATTTTTTTACATTCTAATAATAAGTACAATTAATTTCCTCACTGTCTATGAAGAGGCTTTATAATTTGTGCAAGTCTCCAGTTTTGACTTCTTGCTTCACTGCATGATGTCGACATTCTGAGTTGGTCAAGAATTTTTTAAATCGTACATGAGTTGAATAAGCAAAATATTAACATCTTTATTCTTCCAAAAGAATAAAAGAACTTCGTGAAATAGTTTTTCGCCGTAGTATCATCACCTTTTATTTCTGATACAAGCATGGAGATGAATGAAGAGATGAAGGCTATGAATTTATAGATATGAGTGTAGATCATTCCCGCACTTCTGTTTAAACACTGCGTTGTGGTCGAGATGTCAATCCTAACAAAAAAGCTATTGTTAAATCATTTCTAGGATGATTCAATGATTGTCATTTTATGACAGTTTTCAGTGCTCCTTCTATGAATAGACAGTTTGTAAGTGCCTGTAAATTAAGTATGACCACAGGCTACGGTCTCATAACACCACTGCTGAAGGCGTCCTCGAAAAGAATGATAAAGTTGAACCTTTAAGCCAACTTATCAAATCCTTTCATGTGATTCTGAAAAATGATAACAGTTGCCGCAAGGAGTTTTCCAGCTATAGTGGAAAACCGCTGCGACTACACATTAAAATCTGCATGAAAGTCATCCTCTCTTCAAAGGCGAAACCAAAATGTTTATGCGCAACACCGGATACCATGCGGACATAATCATTGATAAATATTTTTCCTTTATGCGATTTGTTCAAACGCACAGCGTTTCTTGTTTGTCTTGAATCAAAGTTTGAAACGCAAATTTTAATGAATTTTTCGCTTTAATTTTTTCTGAAAAGGTTTCCTTTTTTTCTTTTGGCTCTTACATAATTTCTTTAACAAATCCTATTTTGACTATGAAATACGTATCCATGGTTGCAGTTGCAGTTTCTGCCTATTTACACTTTTTAAAAGGTATATTAGCATCAGTGTGACATAGGCCTAAGTTTCGTGCAGATTTTCACCTGTTTAAGTTTAGATCTACTTGGTTTGCATATTCAAAGATAGTTTTCAAATACCGTCACCACTGCAATGTGTCACGTGGCTACACTACTCGTTAAACTTTTCGTTGTATTGTACGTCCGCGCTTAGGATATAAATAGTATTGTGAGATAAATCACAAATATCTGTGGAAATATTTGTTGGTCACAGATTGATCTTTATCTCCATTATTCAAACATCATAAAATCATTATAGATATAATTTCCATATTCACTCTGATTCTTTTAGTGGCTTCAGTTTGACGAATAAATTACATTCAATCACATCGGTCCAAACAAAGCAATGCAGTCCAGAAGAGGAATCAAAATTTAAAACAAGTATGTGAACTTTCATATCAGAAAAACGTAATTTAATTTTGCTTTACTAAATACATAACGGAGAATATGATAAATTGGGAATTATGCATATTCCCTGGTTATTATGCATAATAACCCTAACCTTAATCCTTACCCTAAACTTATCGGGCATCTAAAATAACTGGTTAATATGCATAATTCCCGAATTTATCACAATCCCCGAAACATATGTATGTATCTTATGTTACGGGGAATATGATAAATTGGGAATTATGCATATTCCCCGGTTATTATGTGCATAATAATCCTAACCCTAGCCCTAACCTTATCGGTTATTATGTAAAATCACTGGTTAATATGCATAATCTTCAAATTTATTACAATCCCCGAAACATATATACATATGTGAATCATGGACGTATAAAAAGAGAAGGACTCACAACTCATTTCAATAGCTATTCAATTCTATTGTTAAAATCCATTGTGTCGGCATCCCTTTCATACCAAAGCGTGTCTCGCATTTCACTGGATTTTTGTTGAGACGAACGATTATTTACGTGCCAAGCCAACGCGGAAAACTGAAATATCAGAGGAATTAAGACTCATTAGCTTTCAAAACACTTTTATTCATTGTTCAAAGCCACAGACGACGATATTTAATCGTTTTTAAAATGTCTGTGAGTTTGCTAGAAGATGTTACAAGTGAAAATAGAAGAAAATCATGGCACAGCGTCTCTGCATGTTATGAAGTTAATATTTGCGCCTCAAAAATGCCTAAGCTACACAAAACAGAGAGATAGTTTATCTATCTTTTCTGAAAGTTTCAAGTCTGAAGCTTTAGGAACTCCTAAGGAATCATACTTTTAGTTTTGGTGTTTTTCAACAGTTTTCGTGTTTATAACAAAAGGCTGCTAGTGTGGAAGCCAATGGAAACATGTATTTTTAACAGCACTTGAGGGAGTTTCAAAACTGCTTTTGTCAAAATTTCAATAAAGCGAGACGCGCTTGTTTGAATAGATTTATAAAAGTTGTAAGTCCTTCTCTTTTTATACGTCCATGTGTGAATACAATAGCGAACAGGAATAACAGAAAAAAAGTTATTTATTAAAAAATATATTTATGGAAACGTAAATTTTCGTGAGCTAGAAGCTGACTTTATCAAGAAAATTCTCTGCTGAGATGAAATTTTGGATCCATTTTGTTGGGTTTGAAAATGTATAATATATATTACAATTTGTACGATTCATAACAAGGTTTATATATAACATTATCTTGATGGGTTGATTAAACTATAACAAGCATTCTATATCTTAACAGTATATTAAAGTACGTTTCAAATGAACTTGCACAGTTTCTATAAATGCTTGGCAAATTTGAAGGTTGTGAGATATTTCAAAAATTGTTTTTGCGTCAAAAAACAACTTTGGCTAAAATGAAATATATATATCCCAATAGGCCTAAATATATGATAAACCGGCGTTTTCCATCTCCTCTTCCTCCTTCTCCTCCGTTCACCCTGATAGTTGCAATTCAGCATTACACTTTAGCCTAGCTAAGGTAGACAAGAATAGAACTGGTGTGAAGTGAAGTAGTACGCCATATTTTTCAGTCACTGATGTGCAGTGGAAGATGTTTGTTTTCTGCTAGTTTTTTCGATAATTCAAGATATAAAACACTAAATGATGAAAATAGATGGTTTTAGTTCAGTGTTGTCCTAAAAGGTTTTGTATTATATTTTGACCGGTAAATAATTTTTTGGAACTGTGAAGGATTAGAGCTGTGATTTCAGAATAAAAGGAGAAAGTTCATCATTATTAAAAGCGAGGCTGAAGACTGATTTTTATTTTAAATCATGATTTGATATAATGTAGCCCAACAACTGAAACGACACGACATATGATCTGAAGTACATCCAATATGAAGGAACCACTTTGTTTGAAGAATAGTCAGTTATGTTAATTCAAAGGGCATATAATATAACAAAAATTTGCAAGATAAATTATGATATACAACAAGAAGTTTAGAAAACAAGTTGCGTATTTTAAGTTTTTAATACAACAGGATTGAGGCGACTGATAGATGATAACATGAAAGAATCTGGTTGAGTGTGCTGCCTGGATAGTCGTTTAATCTGACAATAGAATAATAATTTACATTGTACGAATTCTATGATTGCATATACTGTTTTGATACTTTGTATGATATTCTATTTCGTAAAAATAATATACTGGCAATTTTCCTAATTACGAACAACCTTTCTTATTACAAACTGAAATCAAAACACATTCCAATATAACGGTCTGTAAATTAAAAACTCTCCACATCTTGTGTTGTCAATCAGAACACAACCTCTGCCTTCAGCTAATATGTATAGTGATTTGGTTATGGCAGTGTATTTTCACTGCCAAGTCTATTTATTTATTTGTTCGTTTTCATTTGGAATTTAAGAATGTCATTCATCACATTGACAGTTTAGGAGTTGTTATTTTTTCATAAATCATAGATGCTTTTTTGGAATAACTGAATATGGTCATTAAGCCCATTTTTTTAAAGTAACTCTTCTTTATCCGAATTTGAATTTTTACACCATATTTCTTATAGAGGTTGGTTTTTGATTGCCTCATATGTCCTTCTATGTCTAGTTTAAAGTATTTTCAATACATGGTGTACACTATAGTAATAAATTTAGCTTTGAAATTTTGTTCTTTTGTGCACCTGTAAACAACTTTGATCTTTTACTGTTGTAAGATGCTATCCGAGTTACAAAAAGGAACGGCTCTATTGAATTGCATTGTTCCCTGTGATTTTATGATACAAGCTTCTACAAGAATTATAGGTTATAGGTTTGTTATGATGGAATTGCCTTACCTAATCATGCAGTTGTTGTCATGTAATCATCAGGTGTTCTGTAAAAAAAGCTATCCATTTTTTAATGGGAAAACCGGACGTACTTAAGTCTATTATTTAGTCATTTTTAAACTTCCCCACATCTAGAAAGCTTATTATTGACCACGAATATCTTGATTTATAGGAAGTTCAAAGTAAGTTTTTTGTTCGATTAAATTCAACATTTTTATCTAATTATTAGGTCAATTTGTTGATAGGTTCATTTTGCTGCTACTTATCCAGTGTGTTTCAAATTTTTGGCTTCAAAGATTTTTATCGCATTTCTTAAGAAAATATCCAATTAATTTTTATAAATTTTATATCGATGGAATCCCTACTTTTTCTTTTTTTTTTTTTTTTTTTTTTTCTCGTGATCTAATTTTTGTAGGAAATGGAAAAGCAGAAAAAGATAAAATAACATTAAAAATTCCTAAAATGTATGACTTTACCTATCTATGCCATTTTACCTTTCTACGTTATATTTTGGGTCTCTTTTACAAAACTAAAATAGCTCACCATGTTCAAGCAGATAGATCGTTCTAAAATCGTTTTTTTCTTCTTGTTTTTCCAAAACCTTAGTCATTTCCAAGATATATCTATATAAAGAAAAAGTTTGGACTGAAAAAATTCACTTTTCAGAAAAAATAAAATAACTTGGAAATGAGGGTTTTAGAGTGCGTTTACATGAGAGCCGTACTGAACAAGAACCGGTTTGAAATTTCAATCCGCTCGTTTCTCGTTACGGTTCTTGGTCAAACGTTAAGCGATGTTTACATGATAACGGCCGTACTGAAGGTTTAGCCGTGATGATTTCAAACCTATTTATCAAGTAGGTTTGAAATTTCAATATACGGCTTGGAAAGGTGTGAATTTTGCTGACACATGAAATAAAAATGTAGAATGTGCTAAATTTATTTTATGATGTATAGAAAATATTTCTAACCGTATTGAAATCTCAAACCGGTGTGAGTTCAGTATAGCTCTCGTGTAAAAACGCACTCGTAGAGAGAGCTAGAAACTAGTAAATCTGTTGCTTTGATTTTTACTCGACAAACCTCGCCAAGACCGTATCGAAATTTATCATGTAAACACAATGCCGATTTCAAACAGCTAAAAATCTTAAACCGGTTTGAGTTCAGTACGGCTCTCTAGTAAATGCACTCTTAGAAAAAATAATAAAAAAACCGTTTTTGTAAAAGAAGTCGTTTTTGTGAAGACGGGGTGTGCATTTTCCTAGCCTTCTTTCTCTTTGCTAGTACAACATTTTCTAGTAACATTATCATCATTTGATAGCTTGTAAAAATGCTTTCCAGCGATATATATATATAGAAAACATTTATTTATTGTTGGAAAAAAATAACATGTGTAATAACTACACTCATAACGTATACTGTATCCTTAAATATGTCGAATATTTCTTTTATAACAAGGTGTTTTTATTCAAAATAAAGAGTTGCAAAAAGCGAGTTAAAAAACATCGAGAACATAGCGGTTGCAGTCGAAAATTTTTCCAGTACAACACTCTGACTAAAAACAGCATTCTACTAATACGCCCGGGGATCGTTATTAAAAGGGCGCAATAAGAAAATATGATGCCTCCAAAATTCTTTGTCCGAAATTTTAACACATGAAATTTTCATTAATTGGTTTGGTAATGATAACAAAACATCATGTTTTTGTATTTATGGAAACTGAAACGACAATGTTTTCGTGCATTAGAAAATGCAAAAACATTGAATTTCGTGCAGTGTTGCTAGTTGCAATGCAACTGTTCTTCGAGTGGAACGGAATTCACAATTATTTCAAAAAGCTATGACTCAACAACTAAATGCTAACATTTACATGTCTAAATAAAAAAGTATTTCATTTTCAGCAGAGTATTAGTATCTTTTGCTTGTATATTCTTTCATCCACTTTAATACAGGACAAGTGCAAGTCAGATGGTGGTGTGGTGATCAGCGGACGTTATAAAGATCCGTCATAATGTGCATCGTATTCGTTTTCAATCAAGATCCACATGATTTGTCTTCAAATTTCAGACTTATTTTAGCAGCTAACAGGGATGAGTTTTTTGATCGACCTGCCAAGCAAGCACATTTCTGGGAGGATGATCCAAATATCCTTGCAGGCTAGTGTGCTGATGTTGCTATTTTCGCATGTATTAAAACCGTTTGACTGGATGGTACACTAGACGGTTATCTTTAACCTTTTTTGCTTTTTATTTTTTAAATTCTTGTTTAAATTTATTTCAATGCTTTTTGCAGGCCAAGATTTGTGTGAAGGGTTCGTTGGTGGTACATGGCTGGGCGTAACAAAAACTGGCAAGCTATCTTGCTTAACCAATGTGCTTACTGGAAAACGGTCCAATAAAGCGAAACAAAATCGAGGTTTCCTGATTTCAAACTTTCTAAGGGGATCAGACGATGGACTGACTTACTTATGTCAATTATCTGGAAGCGATTTTCGACCGTTTCACCTACTGATGGGGAATATGCTGGGAGACTTGTATTACATGAATAATGTTGATTCAAGGGGAGCGGAAGTCTTGAGGAAAGGTATAAATCATTATAAGACCCTTTATTTATCAAGCCTGACATTCACAAGACCTCATAAAATGTGTTTTTGTTCACTGAAAGGTTATAATCATGTCAAGGCTCGAAATATATATGTATATTTATGTGGGCAAAAAAAATACATTTTAGCAACGTTTGGATTTCTCTTCGTCAGGATTGTTGTAAAATCTATCACCCCCGGTTTTCATCAAATCCTTACAAGTTTGTAAACACGAGACACATGCGACCTAAGTGACTTAAAAGGATTATATCTTGCGATCTATTTTACTTTTATGAAAAATTATTTCGCTTTTTGAATGATCAAAGATTGAAGTTTGTCTCACAAAAAATTGAGCTCGTTTGTTTCATCTTCGTTTTTCTTCTTCCATTTTCATTATTCTTCCAAATATTTTTATATCACAAAAGAGTGCCTTTTAAGCTTGACACAGCGCAAAACGAATTTTTGAAATATCTCATAACCTTCAAATTTGCCAAGCATTTATAAAAACTGTGCAAGTTCATTTGAAACGTACTTTAATTGATTATTAAGAAATTAATGAGTTTTTTCAAACTTTTGATTTTCTCTTCATCTCTTCATCTGCTTTTCCATTTCCTACAAAAAATACATTATGAGAAAATTTATAACAATTAATTGAATATTTCCTTCAAAAACTGCAATAATATTTTTTGAAACACACTGTATAAATATGTTGTAAGAGACGTTTCGATTTCTCTTCATCAGGTCTTTCACTACCAATAGCCGTCCCTGTATGTAATGAAACACTTTTGTATATCACTATAAATAAAGAACTTAAGGGTGGAACACACGATTATTTCAAAATGATAAATGACAATGAAGAGTTTTTTAAACCGGAATTAATAATTCACTGAATTTTCTCTTCAGAGCTAAAAAAACTTAAAAGTGAGGAAAAGTGAGGAAAACAGTAGAACTGACGTAATTCAAAAGAAACATTCCATTATTTTATGAATGAAAACAGGAACATGTTTGAGTTATCATTTTCAAAGGATAGTTGAAAATGACGGGTACTTTTCCTCATTTTTTGAGCGTTTACACGATTAGTTTTAAATGATCAATTAAAAAATGTCAATTTCAAATGATCGTGTATTTTAGCCTTTAGATTTCCTTGTTTGTCTTGGTAATTTTAGCCTAAAGTGTAGCTACTAGATTTTTGTTGATAGATATGACAGTATTGCTTTCGTTTTTACGAGGCAATTACTACTTAACATCAGTAAAAATGAGGATGGACTTACTCCAAGATTAGATGCATTGCGTTGCATTTCACTTGTCAATTAAAAGCATTTCATAGTTATTCATCTCAGTTACTCCATAATGAATAACATTGTTTTCACTCCATATTTATTATTTTGAGGCTATTCTTGTTTGACCAACGATTACAAGCTTGATAGTGATTGGTTGAAATGCACATGTGGCTTACAAAATTTTCGAACAACTGTAGAATCAGTCAAAGGCAAAAAAGATTTAATGGAAGCATTGCTGAACGTTCTAGAAGATGCTACTTTGTAAGGTCCTATATACAGTCCGACTTCTTCTAAATTCTTGCATAAACAACATATTTTCGGGGCTGATGTCCTTGATGATCCATAATAGCCAGTAATTTGATAATCCGTTGTAGCGGATTATTTTAACTCCCTGGGAAAAATAACTCCCTAAATTAAAATAAACTAGGAAATAATGACTCCCCATTATTCCGGATTGAAAAATGTCAGGGAGTCAAAATAAACTAGTTAATCATGAGCCCCACCCATCAAAAGAAGTCATTGCAGTGCATATCTTTAACTATAAACCCTATAAACCCTGAGAAAATTTAATGACAAAATAAGTTATCATATACCTTATGATTTAGTCGAACGTACTTAGCGCACTGGGCTCAACTTCAGTATTTTCCAACTAACTCGAAGGCCCAATTGTAGTGGTTCAAATATACCAAAGTTCAGTCAAATCCGACCTTTCTTGAAGTCTCCAGGCTGCCCCAAAGTTTTAGTCTCGTTTTGGTGCAAAACCCCGTCCCAGGCACAAAAAATCAAAATTTTTAAAAAATGAAAAAACACCCCCAGATATTCACCAAGGAACAAGTGTGCAAAATTTCAGCCAAATCCGATCATTTTTCAGGCTGCCCAAAAGTTTTCAGACAGACACACAGACATTCTCAGATTCTAGCTCAACTGTAGTTGAGAATAAAGTATTCGGTGAAGGAATGAGTAGACAAAATTTAAATTTTTTTAAATACTCGAGGTCCAAGGAATGGCCATATAAATTTTAAAAGTTTTTAAGGAGAGTATTTTAAACCAGGGGAGTCATGATTTCCTAGCAAATGTTAACTCTAGGGAGTCATAATTTACTAGCTTATATTAACTGGGGAATTATAATTAACTAGTTTATTTTGATGGAGGAGTGACTATATACTAGTTTATTATGACTGAGGTGTCATTATTTAGGGGAGTTAAAATTATTTTCTCGTCCGCATTTTTGTTATATGTTTCAGAAATTTTCCTGATCCTGCAATTCCGTCCGAGTATTCCCTGTTGAATTCCACATTTATACCCACAACAAAATTGTCAATTTGGAAAAATAGAAATTGCGGAACTAGGTGAGAGTTGTTTTGATATTGGTTATGTTCTGATACATCAGGTTCAGGATTATTACAGTACTTGTTGAGGGAAAACCGAACCAGATTTGCTGTTGATGCTACAAACATTTCCCATCCAATCTCAAGTAACGACGTTTCATCTCTTAATAATCGAGTTTGATTACATATGCTTATATATGTGCTATTGCTTTAGTATAGCCAACGTGAACATCCATATATTAATATCTGATTCTTTGTTTTTCTGTTTGTCTTTCTGTCTATCTGTTCTGTCCGTCACGCAAAATGGTAGCCTTAACAGGCTGCACGTCAGCGGGGCCGCTAATAATTGCATTCCTGCAGAGTTTTTTTAAACATATTTTAGACGACGGCGTTTATCACAAAATGAAAAATTAGATTGAAGCAAACTCAAAAAACATTGTTTTGTTATCTTAAAAAACGTTACAAAAGATTGTGTGAAAATGATCTACACAAAAGATATGTTCACAAAAATGTTGAGGAAAAGAAATATCGCTGTCGTCGTTCTCTTCTATTTTATAGCAATAAGCTATACATCAAATAATCATGCAAACGTGGAAGAGTTGTTGATGAAAACAAATAAAACTATTAAACCATTAAAACTAATCCTTATTTAGCCTGTTTGTAATAAAGGCCGCTTTTAAAGACGCGGCGTTTATTAGGATGCGGCGTTTATTAGAGTGCGGCGTTTGTTACAAATGTTTGGCTATTACTGCCCCGTTTCATAGAGAGCAGCGTTTATCAGAGGGCGACGTTTATTAGAGGAAATACGGTATGTGTAAAAAGGAAAAGATCTCGATTTGGTAAGGTCGACTTTCACCTCAACAGCAAAATTAATGGTGTGTTATGGGAGCATATTCCAAGTCAGATTTATTAGTTTGATGCTACAAAACGATTTTATGAGAGCCTTGAGCGGAGCGAAAACAAGATTCTTTAAAATCAAGATAATGAATTGTTGTGAGAAACATGATTCAGCTGCTACAAAAACGATTGGCTACCTCATTTGAGATCTCAATCTCGATTTCGATTGTTTGCAGTTATAAATAGAAATACTTGTAAAATTTATTAAATGCTAATACTCTGTGAAAGCTGAAAGAACATCAAGATCTGTACTAAAGTTACTGGAAATACTCTAGCTATTATTAAAACATAAATTTGTTTTATACTGAAGATGGTGTAAGCCGAAAGCTTTTAATTGACAAACAAGAAGTCGCTTGGCTTGAAGACTTCAGGACGTAACACAACGAAAGACATTTCGTCTAACAAATACAACAATTGCCAAATTATGGTCAAATCTAACAAAATTACTGTCAAATTTGAAATCAACACCTTTCAAATGTAATCCATGCGAAAGTTTGTGAAATTTGAAGAACTTTCTAAATTTGGTCCAAATTTGGCCCAAATTGTCCAATTTTAGTCAAATCTGACAAAATGACTGTCAAATTTGAAATCAGCACCTTTCAAAATTTCATGAAAATTGCAGAACTTTGCAAATTTGGTCCAATTTTGGCTTAAATTGCCTAATTTTAGTCAAAACTGTCGTGAAATTCAAAATCAACACCTTTAAATTGTGCTTCGTGCAAATGTTTATAAAAATTGGTCAACTAAAAGTCCAAATTTGGCCGAAAATGCGAATTCGGCAACGATATCATGTAAACGTTGCACGAAAGCGTTCATAACTTGGAGTAGTAGTAGGAGGAGGAGAAATCATGGGTATTTTAAATACTTTACTCCACCACGGGTGTCCTAAAGTCAAATAGTGCATTTTATCCTTATCAAACATGGCAAATAACTTGAATTTCTTAACTCTTGCTACTCGTATTAAATGAAAGATCCCCACTGGTGAAACATCACACTACATATAACTGCAACTTCTGACTTAAAACAGTTCATTACCTTTAAGTTATGAAATTGAAACAAACCTTTTTATATAGGGTCATAAAGTATGTTGATCATAAAGTATGTCGAAAGAAAAAGGCTTTGCTTATTTAATACAGATGTTAAAAAATGGAAATACATAACTTCAGATAATTCTCTGGAAAGACTTAATTAAATATGTTTAGCTACTTGAAAATATAAATGGAAAGAAGTCTATAGATTAATAGCCTATTCTCTGTCTGTCTGTTTGTTTGTTTGTTTGTCTGTCAGGCATAATGGTAGGTGAGCTGCGAGAGAAATTATTTCTTATCTTTTGTGCGACGTCAGTGTGCAACCCAACCTCGAACCCAGGGTTTCTTGCCTTTTCGATATACCGATGGCGGCAAAGAAGACCCTGGTCCCGGCTGTTGCGTTCTCTGATTTCATTGGTTCAGCAGGATTCTCGAATAATTTAAGCAGCTTGTGTTTATCAAAATGGTAAACACAGAAGCGAGAATGAAAGTCCGAGCACGTGGTTTGGAAGAGAAAATTTTATAAATTCATTGTTTTTAGAAAAACCATTATATTTTTGTTTTTCCTTAATTTGCATACATTCCAACTTATCAAACCCTTCATCTACATGTGTTTTTGGCCAAACTTGATAGCACAATAATGATTGTATTAAAATATTTTTTAGTTAAAAAAGCTGCTAGTGTGACTTTTAGTTCTCTGACTAATTTGTGCCGTTCCTTCCCCAGAATTTTCAAGTAGCATATCAGTTGCTGATGAATATAAATTTTTAGTTACATAATGAATGAAGAGTTATTGAAAATTACACCTAAAAAAAGTCTATTCTCGAAAACCTAGAGTTGAAGGAACATGCAGATTGTGCAGTAAACTTACTGACAATAGCTTTTTGTGACGGCCTTCCAGAAACTATTTGTTGAAAATGCAATGCCTTCTTGGAGTCAAATTGAATAAAGACAAAAATTTTCCATTAAACGAATGTCTACTGGTTCACCTGAAACCAGCACGTAACCACCTGCAAAATCAATGGTTACTACAATAGAATCAAAAAAGCAGATTAATTTTGACACAACGCAATCATATATACATCTCATATCATGAGCACTATGATGAAATCATAACTACATCAATAACACTGATGCAAGAAAAAAAAGCTCTGTCAGCTTTAAATACAAAACAACCATTGGCCATTGCTGGGGTCATTAACGATCATTGCCCACACATACTTTTGGGAATAAAACGAAATATTTTTAAAGATATGGAAACATCAATTTAAAAAGTTTGTGTCAGAAAAGGTTCACCATCAGTCTTGAAAAACACTGGATATGAAAGGTTAACACAATTCGTTTTAGTACGTCTAATACAGTTTTATTGATTGAAGGAGGTTGCAGCAAAAATGTAAGGTCTGTTGTAACTGGTATATAAAACCCAATTAAAAAACAAATATTACATAAAATAAATAGCTACATTATAATTATATTTTCATAGTTTAGTATGTATAATTGTCAATGATCTTAATTCTGAATGACCTTCCCAAATGTAACAAAGTAGAATTTTTTGTTTTAGTTTGATCCAGAGTGATGTGCAGTGTTTTTAATTTAAAAATGTTTGGAATTTGCTTTGACTTACATTCCATATTGTTTGTTGTTCTGAATTAGGAACATTGACAATACTTTAATATTATATAAAGGAGCTATATATCTTTATATGAATTGTTATGTTTAATGTTTGATGATATCCACAAAGCAAAGACCATGTTTTTTATGATAAAAAACCAATGCATTAGAAATTTTCAAATAGCAATATATTTCTTACCACGAACTCGATGCAATGTGCTTCATCAATAACCACAGCCACAACATTATCTTGATATACTTGGCTCCGAAATATGTTTAAAGTTTTTTCATTAAGAGTTCCTCTGGATGACAGAAAACAACTTAAGCTCTCCCTCCAGAATCAACGGGGGGAAATGTTATATCATTTTCTTCCTCATAATTACTACAGTTACCTTCTGAAAAAAATACTATCTGTAGCAAATTCTCTTCCTGTAATACTCTTAGGAATACCAATCTTGTTTAAAAAATTCATCTGCTTTTTAATGATCGAATTTAGGGGACTAATAACGATAACTATGTTTGAAATTTTTCTACTTCGTAAAAAGCTAAGAAGCAACTGATAAATCAAGATTTCCCATAGCATAACCAATTGGTAAAACAGCAATAACATCTCTTTCAAATAACAAATGTTCAAAACAAACAATTTGTTAGGTTTGAAGCATATATTATCAAGGTTGCACAATAACAAAGCAAGTTGCAGCCTTTCAAAAAGCTTCACAACATTTTCCATGTTTATTAATCGTGAACCCTCTCTTCTGATCTTTCTGTTTGAAATACTAAGGTTCGCCGTCTTCCTAGTATTTTTCACATAATTTATGCAGAACTTGCTTACTTGAAAAAGCAACTATGAAAATGTGGGGCTTACTGAGGCAAATATTGCATAAATTAAAATCAACACTTATACTGCTGATTTTGAGCAGCCGGGACCAGGGTCTTCTTCGCCGCCATCCGTATATCGAAAAGGCAAGAAACCCTGGGTTCGAGGTTGTGTGCAATCATTGTTACTGAGACCCTAGTCGAATGCGACGTTTAGGGAAAATTATCTCGGTAACCAATAGGGACAGCTGACGTATTTTGGAATCCGCGATATCATAGAAATATAGAAAGAGAAAGAATCACAACACTTTTAGATCTTTTGAAGCAACCGCGTCCTTTTCGCAGGTATCGTTATTGTTTCACTGATATAATTTGCATATTTAATGAAGTTTCGATTGTTTCATACTAACAGTAAGTAGAGTTTCTCATTGGTTATTTGAAATTTAAAATTTCAATTTTAGAATGAATTAAACAAAATATGCATAAAATTCAAAACATAGTTGGACGATCTTTTGTCCTTAAGACCGAACACTACGATATTATAAGCGAACTTTATGTGCCACATAAACCCCTATATCTAGTGAAAGCCATCGTCCTGATCAAAGAAATTCAGTACACCGTAAGATAAATGATCATTTAATCAGGATTCAGTGAAGCTAAAGTGGTTATTAAAATAACTGTTGTAGAAGTTGCATGTTGTGTTTTCGTTATAAAAATGGTGTCTTGCATGTTTCTCTTTTTTTTTATCTACTGAGTAAGTTTAAATTAATAAGCTTTTAACTCGATTGCCTTCCACTTATCTGTGATTAACTTAAGCCTATCAAGACTTGGTTTAATGGTGGAAAACCATAAATAAATTGGCAGTAAAAACCTCTGATTTCTCGTTATATGTCGGTAAAATTCTCGTGTGATTAATTATGTGTTTTTTTGCGCGCCAAAAGGACTTGTACCGAGGACGCGGTTCTAACCGATTGTTAGAAAAGAACAATAGAAAATTGAATAGAGCAGCTGAATGTTGTGATTCTTTCTTTTTTCGTATTTCTATGGCGATATTGACCATGGGGTGACGAAAAAATTTGGGCAAAATGTTTGATGTCATCAACACTTTTGATCGACGATATCTCCGAAACGGCGCCTCATAAACATATGATTCTATACATTTTATTGCCCAGAATTTCGAGCTCTATAAAATGGTAACACCATGGACGTATAAAAAGAGAAGGACTTACAACTTTTATAAATCTATTCAAACAAGCTCGTCTCGCTTTATTGAAATTTTGACAAAAGCAGTTTTGAAACTCCCTCAAGTGCTGTTAAAAATACATGTTTCCATTGGCTTCCACACTAGCAGCCTTTTGTTATAAACACGAAAACTGTTGAAAAACACCAAAACTAAAAGTATGATTCCTTAGGAGTTCCTAAAGCTTCAGACTTGAAACTTTCAGAAAAGATAGATAAACTATCTCTCTGTTTTGTGTAGCTTAGGCATTTTTGAGTCGCAAATATTAACTTCATAACATGCAGAGACGCTGTGCCATGATTTTCTTCTATTTTCACTTGTAACATCTTCTAGCAAACTCACAGACATTTTAAAAACGATTAAATATCGTCGTCTGTGGCTTTGAACAATGAATAAAAGTGTTTTGAAAGCTAATGAGTCTTAATTCCGCTGATATTTCAGTTTTCCGCGTTGGATTGGCACGTAAATAATCGTTCGTCTCAACAAAAATCCAGTGAAATGCGAGACGCGCTTTGGTATGAAAGGGATGCCGACACAATGGATTTTAACAATAGAATTGAATAGCTATTGAAATGAGTTGTGAGTCCTTCTCTTTTTATACGTCCATGGTAACACTTTCCATTGTCAATTCCTTAATTCCATTTTTCGTGAACTCTCTGGGAGGTGACACAACGCAGACTTAACATGGGCAGCGAGCGACGCCGCCTTGGCGTCTAGTCTATATATTAATAGCCGATTCTCTGTTTGTCTGTCTGTCACGCAAAATGGTAGATTGACTTATGAAGAGATTATTTTATTGTATTTTGTGCGACGTCAGTGTGAAACCATTGTAGTGAGAACCTAATCGATTGCGACGTTTAGGGCAAATTATCGCGGGAACCAATAGGGATAACTGACGTATTTTGGAGTCCGCAATACAGGCGAGGGGAAGACGAAAAACTTTAGGCCAAATGTTTTTGGGGACGGGTCTGTGACGTCATCAAAGTCTTTGAACGATGATATCCCTCTAACGGTTGATCGTAGGAAAACGATCTTATCCATTTTTTGATCGCTTTTTCGAGCTCTACAACATGGGTACACTTATCATTGCCAATTCCTTACTTTTATTATTAGAAAGAACAAATCTGGTCAATTAAACAAAAAGTGAACAATCAGATTTCCTGAAAGAGAACACCAGAGTAGAAATTCTTCAACTACCTATGTTACTTCATCTAGGAAAACACAAAGCAATTTCAAACTTTATTCCAATTCAAAACTATACTATTCTTCTTCTTTAAGCAACTTTACGAAACATTATAAATACACGTGAAACACCAAAACTTCCCTGCCATTTTTGTTATTTGTGCGCTGCGTTTACACGGGAAAAGATACGCAACTCCAAGTCTAGAAACGCAACTCCAAATCTTTTGTGCCGTATGATAGCTGCATGCTATATTATCTAGCCCGTGAACATCTAAATTTTGGGGAGAGAAACCCCGTCGATTTTAATACTCAACGTGTTAAAGCCGCCGAGTAAAAATATTTTTTGCTACTATTATTACTAATTTTATTTTTCCAGGATTACCGTTGACTGAGCTTCGAAAGCATTACATTAACAAGATGTAAAAAAGGAAATGATTAACCTTTTTGGAAAACAGGCAGCTGTGACCTACCGGTTGCGTGTTAGTCTGGCATACTAGAGGGTTCTGGTTCCAGCCTGTCTCTGGCGGAACACAAATTCTGCTACTGGGGTCTGCGATTCAAAATCTTTATCAACTATATCTCTGTAACGGTCCGTCGTAGAGAAACGGTCCCATACATCTTTTGATAAGTATTTTGAGCTCTACAATCTGGGTGCACCTTCCATTGCCAATTTCTAAATTTAATGTTTCTTGATTATTTTTGAAGATACTTTTGGGGACTGAACATGGGCGGTGAGCAAGGCCCTCTTGGTGGTTAGTCAATAAATGAATAGCGCAAAAGACAACATACACTAGTCAGTATTCATTGACAGGACCATTATCGAAAATTTTCTTTCGTGTTTAGAACGAATACAATTATTTTGGTGGATAAAGAGGGAAATGTGACGTTTTTCGAACGAACAATGACTGCTCCTGGTCAACCAGTCGAAGAGTGGCTGCGAAATACTTACACATTTAAAATTAATGAAGACTGACTGATGCTAAACAACCAAATGAAATGCGTCTGTAAAATAGAATTGCTTTACCGTATGAATGTTTGCTGGGATGTGAAGAGAGTTCACCAAATAGTGCTGGCAAAGGAAGATGCAAAACAAGCCAAATACTGAAATTCCTGGGAGATATAAGAAGATCCTGCACTTGTAAATATGAAAAGTCACAGTGTGATAAACAGAAAGTATAGCAATACCATATTGTGGAGAATGAAAAATGGATTGAAAAGAGTAAGATAACCTTCTAAGAATGAGACGTTGCCAAGATATCATCGCAGATTTCGTTGACGTCAGCATTTGACGTCACAGACCAAAACGTCCCAAAATGTCAGTTGCCTCCATTAGTAAGGGAAGTAATTAATAATAGTAACAATAAAAATAATTACTACTGTATTACTAGAATACATAATTGGAAAACGGTTCATGCTCTAGAAATGCGCATGAATATATATATGCCATTTACATAATATATATAAACATAAAATAATTTTTATATAACTATGTAATATAACTATGTTTTAATTATGTTTTCATATTCACGATTTGGCCGTAAGTAACGCGTTTTGTAGTTCCGCAATGCAGTCAATAGTAGTAAACTCGATCAATTTAAAAATAACATAAGTATTACACTAAGACCTGGGATAATCGAAGCAATGAAACATCCGTTTCATGTCTGTATTTCTGATATATATTTTTTGTTGTTGTTTTTTAATTCTCCTTCCACAACAAATGGTTATTTTAGTTGTAAAATTGTTTACTTTATATGTTTACAAACATTTCTTTATTCTTTTTTCCGTTTAATCGCAGTCAGTATAATTGCTTGTTCCGTAATAAACAATAAAATCTCGATCTTCTGAGTCCCCTGGTATCAAATAATGTTGATCGCAGGAAAAAAATGATTGATTGATGAGGCCGAGTAACTGATGTTTTGCTCTTCCAATTCTCAATTAACCAGTTGTTTTCACTGAATTGTTCATCAAAATAATCAAAATCTTCGTGCACAATCTTCAATTAGATATTTGGGTCCTCAAATCTGGTATATATTCCCCGACCAAATGGAAAAAACCTAGGAAAACTTTATGAGGGTAATAAAATTGTGGAAACCAACAAAACCAACTGTAGACTCTGCAGATGATTCACTACAAAATTAGGGTTTATTTAATGTGTCATGTTGAAACACACGTGTTATTAATTTCGCTAGTATAGCGAAGTATTGGTATCGTCGTTCTATGTATCTCCGTGACATTTTGGACGATCTCACTAAAGTAAATAATTGCATATAAAAGCCATGTCCGCACACACCTTGGCAATAAAATCTTTTGCAGGCTGACTAACGAGCTAAATTTGGACCAAATTATGAAAGTTCCCCAATTTTCATAAAAATTTGCACAAAGCAAAATTAATTGAAAGGTGCTGATTTCGAATTTGACAGTCATTTTGTCAAATTTGGCCAAAATTGGGCAATTCAGGCCAAATTTGGACCAAATTATGAAAGTTCTCCAATTTTCAAAAATTTGTATAAAGCACAATTGAAAGGTTATTATTTATTGCCCCCGCAGCGAGCGTAAGCGAGCGAGGAGGCATAGTAGTTTCACGAGATAGGCGAATGTCAGTTTCCGATTTTGTTCTTCATCCTCATCATCCTCATCATCATCTTCCAACTTTCGTGTTGACGTTACACGGTGGTATACAATTATTAGCTGACTTTGCTTTTTTTACCGTTTCAAAGCATGGTACTGTAAGGGAGGTGGGAGACAGAATGTTTTTTTGTATCTCTTTTCTAATTTATTATTATACTATACTATGTTATTTAGGAAGTTCGTATGTTAACATTGCTTAGACATTTTTCATATTACTTTTGTGTTGTTTTAGTGAAATGAACGATAAGGATTTTGAAGCACAGCTTGAAATCTGAAATTTTGCCAACCATACATTTTATTTTTGTATATGTTTTAACTCTAAACCTTTTATTCAATTAATTTTATTCAATGCACTGATTATTGGCAGATCTTGCCTTAAAAATATTAATTGGATTTCTGTGTATGTAAGAAAGCCATATTTACAAACTATCGTTCTTCGTGTTTTTTTAACTGTCCTCCAAACCTAGTGTGATCATGATCAATAAAATCTTTCTGTATTTTTTCTTGTTTTTGGTCAGCGCCGCAAGGTAGCTGATCTTTCATTTCCCCGTGTCTGTCAGTCCGTGTGTGTGTAATGTTGCAGTTGTAGGCTGATACCGTGCAGGCTGTTAGAACTTAGGCTAATTTGGTCCATGGTTTAACTAAGAAACGTTCATGACTGAGTAGTTACATATTTTTTTCATGGTAAGTGCGGCGTAAAATGAAAAATTAGAATGCGAACTTGCCAGAAGAAAGATTCGGCGTTCAAGTCAGTTTGTTTACAAAATCTTGGTAATAAACCAGGAATTTGTCCAGTCATACGTTTTATATCCATGCTTCTAAGAAGGCAAAGGAACTCTTATAGTTTCGACTTTGTATTTTGAGTAACCCTAGGTTATATACTCAATTTTGTGGAGTTTTTTGTGGTGGTGGTGTGTGGGGATAGGTTAAATGACCTAATGGATAATGATAGCTCTGCTGCTTCCAAGGGTCCATATTCTCTTGGCTTTATATGTATTCATTTGTTATCATGTCTCGTTTTTATTATCATGTTTTTAATGAAATATTGTTACTTCTGCCTAATCAAAGAAAAATTGACTGATTGGGGATAGGGTCAATGTGGGGTGCATAAATGAATTATTTAATTTTATTGTTTTTTGTTAAAAACCTTGCGGTAAAAGATAATGAGATTCAATACTAACCAACAACGCGTATCATTTAAGAATCAATTTCGATTAAATCAACTTCAGCTTCAGATAATATATATACATAAATGAAAACAGTTCAACTGTTTAGAAATGTGACGGTTTGAGGGAAAATCATAACAGGTGATATTACTGATAAATTAATCAGTAATTTATCAGAAATTTATCAGTAATAATCAGTAATACTGATAAATAATCAGTAAGTTGTTCGATTTTTCAGTAATTTTTTCGATTTATCAGTAATTTGTTCGATTTATATCAGTAATTCGTTCGATGTATCAGTATTACTGATTATTTTATCAGTAATTACTGATTCATCGAACGAATTACTGATTATTCGAACGAATTACTGATTAAATCTATTGTTTTCTTATCAGTAATTTTCTGATAAATTTATAAGAAATTATCACTTGTTATGATTTTCCCTCAAACCGTCACAAATATCTAAAGTCAAGTACTATTTACATTGCAAATGCTTACTTGACTTTGACTTTCTTGAGTTTCTATTGTGTTTTTGGGTCTTCTAGAGTACCAATAAACGGATAAAAACAGTTTGAAATGTATATTAGATATAATATTTTATTTCCTACGAAAGAAGTGCATGCACATGCTCAATGACTTGATCGATAGTGTTCTATGATGAAAGTTTTTATGCGGCAATTACCAAGTAAACAATGTTAGTGTTTATAAACATAGCGTCACTTGGAAAGTCGTCTATATAAAAGTTGTTTTGGTATTCATTGTTATTTATTGCTAGCATAATAATCACAAGTATATATCAAGTATTATATCATTCTATTTATATTCATCTCTGATGCTGAATAACCCTTTTTGTAATTCTGATGACCACAATAACCTGTATTGTCAAAAAATGTACTTTACTACTTTAGAGGAAGTAATTTTATAGATGAATGGCAGTTTATTTCTTTCGGGGAGAACAGATTTGAAGTTAGGAGAAGAGATAACTGATATTGTACTGAAATTTCTGCAGATAAATATGACTAGTGAATTTAAACATGTTTCAATAACATTTCTGCTATATAGATGCTCTTTCACAGTCATATTTTGTTATTGGCTTGTATGATTATCATATAAAGTTTGTTTGTAATTTTATGAAAGTGTATTCCTTTCCTTTAGCGAAACGATAGAGAGGAAACTAATTTGTGATTTTCCATGATTCAAAAAGCAAATTGTGTTTCGATTAACAGGAAATTCATAGTTTTACCCAATGCTTTATTTTTTTTTTTGATGTTATTGTTTTGAAAAACTGTCATTATTACAGTATTAAGTAGCATGTAAGAGCATGTTTGAGGATTTTCTGTTTAACATTTTAAGAAAAAGTATTACAGAGTATGAGAATATAGTGGATACAGCATTTGTTAAAAAGTATTAATCAAAAAATTCATTTTATATGATATAATCAATTTTATGAAAGCTATTTATGTCTAAGATCTGATCCTAGCGCTTTTTGTAAACAATTTGTCAACGGTTTCTGATTATGTTAATTATAATGGTATGATAATCAGGACATTTACGTGCATTAGCAAAATTCATCTTCCAAATGTATGTGTACCTGAAAATTTGATACAGTTGTTGAATTTGAACTCGATGATGACGAATATAAGCCTCCTTGAAATTGTACATGTTTGAAAGGAAGTCTAGAGTTTATTCCTCCCTTTGGTTAACGTTACTGATCTTTCATTGCCCCTCACAGGTCAGTCATTTTGTGTGTAGTTAGTTTGCAGTTATGTGCGCCCTCTTTAACGCCCTTTTTTGTTACCTTTAAATTTTAAAACTTAGATTCCTAGCATTAATATGTGAATGATAAGCTTTCATAATATAATAATCTAAGGAATATTGCCATTGCTTTTAATTTCTTAGTTTTCTTTTGCGATGACCTTAAGGCCCAAAGGCCTCTTGTCTTATTTAAACTTTGCCTATTTTTAGTTTTGAATCAAAGTTTGAAACAGAGATTTCTAATATATAGATTTTTTTTTAAAAGTTTTTTTTTCTTTTGGCTCTTACAGAATCTTATTCAATTTCCGCGCTTTTAAGCGTAGGAAATTGTTTGGTTTACACATTCTATCTATCTATCTATGTAACACTTTTTTGCTGTTTTCGGAAAGTCCGTTCGGATTTCGGATTGTTTGTTTATTCAGAATAGTTAATGACTGACCTATGCTAGGAAAACTTAGGACATGTTTGACTAAAATTGGGAAATTTAGACAAGGTGCTGATTTCAAATTTGACAGTCATTTTGTCAGAATTGACTAAAATTGGACAATTTGGGCCAAATTTGGACCAAATTTAGAAAGTTCTTCAAATTTCATGAAATTTTGCATGGATTACAATTGAAAGATGCTGATTTCAAATTTGACAGTCATTTTGTCAGAATTGACTAAAATTGGACAATTTGGGCCAAATTTGGACCAAATTTAGAAAGTTCTTCAAATTTCATGAAATTTTGCATGGATTACAATTGAAAGGTGCTGATTTCAATTCTGACAATCATTTTGTCAGATTTGACTAAAATTGGACAATTTGGGCCAAATTTGGACCAAATTTCGAAAGTTTTTCAAATTTCATGAAATTTTGCATGGATTACAATTGAAAGGTGCTGATTTCAAATTTGGCAGTCATTTTGTCAGAATTGACTAAAATTGGACAATTGGTGGGGCCAAATTTGGACCAAATTTCGAAAGTTCTTCAAATTTCATGAAATTTTGCATGGATTACAATTGAAAGGTGCTGATTTCAAATTTGACAGTCATTTTCTAAAATTGGACAATTTGGGCCAAATTTGGACCAAATTTTGAAAAATCTTCAATTTTCATGAATAAACATCATGCACAAGGTATTGGTGAACTGTTTTTCTGGCCCCAAAACATCATAGTGAATTGCAAAGCTGTCAAGATTAAGTTAAATAAATTAAAGAAGGGAGTAATTTGATGAATTCCAGACTGTATCAAATTATTAGTCAGTGTATAAGTCATTCAGATATCTTGAAAATTAGCCTAAAACAATTTTCTCAAGGGCTGATGCGGAAATTGTTCAAGCCTAATGGCTTCTAGTTTTGATTATAAAATAGGTATTTGATTATAAAATACGTATCCACAATAAACCAAAACATTTGTTTTCGAACAAAACTTATTTTTATTTCCATTGTATAGCTTGCAATGTATAGCTTGCTGTGTATACAAATTGAAATGCTTGAGTGCGGGGGCATTTTTTAGCTAAAGCTACATGCTAGTTTATTTATTTAAAGAATATTTATACAGGCATAAAACTTCAGCTGTGGATAATATATACATATATACACAACTGTTATCAATGTTTCTCCTGTTAAATGTTAGTAATATTAGAAAGCAAAATGGAAGCAATAAAATTACATATATACACACTAAATAGATAAAAACACACTTTCTTGTAAAACGAGAAGAAAGATTCAAACTGTGCCATAAATAAGAAATAGCAAGAAGGTGATAAAGTATCTGAGGAATTCATAGGCAACAAAAGTAGTGTGCACATAAGAACCTACAACAAACTAAATCCTATAATAAATTTGCAACTGAGAGTGATAATCATTAAAAATTAAACATTTTCTGATATTTAGTGGTAATTCATTGAATAATTTAGCACTAGAATAATAAAATGATTCCTTTCCAATCTCAAGTCTAACTTTCGGCAAGTCTATATAATAACCACAGTTTCTAGTATTCCTTGAGTGACGCTTGATACTAAAATACTGATTAAAATTTGAGCACATATCGTTATCCAAACACTTCTTCACAATAACGAGAGCTTCCTTCTGTATGGAATTTATGATTTTCGGAACAGATCGACCGATGATTTGGTTTGCTCGACTTTCGATCGACTCAAATTTAGTCTGTTGTGTACGATTGTAAGACAGTTTGACAGTGCCACGATAGGTCAATACTGGCATAATCATCATTGTATAAATTTCATATGCGGAATCTACCGTAAGGTAAACACGTAAACGGTGTAACAATCGCAATCTCCCACTTGCTTTTTTGTAAAAATTTGCAAAATTGGTATTGAAGTTCAAGTAACGGTCAACGACAATACCCAAGTACTTGTATTCTTTGACATTGTTGATTTCTTGTCCTCTATAGGTGATATCTAGTTTTTGATTGGTTGACGACAAACGTTTTGCTGTTCCAAAGATCATCGCCTCCGTCTTTCCTTTTTTCAAATTTATAAGTAGCTCATTGTCATCAAAATATTTGGCTATCCTGTCCATATCTTGTTGTAAAAACCTTTCAATATCATCCTTTTTCTCACCACTAACATATATCACCGTGTCATCTGCATACATAACAGTATCACTGTTCTTAAGGCAGTCAGGGAAATCATTGAAAAATATTATAAATAGCAAAGGACCCAAAATGGATCCTTGCGGGACACCACTAAGTAGAGGTTGAGTTGTTGACATTGTCCCTTCAATATTCACAACTTGATTTCGACTGAACAGATAGTTCGTAAACCATTCTAACTCTAACTGCTCGATTCCATATTCTTGTAATTTACCCAGTAGTACAGAGTGTCCAACAGTATCGAAGGCTTTGGTTAGATCGATATATATAGCTCCTACCATTTTTCCCATGTCAATAGAACGTCTGATATTGTCGAAAAGCAAAGTTGATGCAAGCTTTGTGCAACGTTTACGCCGATAGCCAAATTGAAACTCGATTAGAAGGTCTTTGTTCTCAAGATAATCTGACAATTGCATATGAATGGCTCGCTCAAGTATTTTGGAAAATATCGGCAATACAGATATAGGTCGATAATTTTCTGGCTTTTTTGTATCGCCACTTTTATGTATTGGAGCGATTTTTGCTTGTTTCCAGATGGATGGAACATTTCCTGTTGTCAGCGATAAGTTAATAATATAAGTCAACGGCTGTGATATTTCCTTGGCGCAGTCTTTTATCATACCAGGAGGAAGATCATCGACTCCAGTAGATTTGTTTCTCTTAAGAGATTTTAACTGCTTTTCCACAAATAACTTCGACACGTACGAAAATCGAAAGGTCTTTTCAGTTTTTCTGCTACGGACAATGACTTTCCGCCAGACATAATTTGTAAGTTTGATGGCTTTACACTTTAGATCCTGCACAATATTACTAAAATAGGTAGCAAAATTGTTGGCAATATTAATTTTATCTCTTTTATTTGCAGATAAGTTCATTTTTGACTTCGTTTTAGATGGGAAGATCGATTTGATTGCGTCCCAAAACTTCTTAGGATTATTTCTGTTATCATTGATCAGTTTCTGGGAATGTTTTCTTTTCGCTTCCTTTAATTTTCTATTACATTCATTTCTCAGTTGTCTATAGGTCTCCTGGTCGGTAGGGGACTTCGACTTTCGAGCTTTTCGTAATGACTTATCCCGTTGATCCATCAATCTCTTCAGATCTCCTTTCAACCAGGGTGATGGTTTTCCCTTAACAACTTTTGTTTTAATTGGAGCATGTGTATCGAATATAGTTTTCAAGGTATCAGTAAACCATTTTGAAGCAGTCTCCACGTTTTTACAGGAGTAGAGCGGTCTCCAATCTATATTCCGTACATCCTCTGCAAGCTTGTCATGTTCATAGTCTGTGAAGTCTCTAGATCGAATTGTTTTTTGTTCGTACTTCTTGCAGTTTAATTTTCGAACGCATCCGATAAGATCATGATCACCGATGGAGAGATTTTCAACAATCACTGTAGAAATTGTTTCAGGATTGTTCGTAGCAATAATATCGATTACAGTCTCCGACGTAGATGTTATTCTTGTTGGTTTCTTGATTATTTGTTCAAAGCCATTTATGTTTATTATAGACTTTAATTCTTTATTATCTGAATCTTTAAGATAATTGGCGTTAAAGTCTCCCAAAAGAATGGTCTCTTTACTTTCTTTCTGGGTTACAATTAAAGTGTCGTTAAAATCTCTATTGAAATCTTTTGACAAATGTTTTGAACTATTCGGAGGTCTGTAATAACATGCAATAAGAAGTGATTTCGTGCTTTTGAATAAAATTTCAATCCATATACACTCGGTCGAACTATTTTCCAAATCTGGTCTGCGCTTCCAATTTATTCCATCCTTCAAATAAATACCCACTCCTCCGCCTCGGCCTGTTTTCCGATTTTGCAGGACTAACTGATACCCAGGAATATCATATACAGCAGTATTTTCTTGTTCTGTATGTGTTTCCAAGTCGTCTTGTTGTTGTTGCTATATATTCGGTGTAAATGGACTATCATTTTTTTAAATATTTCTTACTGTAACCGAATTAAAATAAAGAAATGATAAACAATAAAAAGAAAAATAAAGCAAATTTTCCAATCTCTTTCCATTCTACAGTTCGATGCAAATTTGGTGTAAAAAACACTCATTTGCGTTTTTCTTTTTCTTTTCGGCCTCGTTTCAAGTTTTCTGGGAACCTATCCTGTGGCTAAGGAAGTACGAAAAATATCAATAAGTGGCTTTAACAAGGAATCATCACAAAGTTTAATCATGTGTATCATCCTATCCATGAACTCTGTTTACATCTAGGGCCCGAATGTTAGTTAAAAGTTTTGCCTCATCAAAATAGATGGTACCTAGGCGATGGTTTGGGTTTTGCCGAATAGGAGGCAAAACACTGGTGTTGTCAATAAGAGAACACTGACTTGCAGAAAATATATTAAAAAGGTTTGCTTGTCGGTGACAAAAATGTTATTATCTTTCCGGATTGGGGGAATCCTTGTTAACTTTCGCTTATGAATGAGGTTGTTAAACAAAGTAGACAAGTATTTCTTCGGACCAGTATTAGGGTCGTTCAAAATGTTGCCAAATCTGGTAAGGTAAGCTTCCCTGGCATTACTTATAGCATTTTTACACCTGAAGGTGATATCACGAAGGGATTGGTGATCAACTGCATTGCAACCGTTTTTAACATAACATTTATAAATCTTGGCTTTTTCGAGGATGATTCTCTTTACCACAGGTGTCATCCATGACGGATCTTTGTTCCTTATGGTTACGCTCTGGTAGGAACAAAATACGATCAGCATTTAATCACATAAAACACTGCCCTAGTCAACATTGGTGACAGCACGTTTGATGACCTTAGCATTGGCTCTTAAAAATCTATTGATTAGTCAGAGATGACTTTTGAAGTAAATACAAACCCCACCCCTTTTTTATTAGAGGGATGATCGCATCGGAGGATTTCATAACCATCTACTTTTAACCTTCGATCGTCATCGTCGATTGAAGAATCCAAAAAGCTTTCACATACACAAAAAATATCAAAATTGTGAGAACTTAAAAACGCAGAGATGTGAGCTATCTTGGCGAAATTGTTAAGATTCCACTGGCAAACAGACAAGCCTTGAAATTTTGGTCCTGGATTAAGTTCAATATCTCCCGACAACGTAATAAGAGTTAAATTACTTTAAGGGCAGAAACTTTCGCGGGCAGAAACTTTCGTGTGTAGGAAAAAACGCGAAATTTTTGACATTAACTTTCGCGTTTTTGGGTTTTTTGAACAAATTTCGCGGAAAAAACTTTCGCGAAAAGCAAAAAAAGTTTTTCAAACAGGGAAAAAACTTTTGCGAATCGTGTTTAAAGTTATTTTTTTTTCTTTCTTTTTTTATTGTTTACAAAAAGATTTAAACATTTTCTTCCTCTTCCCATTCTGAATCTGAGTCTTCGTCGCTTTCTAAGTCATCTCGTTGAATTTTATAACCGCATAACAGTTCGAACTCTTCCACAGTGATATCGCATACAGGTAGTAGATGCTGGCTGTCGTAGGGTTCGGAGTGTTCATTTAATAAAGGGTCGATATCTTTGAAGGGGTCAATGAGTGGCATTTTTTCTGAACCAACCTTAATCGCATCACAAATGGCCGCCGCCTTCCATCCGCTCTCGATAACTTCTTTTCCTTTGGATGTACTCATAGGTTATAGAAATCTACCAACCAGCCAGCATGAATGAGCTTCAACTTTGTTAACTGCAGACTGACTTGTACATCTTATTATATCTTATATCTTATATAATCTATATATTATATATTATCTTATATCTTAATACATCTTATATAGATTTTTTTCAGTTGTTGGTGGTTTAAAAACAGTTTTTTTTTACTTGCAGATGTTTTTCGGTTCAAAAATTAATTTTTTTTACCTTGAAAAAACTTTCGCGTTTTTTAAAAAATGTACAAATTTCGCGGAAAAAACTTTCGCGTTTTTGGCCTAAAATATTTAAAATGGCAGAAACTTTCGCGAAAATGACAAAAAAACTCGAAAAACGCGAAAGTTTCTGCCCGCGAAAGTTTCTGCCCTTAAAGTATAAATCATGTAGAAATATTGAAAAAAACAAACTTTGATCGATACTGACTTAAGGTGTGAGTAAGGGAAAAAAGCGTGGGCGTTTAGAGTTGTAAACAAGCTTTTCAAAAAGGTATCATACTTGATATAAACACATTCCTATCAAAACTATTAATTAATGAACAAAAACACGTTTTTTCCCTTACTCACACCTTAAATCAAGCCTCTTGAAGCTGCAAATACCCATCCAGAAACACAAAGTTTATAGAGAGAGATGGTTTGGAAGCAATTGTTCTATGTTTTTGTTACAAATGTGCACCCTCACGCTACATTAACTCCTTTGAAATTCTTTACTTTACTGACAATCTCCCAGGAGGGTCTGTAACTTGACAAAAGATATGACCATAGGCGGATCTAGAGCTTAGGCAAAATTTGAGGAGGAGCGTTGTGTCATCTAGGAGAAGAATAGAAAAACGTGCCTTTTAACTAATTACAGTTAAACACTGAAAAGAAATTAATAGCATTGTACTCCTCCACTTTTTTTGCCTAACCCTGGATCCGCCTATGATGACGTTGAAATTCAAAAGCTGATAGTGCACATCTATTGTATTTCAACATCGAGTAGAGTCATTAGGATTTTCTTTGAAGTTTACCGCTAATTTGATTGACTATCATGCCGCTTTCCAAACCATATTTTCTATAAACTATGAGAAACATTACAAAAACTCAAAACTGAAACGTTGCACTCATCGAATAATTGTAACTCCATGAACATAAAAAACACATATTGTTGTAAAGAAACAGTACAAATAATAAAAAAATTGTTTGATTGAAAACATAAATGAACCATAAAATGGTCGAATTGCACCCGGCGGTAATTATGGACATTAAGCGCAGACAAAAGGCAATTAATGTACAATGTTCTCGCTGTCAAGAGCGAAAAGAAAAACAAGAAAAAGTGTAGAATAATCGCAAAACCTTACGTAGTGTTAATAGAGAGAATACTGAGAAAACTTAGAAAATAGGAAACGAGAGAAAAATAGGAAAAAGCTTACCAAAATTCCTTAAATTTATCAATGTCGTTAAAAAAATTAAATGTTCCATTTTTCATTTTTTGCTACAGTGTTACAGTTAATGTCAGCGAATACAAACTCTACAGCACAATCATTGTAATCATTTTTTTAGCTTCATCGAGCAGATCTAGTTGATTTTTTGTAATGTCAAGATTCAGTGGTGGATTTAGAGGTATGTCGAAATTTGTGTAGGAGAGCATTAACATAATTTGTGAATTCAATTTATATCACCAATGGGATTATTTGAACTCTTTTCTTTTATGGCTAGATTGCTAACACTCTCCTACACAAATTTCGACATACCTCTAGATCCGCCACTGAGATGAATTTTGATGTTATCTTTTCGATTTTTTCTTACCTTAAAGGGCTGCTCTTTTCCGGAAAGAGTGGAATTTCACTATCACAGCTTTGCGATTTTTTACAACCCTGTGGGCTCGATCAACATCAGAATCGTTAGAATTTCTACAAACCTGAATTACTTTATCTCCGCAATCTTTGGATGTCTCATTTTGCGATGTATCAATTCCTTTAATTCGCAAACAATATCTTCTTGAGTATTGCTCTTGATTGTCAGTTTTTTCAGAACAGCCATTGAAGTTGACAGCAAAGCCACCTTGTCTTCCAAGTGATTTAACTCAACGTTCTGCTCGTCAATTTATTATTTAGACTTGCACTTATCATCTTGCATAAACGGTGAAGATACATTCAAATGGCCACACGGACTATGGACCATACAGGATTTGATGATTTCGTAAAGTTCTGGTTCTTGGTCCCAATTTGGAATTCGTGCTGATATCAATGAATCAATATCATCAGCATTGCGCAACTTAAATTTGTTGCCAAGATGAAACATCATGTGCACATGAGGTAAACCCGTTTTCTGAAATTCTATAACATCCATCTGTGCTACAGATACAAGTAGAAAAGAATCTTCTATGATAATATCGTTTTGAGAGCTTACAACTTCAATTTGAATACTTGTGCAACTACAATCCCGGACAAAAATTGTGGCAAAACTGATGTTTTTCATGAAGAATTCAAATACCCCCTCCCCCCAGCATCAATGTTTTGAGTTGTGTCCAGCTAGGGGCCCCAACGAACATTGATCACATTGATGGTGGGGGAAGGGGGGCCTCATGACGTGAATTTCGTGCTTATTGTCACAATATTTTGTCCGGGATTGTCGATATGACCATTTGCAGCTGCTGAAGCCACTACCTTGCACCCCATTCCTTAAGGAGTTCAACTATTTTGATGTGACCTCTCATTGCTGCTGAATCCATTGCATTGTTAAAATCCATGGCGCCATATTCCTTGCATGCTTTGAGAAGGTTGATATGACCATTGAAAGCTGCTTCACACATTGCCAGCTTGATACCACCAGCTTCAAGTGGTAATCAGATTCCCGCCGCTTTCATCATATCCGAAAACAGTGGCTTATACCCTAGTCTCGCCTCTTCTTCTCTCACAGCTTGGCGTTCAACAGCCGAAATCAATGACGACTGTCTATATCCTAGTCTCTCCTTCACCCTCTTTTTTAGGGACTTTCAGGGAGATTGTAGGGACTTCCCTGACTCACTCATTGAGGACCTTCTATTCTAAGGAGTTTCTGAGGGACGCTGTCAGCAATTCAACCGTGACCGATGAGTCATCAAAACGGCTGACGTCAGCATCAATTTTTTGGTCTGTAAAATTTGAGCGTGTATTTTACAGATCGGAATGGGAAAATGCGGAGGGAGTCGAAAGCGACGGTTACTGCCTATAATCAAAAAAGTGCTACTCCAGCTGCTTTTAGCTTTTAATCTTACGATACTTATTATTCTATGAACACAGGTCTGTTAAAAACATCCTCCATTTTCAAAATGCATTTGTCCTCCAACAGGGTTATTCCGATAAAATCAGGGAATCGGGACTTTAGTTGATATCTGCGTCCACTCTGGGTAACATTTGTCAATATTAAAAGAATCTTTCTCCGTTGAAGAGTTTCTTAACAAATATATACAAACACTGTGTAGTTCTAATTTATAAACAAATCCCCTCGTAAAGTTCATTCCGAATATTTATTCAGCAGGTCAGAGTTGAAATGTACAAAAACCCATAATGCAGTTATATCATATCATCATAATGCAAACTCTAAACATATGAAAATAACTTGTGGTCATAATATGAACTCATGAAAATCTGAATCTACTTTCAATTTGTTAACAAAGGTAGAAGTGAGAAAAAATTTTTGAAAGGTTTCTTACCCATGATTAATGAAGAAATCATTTAACTGAGTATATGGTGTCTCAATACCACAACGTAAAATCAATAATGTGGAGAGGTTTATACTTTGTCTCGCCATCTAAAAAAGAAAAGAAATTCTTAGTGAACTGAAGGTATGCAAATAACAATGGACTACCAGGTTAAAAAAAGGAAAAGAACTATAAGCTACACATTCATACCAATTTTTAAAAGACCATATGTTACTGTATAACAATGATAAAACTGCCTTTACATCAGAATCTCAAAAAAAGAGAATAAATTACAATATGTCACACATCCCACGGCTTTTTGCCGCTTGCCTACCCTCCTCTACCTGGCTCATTGCCGCTTTCATACCCTCCTTCCTCCCGGCTATGAATCTAATCTATTCGATCTTCAAACTACTTTAATTTCAAGATAATCTAATCTAATGCTATATACTGAAGCGCTATTTCCACGACCACTTTTGATCGAAATATTTCGACGGAAAAAAAAATTGAGCATGTGCATTAAATATTTTCTGATTTTCGAGGGAAAAATTTCTTTTCTCTACTGTGAGAATGTGAGTTAAAATAATTCTCCCTATCGAAATCGCTTCGCGAAAAAATATTCGTCCAATCAAAATGGTGAAAAATGTGTTGACACTTTGTGTATTAAATTAAACTATTGAATAGCAATTCCGTGGAACAACTCAGAAAAAAGAATTATATAGGACGGTTTCTACTTGTGGTTGCTTTCGAAATAACATCTGTATTTCAATCTCCTATTGAATATGAAAACCAGCTATTTAAGTTTAACTTTTTTATGTGGAATTCTATGATTGAAATATTTCTGACAGAAATTGTTCTCCTCTAAAATTTTCGCTCGAAAAATTTCGATCAAAAGTGGTCGTGGAAATAGCGCTTAATCATCATTTGGCATTTCAATCTAATCTATTTAATATAAACATTGTTTATAGAAAATATGGCAGTCAATCAAATTAGCGGTAAACTTCAAAGAAAATCCTAATGACTCTACTCGATGCTGAAATACAATAGATGTGCACTATCAGCTTTTGAATTTCAACGTCATATCTTTTGTCAAGTTACAGACCCTCCTGGGAGATTGTCAGCAAAAACAAAGAATTTCAAAGGAGTTAATGTAGGGTGATGTTGCACATTTGTAACAAAAACATAGAACAATTGCTTCCAAACCATCTCTCTCTATAAACTATGATATAATCTAAAATTCCTAGGTCACTTAAACTAATGTTACACTCATCAACATTTCAATTTATTAAATGCAATTTGATTCATTGTAATTTAATTCAAAGTAATTCAATTCAATTCAATGCAGTTTCAATATGTTCAATTCAATTTCAAGGTAATGTAATGTAAGGCTTCCTCATTAACCTTGCGTAAAGTTTCAATTCAAAACATTTAATATCAATTGCACATATATTTTTGCAAGGTAAAAATATTGATAATACCTGTTGGTAGACAATATTTCTAGTGTAGCATCTCTCTTTAACATAGCCTTGCTGTAAAGTTCTACAAACCTTTACTTTCACCGCTTCAAAGCTACGTGTTCGTGAAAATGCAACATACAGTAGACCGTGACTGAAGCAAGGCCTTTCCATGTAAATACCAACCCGTTTAAAAGTCTGACCTTGACTTTTGTTTATGGTTATTGCGTAGGACAAACGGAGAGAAAATTATGTACGCTTCAGCTGAAACAGAAGGTTGGTACCATTGGGACATAATGTTACTCTAGGAATGAGCACCCGATTTCCAGCGAAGATACCCGTCAGCATTTCACAATCAAGGATATTCTCTCGGAGATTAAGGATGACTAATCGGGTGCCGTTGCATAAACCATCCTTTAACGATAAATTCCGCAGCAGCATCACTAAACTGTTGACTTTCAAGTTCAAGTACTCCAGAAGGAGTAAGCGAATTGATGAACTCCATCGGATACAGGTCAATCTCTTCTTGGTCATCAGAAATAACAGAATCAACACTAAAGTATGTGACCGTTCCACCAAGCATTCCCTGAAGAATCGGATCGTTAATCACTAATGCCTCATCATTAGTAGGTGTCAGAATTACACGACTCAACATATCATCTCCTCCAGCATCACTAAAAATAAAGTGCACAATATCATATTTTCATGCACAACACATTCATGTGGAATTTCGATGGAGTCTTTAAATGGCTCATCCTCTTTTTTCGGTATTGCTCCACTTCTTAATTCAAGTAGGAATTCTGCAAATCCCCTTTCCCCAGGTGCAGCTCTCATGTTGACATTTAGATGAAAGTTTTGCACTACTGGCCACAAGACAGAGCTCTTGATGCATGCTTCCACAATCTGAGCTGGTCTGCCTCTTTTCACTATTGGAAGAGTCTGTCTAAAATACATCTAAAAGAACAAATTTTCCAGCAAAAGGCACATCACTGTTACAGATATCCATAAACATTCTATCAATAGCCTCAAGTGCATGCTTAGGAATCATACTTGCCTCATCAAATATTAAAATATGCTGCCTACGTAAAAAATCGGCATGCCTACTGTTAGGCTTGACATTGCATGTTGAATTATTTAATACAGGAACAGGTAATTTAAAAAGAGAATTGACTGTCTTACCATTTTGTAACAGTGTTGCTGCAATTCCAGTCCATGCACACGTACTTACTGATAGGTTTCTTCTAATAACCTCGCAAATGATGTAATTATACGTGAAAGTTTTACCTGTTCCACCGGGTCCATCAAGGAAGAAAACTTTAGCATTATTATCGTCGTTTGTTGCCACTGCATCTAGGACTGCGTCAGCAACAGCAAGTTGGTCAGCATTCAACGTGTTCCTCATGTTGATGGCCTCTTTCCTCATTTTATCAGCATTTGGTAGATCGTCAGCAATAGCTTGTTCAAATACAGGTAAATCAAAGTCAGTAACAACCCTACCAAATTGCTGCAGGACTTCCTGAATTTTACCAAGAGCTGACTGCTCTGCTTGTACTTCCGGCATGTGTCTCAAAAAATCTTCAATAATGTGAGCACGGAATCTTTCCCACAACTCAACTGGATTGCTTGGTTCTCCATGGATCAGATTGAAAGAGAACGTTTTGCGAATTTTAGAGGAAGTTGATGATTCGGCAAGTTTTTCCATGGTTCGTATTCAAACAGTCCAATAGTCCAAGTGCAATACATGCTTTCCCTAAAAGATCTATATAAAATCTCATTAACAGTTCTAAGGTATTCAAAGGAAGACGCACCAGGAACATGTAACAACAGCACACGTAAGAAATACCTTTCACCCTGACGAATGCTTGCATTGAACATTCTACTTACAATTGTTTCTGCTCCACGCTGACGTGTCACCTACTTATGTTGTCGTGTTTGAAAAGAGCATCAACGCCACAAAGCTTCTGGAGCAGATACATACCTCGCATCTAAAAAGGTTCTAATTTCGTTGTGATCGATGCGCTCATTGATTTCTATATGAGCAGTATCGTGTCCTTTGTAAATGTATTTGTACAAATACTTGTCACTTTTTATAGAAACACAGGCTTTTTTTTTCGTTTAAAGAAGACAATATATTTTCTCATTCATATTAAATACAAAATATTGAAATTTATATATCATTATAAAATAAATAAATAGATAAATAAATAAATGCTGCGATAAATTGAAATATATATACATAAGTAAAAACTAAAAGAAAACAAGCTTAAAAAACTAAAATGGCAAGAATAGGCTCAGTAGCGTGAAGATGAAAATATAGGCCCGTTTGAAGGAGATACGTGGGAGGGCACTATCAGACACTAGAAAGGTAAGTATAAGGGCTCAATCAAACTGGTAAGATTATGCTATGTTAGCTTCAAAATAATTTAAAAATATATCACCGCTATCAGCAATAGTGTTTTGTTTTCTCCATGGGACTCTCGATCCTCTCACACACAATATAGTAGATTTAAGAATTTCAAACGATAGTTTTGTTCGAACATGCAATGATATCTGAATAGTCTGCGCTTTGTTTAATAGAAATTTTCTTTGCAAATTCCTGAATAAAGTTTTGACACTCCTTGCCCATTCCGCCGTTCCTACCCATCACAAGTGGTGTAAATGTCCCATGTTCTACGTGAATAATCCTGTCATTGTATGATCTCTTTTTCTTACTCTCTTGATGTTTAAAGATTTCAGACGTTTCTTGACTTTGGTAACTTTTGGAATTAACGTGCGTAATACGAACATCGAAGAATGCCGTTTGTCCAAAGCGCCAAAAGTCGTTGGCCTTGATGTCTAACCTTGCATCGTCGTTCGTTATGGTAGACTTTAAACGAAATTGTTCCTCTGTGACAAATAAAAGATGGGGTTCTGCTTGTACATTATGGCAGACACCG
This sequence comes from Turritopsis dohrnii, assembly GCA_027922465.2. Classification (NCBI taxonomy): domain Eukaryota; kingdom Metazoa; phylum Cnidaria; class Hydrozoa; order Anthoathecata; family Oceaniidae; genus Turritopsis; species Turritopsis dohrnii. Next base: position 724,821 of record BQMF02000109.1, on the reverse strand, counting down.
TTGAGCAATGACGTAAATAGGTCGCGAATATTGTCGTGGCGCTTTGATACAAATCCACCCTTTTTACAAGACAAGGCATGATTGACAGAAAATGTATCACCACAAGCACAAAAGCTGGGAAGCTCACTGAGTGGTAAGTTATAACGAAGTCTTACAGCATCATTGAATTCCCGTTTATTAAGATTCAGTCCTTGTTCAGCAAGTGGAATAGCACTCAACCATGAACTTGCTCCCTTATCACGTGATTGATAGATGAATGGAGCCAGATCTGCAGGAACCGACGAATCAACACGAGTAATCTTTTCCTTTGTCAAAATTGCCTTCGCATTCGAGTGTTCTTCATGCATCTTTTTCGATGTTTTTCCATCACTAGTGACGCTAGGCATGATGTCGTTTTGAGCGATGATTGATTCGACATGCAGTTTAGTGATTGTTTTTGAGCCAGAATATAGGGTTTCGGCATCTTGCGTAAGGATAGGAAATCCCATGCCTCCATATTTTGGTGAAAGAGACAATAACTCCCTAAAATAATCAGGCAACGACTGTTCCTGCCCAAAAAGAGTTGGGATGAAGTGATCGTTTATAGCATTCTCGACCGGTTCAAGATAACTTTCAAAACCCGGAATTGTTCGCAAAAAATAGGTAAACTTCGACTAGTACGCCTTTGTAAAAGCTGTATATGCAGCATGAGGTTCTGCTTTGGCAATTTCTGTAAGCTTGTGAATTTCTGCAGTCCAATTGTCCACTTTATCATTGCAATAAGAGTCCTTGAACGAATTGGTACCGATTACTGCACCCAGATGTCTTTTTCCTTCAACGGTGATGTTAATAGAGTTTTTGAATAATTGTTCCGCGGGAAGGGCAAGCTCTTTGGATTTTGCAATAAGCCATGTCTTAGAGCCATTGACATAGTAGCAAAATTTTGCTCCCTCTTTAACAAGGTTTTCATACCAATTATGCAATCTCTCTACTTTTCCACCTGCAGTAGCATCATTGGCTAACCATACTTGTTTGACGGCTGGTTCTATTATCTTCATGTAGTTATTTTCTAATCTGTGAACCGAAAATAACTTCGTTTATTTACTTTTTCTAATTACTTGGAAAGGAACAAAGAATACTATATCAACTCGAGACAGGTTTTATATTATACTTGCTTGTGAACTGTCGCTGTTGTGTCGAAACTCTGGTAAGTCATCTCTTGGTGAGGGTACAACTCAAAAACTCAGTTACTGGTCTGAGGCCGGCTGATAGATAGGAACCCGAACTTTTTTGGTAGCGCTTAAGAGAGGCTGTTCCATCAGCAGCTGTAAAATATCAGGACATTTGTTGTGCCATGTCGCGCATGGAGGGTTTCCCAGCAAATGTGTCTGGTGTGCTTTGTCGAGGCCACACCCTGAGCCTTCTGTTACCGCAGAAGGTTTATTGATGAACCAACACTATTGACACAATCAGACTTTTTGCAAGTACATGTTATGTTTGTTCCTTTTATTTAATTTCTCTATCTAAACTTCCCTTATGAAATGGTTAATCAAAGAAAAAACACAAAAAAGCTTCAAAACCCAGCTTCAAAACCCAATTCGATTAACCCAGCCCCACTGAACATATCTTTCACAAATGTCCGTGGTTTTCGTACAAATTTCTCTCACATTCATGCTTTCATTTCTAACAACTCTCCTGACATCCTTGCAATTTCGGAGACTAATCTGAATTCCAATATTGACACAGAAAATGATTTTCTCTTTCAAGGTTATCTTCCTCTACGTCGTAAGGACTCTAAAACCCACATGCATGGCCTTGGTGTATACCTTCGAGGCAATTTACCTATAACTCGTGTGAGTGATCTGGAGGATCCTGATTTGCCATACATGTGCTTTCGTCTTTCGTTGCTCCATTCAACAAGCTATCTGTTCTTTCTTTATCGATCTCCATCATCCCAAGACTGTTCTGTTATAGACTCTATATCTGAAAGTATTGACAAGGCCCTATCAATTCATTACAGTGCCAACATATTTGTTTTTGGTGACTTCAATGTTCATCATGAAAAATGGCTCAAATTCTCAAATGGAATCTCTCACTCAGGAATTCATACTCTAAATTTTGCCCTATCTCAATCTCTTCACCAAATCATTGACTTCCCTAATAGCTTTCCTGATCGTGATGATCAATCTCCATCTCTACTTGATCTCTTTTTAACATCAAATCCTGATATCTGTAAAGCATCTAGTGAAGCTCCTCTTGGCAACTCTGACCATGGCGTAGTTTCTATCTTAACATCTCTTAATTGCAAAGCTGCTTCTGAATCTCATTTTCATCGCACTCTCTTCAGTTATGAACGTGGTGAATGGGATAATTTTCGAGACTTTCTTCGCGATGTCCCCTGGTACAATGTGTTTTCAAATCCAGCTGAAAAATGTGCAGAGAAAGTTACATCTTGGCTTACATCTGGTATTGAAGCATTTATCCCCAGTAGAAAATTTCGTGTTAAACCTCACTCCTCTCCCTGGTTCTCACCTGCTTGTGCTGCAGCAATTGCTCACAGAAATCTTTACTTTCATCAATATCAACGTGAGAAGTCTTCTCATAATAAGGTTCTTTTCAACCAAGCACGAAATCACTGCAAATCTGTCATTAATAATGCAAAGTCTACATATCAACAAGAAACTCGTAATCGTATCTCTTCACAAAAAATTGGCTCTCGAGATTTTTGGCGCATCATTAAAAGTGTCACCAACAATAAAAGGTCATCCATTCCTCCCATTTTCAATGGTCCAGAGGTTTTATCATCATCTAAGGATAAAGCTGAACTCTTCTCTAATATTTTCAGTACTAACTCTACCCTTGATGACTCTGACCATGCTGTTCCGGAATTTCCCTTGAGGACTAATAAAGTACTGGATAGCTGCTTTATCACACCAGCTAAAATATCTTCCATCATTTCAAATCTTGATGCTTTTAAGGCTACTGGCCCTGATGGAATTCCTGTCATCCTATTTCAAAAGTGTGCACCTGAATTATCTCCTGTACTTTCTCGTCTATATAACAAGTGCATAGCTGAATCTTGCTTTCCTTCATCTTGGAAGTTTGCCTCTGTAATTTCAGTCTTTAAAAATTATGGTGATCGATCTAATCCACGAAATTACAGACCCATTAGTCTCCTGCCAGTTATGAGTAAAATTTTTGAGGCCTTTATCAATAATGCTCTTGTTAATCACCTTGAATCTAATAACCTCTTCTCAGATTCTCAATATGGCTTTCGCTCCTAACGCTCAACTGCTGACCTCCTTACAGTGATAACATATGGAGTTAAGGGTCTCTTTTATGAGATGATTCGTTCCTTCCTTGGTAATCGTAGGCTTAAGGTTGTTTTAGACGGGCAATCATCATCGACACATTCCATCAATGCAGGTGTTCCCCAAGGTTCTGTCCTTGGGCCAACCCTTTTTCTTCTTTTCATCAATGATCTGCCTGATGACATTATTTCCAAGCTTGCCATCTATGCTGATGATTCAACCATCTATTCCTGTACTCCAAAATCAGATTTGTTCAGCCAGGTAGAAATCGCAGGCGAAATTGAGTTTGATCTGCAATCTATAGTTGAGTGGGGAGAGAAATGGCTGGTCACATTCAATTCCACAAAAACCAAACTTCTATCTGTAAATCATACTAAAGATCCCTTTTTACCGTCAATTTCCATGAATGGCACCCAGTTGGAAGAAAACAACTCCTTTCGTCTCCTCGGCATCACTTTTTCACAGGACTTCTCCTGGCGCTCCTACATTGAGGCAATCGCTAAGTCAGCCTCGATGAAGGTGGGCTCCCTTCTTCGTGCAAGAGCATACCTCAGCCCTGATGCCATTCTTACCTCTATAAATCTACTATTCGACCTTGTATTGAGTATTGTTGCCATATCTGGGGTGGTGCACCCTCTGATTCTCTAAATCTTTTAGATCGTATCCAGAAAAGAATCTGTAATGCTGTAGGTGATGAACTTGCAAGTAAACTTGACACACTCTCCCATCGCAGATCTGTGGCATCTCTTTGCCTCTTTTATGAATACTTTTACGGAAAATGTTCAACTGAGCTCTCTTCTCTCATCCCTGCATTAAAGACGTTCAAGCGAAACACAAGATATTCATCTAATTGCCAGGATCACACTGTCAGCATCCCAAAATCATCAAAGAATTTTTACCAACAAAGTTTCATTCCTCGCTCCTCCACTCTCTGGAATTCTTTACCCCAGTCTGTTTTTCCTTCTCATTATAATTTTCAACACTTTAAATGTAATGTCCATCGTCACCTTTCCTCCTTGTACCTCAATACACATTAGTAGTTTTAAACCTTGTATTGAGCGACTAATTAAAAAAAAAAAAAATAAAATACTTCGATAGTAGATGTCGTACCAGAACGTCGTGACTAGAACGTGTGCATAATTACAGGAATAAGTTCTATGAACTATAAGTATTTTATCACATAAAATGCAACTTTAACATGTACAAAGTCGTCTGATAACAAATGTTGAATAGCTATCCCTTTCTCTTTCTTTCTTTGTTGAAAAACTGCTGTTCAATTACCCCCGGATAAAAACTTTTAGAACCCCGATGCCAAAGTGGGTGCTCAGCCTGTCTCGTTATAAAAAACTGAACTTGTTCTAAAAGAAACCGTAAGGAACTGAACAGCACGTTTACAAGACTTTGTAAACGTAGCAAGGTAGGTCTGAAACAATATTTACAATTGACTAATATTTTACTTAGCTAAACATACGCAAATTCATTATCCTGATGCACCTTCGCATCACTTGTTCCATTATCCTGATGCACCCTCGCATCACATGTTACATTATCCTGATGCACCCTCGCATCACATGTTACATTATCCTGATGCACCCTCGCATCACATGTTACATTATCCTGATGCACCCTCGCATCACATGTTACATTATCCTGATGCACCCTCGCATCGAAATACATTATTCTGATGTCATTATAAAATAATTTTAAAATACGTTTTCTAACACAATAGGAATTAAACACTAGTTATGATTGGAAAACCTCAAGACGCAAATTAAACGACTTTTCGAACTTCTAGTCACGAAAGTATCTAAACGACGTGTGAATTTGACTTGAGAGATCCGCCCTTTTATAAACTACGCCACGTCATGCTTAATTCACTTACACCGGTACCGAAATTTTGTTTCGAAATCGTAAATAAACCCATTTATTTTCTAATCTGTGAACCGAAAATAACTTCGTTTATTTACTTTTTCTAATTACTTGGAAAGGAACAAAGATACTATATCAACTCGAGACAGGTTTTATATTATACTTCGATAGTAGATGTCGTACCAGAACGTGTGAATTAAGAGCATGAGTGAAGAGAGAAATCAAATCAAACAATTCATAAAAATTCTGTGGAAATAAGATTATGTATACTTATAAACGCAGTGATTCCGTAACAAACAACATTTTGTTTAAATCTTCGGTAATATATCTATTCTTAACGCTTTCCGATTTCCAACGACGGTGTTTCATGATCAGCCTATCGTTTACCCCGAAATTTGCAGAGGCAGATGCCTCACCGGAACGCAAGCTGTGCAGACCATACTTTTCTGGAGATAAACCGGTTTCTTTTAATACCGTTTTGATGTCGTCACGAATTGATGAGTAGGATGTGCCCTAAATGCATCTCTGTATAAATTCTAAAATCAGATCTGTAATAGTAGTGCTACAATAGGAACTAGAAAATTATCGTTTCCGAGAATGCAACCTTTAAAAGCCCTTAGAGTTAAAAGACCTTTAGAGGATTGAAAGATTCTATAGTCCCTAACAAATTTCTTAAACATGCAATTCTTGTCAATGAGGAGCGGCCAAAAATTTTGAAGAAGGCCAGTAAGGAACAACTAAAACTGCTGTTGAACTGCCTGAACTTGCTAAAAAATGTTTAATAGATTTAGAAATTAAATACACTGGAGGCACTAACAGATTTGTTTCTCCAGGCCAGTCGAAAGAAAATGCATCCACTTGATAGGTATTTGGACACCAGTATTTAGAGGAAAACTTTTGACATTTTGTATTGATGTTATCAGCAAAATTATCAAAAGTGAATGTAGCATTTTAAAAAATGATTCGGTTAATTGCCAATCGTCATAGTCTATTGATTTACTTATACATACTATCTGCCCGTTCGTTTAGTTCTCTGGACACCCATGTGACTTTTAACAAAATATTCTTAGCTTTACAAAAATTGTAAATGTCATTAGCCAATAGTTGCATTTTTGCATTATTACTACCTCCTTTGACAATGGCGGCAGCTGCCATGCTATCTGTGTGTATGAGAACATGTTCTCCTTCGCAGGTACTCGATAGAGAAGAAATTGCATGTGAAATAGCTAAAAATTCCCTGAAAGTTGACGATTCTGTTTGTTCTTTAGGATCGAGGTTTCTGTAACAAATGTTATTGTTCAAAGGGCTACAGGTATACCTGTAGAACTTGCGTCAGAAAAACAATTTTTTAATTGTGGAACAGAATATTTCAGAACATTTCTGTAATTAAGAGTGAGTATATTTTTCTTCCAAAAGAGTAGCTCAACTATAACATTGTGATAGTAAGATGTATTAAATTTTTATCCCAAGACGATCTAGACTTAATGACTTTATACAAAGCACGAGTTTTTAATCTGACAATGTTATGAAGCACAAATTTTGTTGAAATTATGTTGCCCGTGATACAAGCTAGTTGTCTCGCCGAAACATAAGAAGAAGAAAATATATTATTGATAATTGATAAAATGGATTGGATTCTTCGTTCTGAAATTTTGTAAGTCTTTTTATCGCAATCTAGAATAACACCTAACCATTTTAAGTGAGAAGTAGGTGCCCAGATAGATTTGTCTTGATTTACAATAAAACCTGCAGATTTTAGAGAATTTTTCAAAAACTTCGAATTACTCACAGCTTCGTCAAAACAATATGCTACACTGAAACCATCGTCGATAAAACAAGCAACTCGTATAGCAAATGAACGCCAATATTTTACTAACACCCTCACTATCTTGGTAAAAATAAAAGGTGCTGAAGTCAAACTGAAAGGTACCGTCAACCAACAAAACTTTGAACAGCGTCAAAACTTTGAACAGCTAAACAACCGTATCAACAAAATAAACATACCACATCGAACCACACAGCACATAATACTATATTACCAAATGAATCTTTCTATCACAACACAGCTCGCACGCTACCCATCAATTAGCCATCAAGTATAATTCCCATAAGAGTGCTTTCCGATTCATATCGCACCGGTAAGGCTATGTGCACACGGAACAATGATCGCATTTTGAAATAGCCTACGTGCTGGGTTTAATGTGCAGTGCGCCCTGCGCAAACTGTGAAAGTAACTGCAGGCTAATGTAAAAAGGCGTCCCGCCCGCATGAAACTCGTATTGCAAATAATGACGGGGGCGGGGTCGTATAAGTAAGATTATTATTATTATTTTTTAGCATATAAAATTTCCTTTAAATCTTTTAATGAAGTATTTTCAAAGAGGTAATTTTTGGCAAAAAAGTGTGACGAACTTGGGCTCCATCAAGTAGGAAAAACTTATTCATACGATACACGCTTTTTTATAAGCAACACTTTTATAAGCAACAAAAGGCTCAAAATCGACAAAAATTTAGCAAATATCAATGAAGAGTTATCATCCGAATAAGGTAATTTTATGAGAAACCGCCACCCCGTGAGGAAATTTTTAATTCATATTAATAGCGGCACTTTGTGAAAAGGACACACAGCGTCACAGAGCGTGAAGGCAACTATTCCCAAGAGAGGGTGATGCTAGGTTATGAATTGATAATAGCTAGTTCATTGCAATAAGTTGTGTGCGAATTTTGATTCCTTCTGTTGAATCATCGGTTGTACTATCATCATTTGATTTCTCGTGTATTCATTGTGTAAAAAATGTCGTCAAGATTTACGAAGGCAGAATTGGAAGCTGCTAAATCTCTGGTTGAAGAAGGTTATACTTACCGCGAGGTATCAAAATTTTATAAATACCATTTTTCGCGTTATTTGATATTTGTACATGAGAGTGTGTTGTTAATCATATAGCGAGCGAAAGTGAAATAACCAGTCCTTATTCCCACGGTCTAAAATCTCAATGTTTTGGCCATTGGCCTTAGGTGTTACTTTCGGAGACTTTACCGACCATATTCAAAAAATGATTCAAATTAGAGCCGATGCAAAGAAGGACCAGTGTTAAGCTAGGGTCGGACGTTTTAGCGCCGATTATAATTAAGTCAAAATCAAATGTTTTCTATTTTTGTTGCACAATCTATTCTTATACTTTTATAGCAAGTTTTCAGTTCACCATAAAATAGACATGTCTATATCGACAATCCACTGTGTGTGTATTGTTTTAGGCGCAACAAGCATATCCAAATATTTCTGTGGGTACAATTTACAATAAAGTTCGAGGCATGCATACAAAAAACAATGGTCGTTCCCCAACCATGTCGGCGGAAATGGAAACTGCCGTTGTAAAATTGTTGAATGCGCTAGCCGATTGGCATGTACCTTTAACAGTTTTAAATTTGAGAACGTTTATCCAGATATACATCAATAAACTTGGTAAGAATGTATATGGTCGCCGAAACAGAATCGGTTATACTTATTATACTTGTAGGAAAAACATGTATGTGTTCGAATAGTAATATTTCATGACAGAATTTTTAATGTTTTTAGTTAATACGGAGAAATCATAAATTTAAAGTCAACTCTCTTTTTCAATCGGCTTTTTCCTGCTAAGTAAAAAAATACATTCATTTTCTTACAGGAATAACAACAAATTTTAAAGATAATATCCCCAGCGAGGCATGGATAAGGCGCTTCGTAAAAAGAAACAGTTTAACCTTGAGAATGGCGGACAAAGTAAAACGTGCCAGAAGCTGCATAAATGAAAAGGAAATAAATGAATTCTTCGATCATTTAATTGATGAATTGAAGGTAATCTTTCTTAGTTCAAGTTTAACCGTCCATGGAGGTTCAACTACAACCCTAGTAATTGTAGCTGAAGGGAAAAAACTTTCATTTGACTTCATTTTTGCAGATGCCGAATGTCGAAAGATTCTACAAAAACGAAATTTTTTCTTCTCTCGAAAGTTCTCAATTTCAGTTGAATCTGACAATTACTGTCCGTCTGTCCATTTGTCTGTCCATCTGTCCACAACACTTTGGGGAAGATTGGGTTGTCACAGCTGACTGAAATTTCGCATACTTATTCTTTGACATTGACTTTAATTACGTAGCTTTACAGGCAGGTGAAGGCAAACTTAGCTAAAGAATGTAGTTGAGCACAATACGGTTAGCGTACGTTACTATTTCTTCAAAGTAATTTAAATCTATATACAGGACATACCACCGACAAACATTATAAACTATGATGAGACCAACCTGAGGGATGACACAGGTAATGAAAAAGTGCTAGTTTCGAGAAGATATGGAACGCGAGTGCAGAAAACCCAACAGCATTCAAAACAGTATTTTAGGTAATGATAAAAAAGAAATAGTAAAGAATAGTAAAGAATTTTTTGCTAACATTTCATACTTTTACAACCGTAATATTTTTAGTGTTATGTTTTCTGCCACCGCAAGTGGCCAATTCCTACCACCCATGGTGGTTTACAAGGCAAAAAACTGCTATGAGGAGTGGACAGTGGATGGTCCAGATGATGCTGAATATGCAGCAACAGCTTCCAGCTGGTTTGATGGTGATACTTTTGCACAATTGTTTGAAAAGGTAATAAAACCCGATTATTATATGACTCACACTTGGACGGTGTTAACCCTTCGTAGAACCTTTGACTTAAAAATATATTTTTGTTTTTTTACGTCCATATGGTAGAACGAGAATAAACGTGGAACGGTTTTGAATTATGAAATAACAATTTGATACAGTGTATGAAATCTTACTAAGCATTTGTGTATAAAAAATTTCGTCACATGATGACGTCATCATTCTTTGTGAATGCCATTTACAAAACGGGGGTTATGCGGGGTTAGTGACAAAAAATTTAGAAAGTTATTTTCGAAATTTGATTTTTTTAGTCTATTACTGGACCACATTTCAAGTTCATAGGATTTGTGGTTCTTGAGATTTTAAGGCTCAAAATGAAGGAAAAAGACAACAAGAAGAAGAAGTAGAAGAGGTTGTTGAAAACGAAGAAGAAACCTATACGTGTTTCACATGCGCAGAAATCTATGAGGTAAATCATCGCCGGTGGATATGTTGCGATGATTGTGACCAATGGTATCATCTTGAGTGTTCCGGCCTGAAATACGACGGGAGACGATATAACACGCTGGACTTAGAGTCTATTTCATTTTCATGCCAGAATTGTGAATAGGTCATGATTCTGTTGTTAAATTAGATTAATCTAATTTTGTATCTGTCCTGGCTATAACTATTTTATAGTTAAGCCAGGGCATGGTTAGAAATTTTTCATTTTATTGTCGTTGTTATTCGGGATTTTACACCCTGGTCATTAGTTCGTTAGTAACTAATTTCATCACTTTTCACTAGATTTAAACTTTTAATTTCTATACCTGATTTTATGTTTCAAAAAACACTCGCGGTGTCCCATCGGACGGGAAGGCGAAAGCTAATTTTCCTTTTATCTCCTATCAAATCCTCTAACCTTTATCATCAATTCTTGAACGCGATTTAATCATTCACGGCGGGTATGCACCATTTCTTCGTCTCCCATAACTGTCCTCGCACACAACTCTTAATTGTGTTATCTTTCTTGTCTCTCACAAGATCACTATTTTACGACTGAGTTTTTTGTAATGGAACGATCAATAAAATTTCCATCTTATTTTAAACAATAGTACTTATTTTTCTATTCTCCTATTTTATCTCTACCAAACAGGGCCTTTGACTTAAAAAGTAGGAGGAGCCACTTTGGTGAAGAATCTCAAAGTTAAATACCCGCAATAAAATTTAGAAAAATATTCTAGAGCTAATACATTCGAAAGATCCCAACTAGCTTTGCGGTGAGAAAAGAATGTGATTCCCCCCGTGGGCTGATTCCCATTCATACATGGGCGCACAAAGATACGCTCGTAAAAGCTTAAATTTTCAAGCTTTCAAAAGCGTATCTTTGTGTGCTAACTATTTTATTGACATCATAATCACTTTAAACAAAAGGCAAAGCGTCGGGCGTTTATTTTTTTTTTTTTTTTTTTTTTTTGAGGTGGGCGCATATTAGAGAACGGTGCTTATTACAGGGTGGATGCTTGTTAGAAAGTTTATAGTGCGTGAGAAATAAAAACCTGATAAGGGTCTCTTTACATTAATTATGCATTGCACGCTTAAAAGTTTGTGGTGTGATCCATTTGTTCCTGTGGGGATAAAACAATTAGTGCGCGAATCTGGACAGCGATTTCATTTATAATAAAATACTATTAACAGTATGATGGATGATGCTTGGTGTGTGGACATGTGTAATTTAAAGATCAGAATATATTTGGTCTTTTCACATTCAAAGTTTTGACGCTGTTCAAAGTTTTGTTGGTTGACGGTAGAAAAGTAAAAATAAAATACCTTTTAATACCATCTTTGAAAATCCATGAGAATCCTAAATACTGTTGATGATCTTCGTGTATATCAACATGGTAACCACCTTTCGGGTCGAATTTCAAACATAAAAACCGTTTGAGCAAATTCTACGTACTCTTCGAAGCTTTTCCAATCATCAAACTTGATTTTTTTTTTTTTTTTTTTTTTTCCTTCCAAACAAAACTGTTTAAATAGCTTAAGCCTAGCACTAATCTTTTCTTTCCGTTTTTGTTGGCTACTGATAAAGGGTTGGTCAGAAAAGGTTTGTTGACAGATCTTATAAATTTGTTTTCTAACAGATTCAATATTTGGGAATCTACATAATCGGGATCATACAAAGCTGAATTGTTATTTTTGAGTTCTAAAGATGGAGGTTTATATCTGAAAGGAATTTTATATCCGCTTTTAAGGGTTTCTGGTATAAAAGGATTGGCTTGTAACTCTTTTTTCCCAATAATTCAAATGACTTTTTAGACTTCCCTTAATACTACATTTTACTGCTTTTAGATGAAAAAGTTTGGTACCTTCATTGGATGGTGTTTCTTGCTGGGCAGGAATGCTTCCAGTTGGCACTGAGACTCCTCATGGATCCTGCTTCTGCTAAAGATCTGCTTCGTCAATATTATTAGACAATGACACGAGAAAGTCGCCTTGTATTTTATTCGACTTGTATTTAAAAGAAATTTGACTCCTTTCTTTTCCCTGTGATACGATCTGTTTTTGAAGAGCAATCTTATCCTGCAGCCTCATAGAATTCATTTGTTCGATTTTTTTTTTTTTTTTTTTTTTTTTTTTTCTTGAAACTCAATAAAGTAATTAATGGGATATACCTGCTGTACAGTACAGTCTCTGGCTTTGCTCTTCTTTCGACTCGACGGTTTTGAAATGACGATTGGATCATTCGATTTTGTGATGATCGGTATCGGAGTTTCAGTTGATATATTCTCCATCTTTTGATCTGCAGATGTTATTGTTGAAGATGAATAACTTCTCACGAAATGGAAGTGGTCTTCTTCATTGGCAGGTTCAGGGCGTTCCCTTCCCAAAATATTTCGTAATCGGTGCATAGTGGAATATTCCAACTTCTAGTCACGAAAGTATCTAAACGACGTGTGAATTTGACTTGAGAGATCCGCCCTTTTATAAACTATGCCACGTCATGCTTAATTCACTTACACCGGTACCGAAATTTATTTCGAAATCGTAAATAAACCCATTTAATAAGAGGAACAGTGCTTAGCGAGTACCATGGCATGGCTAACGGATCCCCTTGTGTTGTCCCTTCTCGTGATTCGATCTCAGCAGCGCCGGTTATAAAAAGACGTGAGGCTTTCCGATACGTATTGATGACATAGACTGATAAAACTGGGCATGTAATTCGAATGTTGTGTAAAGCAACAGAACGATTCATTGAATTAAATGCATTTTTGGCGTCAATAAGAAGGACTGCATCTGTTGATTCGATCTCGTAAATATCTCTTATCGCGTGAATCGCTGCTTCTGCCCCTGCTCCGTGACCTGCGCATGTTTGAAGGGGTCCAGCGGCGGTTTTTATATCAACATTGACCGTCCATGCAATAAGCTTTCCGACTATTCGTCTTAGCACTTCCCCGACACCAATTGGTCGCACTCCTGGGTTTTTATCGATAGGTATCAACCGTGATGACAAGTATGATTCTAAAGTGTCAGGATGATGATATATTGTCGCGAGACGTTTTGTCATGCATGCTATTTCCTCACGTAGTTCTTTTCCTTCTATGTTAAAATTTTTAGAGCATAGAATTCGACGGTATAATTCTGAGTCCATACCTGAAGGACCGGCTGATCCTTTGGTACGAAATGCAGCCTTATATACGGACTGTTCATCGATGAAATCAAACACGTGGGGTAAAATACAATCAACTGGTCCGTACAAGAGAACATCGTCAGCTATTGGAGCAGGGTCTGGATGTTTTTGTAAAAGATCTTTTTTAATTTTTTCTGACAAAGTCAACATGCCGCTAGAACTTTCCTTTTCAACAAATTTTATTGCAGCTGATAATTTGCCTTCCATAACAAGCTTAGAGAAGATCCTTGAAGTGTCCTCAATGCTTCTTGTCTTTTTAGAGGATATGAATCTATGTTGGATTGACTTGACTTCTCTAAATAATAAATCTAGGTCTCCGTTTCTCCACATTTGTAATCTTCTGAAAATGCTATCTAAATGTTCCTTGCTCTTAGATCGCTGAGAGAGTTTTTGTAAGATCAATGATGGTAAAATCATGAATGCCTTTATGGAAACGCTATTCAATTTAGAATTAGGATTGTTGAAATGTTTCACCCAAAAGGTCAGTTCTTTAATATACAACTTCCCTTCTCTCCCTGATGGTATATTGAAAACATTTTTCCGAAAGTGAACGATTTCGTTGTAAATGTTAGAAACGGCTTTAGCAAAGTCAATGTAGTGTAGGCTACCCCAAAAGTCATTGTCAGAACATTCGATATGGGTGGGATATCAGCGACGGGTGGAACGACTACAGAATTAGAGTTTTTCACAACTTCTATCCCTTGCACAAAAACATTTTCATCCTCAGATGAGTCATTGATAATACATTTAGCCGAAAAATCCACGCACGATCGCATATGCTTTTTAATCCAGAAGCACTTCGACAAGTCTTTTTTACAATGGAAACAAGAATGAGTGGTAACACTATGAGAAAGGTCCCATTTGGAAGAGCAAAATTCATGGTGAAAACCTTGTTAAATTTGCTTGGGTCAGTGAGCATAAAATTACGTCATGCCTCGTTCTTTCAAACATTTTTATAAGACTTTCCTGCAAAAAGTTTGATGAATTCCAAATGGGACCTTTCTCATACTCGTAATTACCTTGATGTTCACCATGATGGTAGTTAAAGTTAATCATCCAAACGATAAATCAAAATCTCAAGTTCTCGTCCGTAGATGAAATATCGTATAAGAATGGTTTTGAAAAAAATATGAACACTTCAACTTGTTACTAATTTCCATATTCTTACGGAAGCCGAGAAGGGACAATCTCGAAAAAAAATTAAAATCCGTAAAAATCTGAAAAATCTGAAAAAATATTTCAAATCTTGAAATATTTTTTTCAATCTACATTTCAAATCCTAAAATATTTTATAAATCTGGATTACAAATCCACTTTTAAAATCCAAAAATATTTTTTAAATCTGCATTTAAAATCTGTATTTCATTATCAAACCTAAATCCTGATTGATAAAACACCTTGAGGATTTATCATAACAATGAAGGCTAAGTTTTGCCATAGATGCGGAAGAGAGTTCCATTTTATGGATAGATTTTGCCGTGACTGTGGAATTCAGCGAAAATTCATTAATGATTGGATGAATGGAGATGTGGAAAGTTTTATAAAGGCACACTTTTACAGAGGCACTGAATACATAAAAATTGCTGCACTACTTTGTGAGTACCATGACATTTCTATAACTGTCAGAACTCTTAAACGTTGGTTGAAGAAATTGGGGCTTAAAAGAAAAGGAAGGACAGTACCAAATGCTTGTGTTAGACGTATTATAGAGACTGAGATTCAGAGCAGCTCAGGTATAAAGGGTTACAGAAATATATGGCATAACCTTAAAATCAATCATCAAATAATTTTGAATCGTGATCACGTAATGAATATTGTTCGCGAATGGAATTCTGAACAGTCGCAAGCAAGAAAAGCACGGAAACTTAAACGTAGGATATATACATCCCCAGGGCCTAATGCAGTTTGGCATGCAGATGGGTATGACAAACTGAAACCTTATGGGTTTCCTATTCATGGGTGTATTGATGGTTTCTCGAGAAAAGTAATTTGGATCAAGGCATGTAGAAGCAATAATAATCCTATTGTGCCGGCTCACTTTTTTTTGAATTCCGTGCGGGAGCAAGGGTTGGCACCTGATCTGTTGAAAACTGATTGCGGCTCAGAGAATGGCATTATGGCAGGCATTCAGTCACTTATACACGGTGATGTCAATGCTCATAGATATGGATCTTCAATAGCTAATCAGAGAATAGAAAATCTTTGGTCTCATTTCAAACGCATGTACACTAATTGGATCATTGACTTTTTTAAAAGAATGGTACACCTCAATGAACTAAAGCTCGGCAACATTTTACATATGGAGTGCGCGTGGTTTGCTTTCTCCAGTTTATTGCAAAATGAACTTGACAAAATGCGGGAAGAATGGAATACCCATAGAATTAGGAAATCGAAACACGCAGAAGTGTGTGGAGTACCTGACGAAATGTTTTACATTCCAGAATACTACGGTTTTAGCAAATGTGGGAAGCAAGTTACATCTAACATTATCATGAATATTATCCAACATCGAAATATTCATAAAGAAGCAGAAGAAGTACTGAATGCTTACGATAAAGACCTAGTGGATTATTTCAATTATGTAATACGAATTAAAGGTATCAAGATGCCTCCGAAAGATTGGATGGAAGCCAAGGAAATTTACGACATAATCATTTCGGCTTCAAGTTGACTGGAACATTTTTTCTTAGAAGCGAACATTTGCGCAACTAATAAATAATATCAACATCATAAACTTTAGACATATACTATACTATATACATCGCGATCTTTAAAGGTGTACCAAACTACATCAGGTATTTCGAATTTGGTGGATACCGCGAAATTCAAAATTTAACATTTTCCCGTTGAATTTTTAATTTTGTAAGATCCAATAAATTCAAAAATACCCTGGGTAGTTCGGTACACCTTCAATCTACAACCTCGGAGAAAATATTTTAGCCAAACTAGAAATATGTAGCATCTTGAATCTAACGCACAACGATGGGCCATCATTAAAAAGTCAAAATAAAAGAAGCATAAAAACAAAACAAAACTATGTAACAATGAACAAAATTGGTAAAGCAGTACAATAAGATTTCTTGTTCATAAATCAAAGTTTGCCAAAATGACAACCATCATGTATAGCTGAATAAAATGCATTTCTCATATCCTCTTCAGTATTAATATGAACAGGGATATTTATTCGCAAATCACACATGCTCACAGTTGGTAAGCATGAGCACCGACGACCTCTGACTGTTGTGCAATCGTGAATGAAATTTACAACAATTTCATTGAGTAAACCTAATACAGGCAACGATGATGATCCAGTTAGAAATTGTAGTAATTCTTTCGATGTTGATGTTGCTTGATCTACATAGAAACGTAGTGAAAATATAAAATCATCAAGAAGCAAAGGTTGATATAACTATTTCTTATAGAAAATGTGACATTGAATAAAAATTACCATCTTCAAAACAGTATTCCGCAAAATCTATAAAAGCTTTGTAGACTTGAATTTCAATCAAAATGTGTTCTCAAACAAAGGAAAAGGTCAACCTTACTGTAGGGTTTGCACAATTCTTTTTTATAACCTTCCACAGTGAAAGGAACTTCTGACCCTGGTATATGTTTTACCTCCTTATGGTCAGGATACAGTAAAACCCAGTATTCTTCGCTACAAAAGAACTGATCATGGTTACTATGTTTTTCAACACCTTTTCTGAGGATATACTTTGCATCTGCTTTCTTTGGCACAGCGATAGGAAGTTTGCTGCCTCTGACATTTTGAAGTTCTGAGTGCTTTTCTGACTCTTTTGTCACTCCAATGTTTATGATAACACTGTTAGGTGTAGGTTTCTTCAATTTATTGTCAAAAAAACTGGATTTCTTTGATGTTCCTCCTGATGTTGCTTCGTCATCATCATCAAACTCCCTTTTCTGTGGCTTTGCTTTTTTTACAAATCTGTCTGTTCTTTCATGTGATTTCTTTTTCAAATAGCTATCTAGTGTGTCAGTCTTTTCAGAGTTATTTTCAGAGTTTTGCTGTTTTGTTCCACATTGAACACAAAATACATCGTCTCTTTCAACCATTCCACCACACTTTCGACAAAAACAACAACATGGACTGTCCGCCATATTTGTTAGAAGCATGCGAGGTGACATCAACCGTTTCGGATTTAAAATCGGATTTAAAATGTGGATTTGAAATGCGGATTTGAAATGCGGATTTGAAATGAGGATTTGAAATGAGGATTTGAAATGCGGATTTGAAATGCGGATTTGAAAAATATTTTAGGATTTGAAATATTTTTGCAGATTTTTAAGATTTTTACGGATTTTAATTTTTTTTCGAGATTGTCCCTTCTCGGCTTCCGTATATTCTCCCATTTCAAACACCATATTACAATAACCAATTTCACATATAGCTTCTCTCTACGTAACAGTGTCAAATCAATACGTGTAAATCAGAGATATCAAAATTAAAATTTTGTTCTCACAAAAAGATCTCAATTTTAATCATAGAGTCAAAACACGTCTGCTCACGTTGAGCTTTATAGAAACACAGGCTTCGAGGTTTATATGTGCATTGTACTTTTTGCTGAGGAAAGGGTTCTATGGGACGATCCATCTGTTGTCAAGATCCATATTCTGAATTCGAACAGTTCTTCCATCATATGGTCGGTGATATTAAGGATAGCCATCCACATTTAAAGCAGTTGCATTGTTGAACTGCTTCGGAAAATTTTTGCTGCACTTACCACTTTATATACACAGTGAAGACATTCAAATGGCCACACATGGACCATGGACCATGCAAGATTTGATGATTTGGTAAAGTTCTGGATCTTGGTCTTGATTTGGAATTCGTGCTGATATCAATGGATCAATGTCATCAGCATTGCGTAACTTGAATTCGTTGCCAAGATGCAACAGCATGTGCACACAAGGTAAACCCCTCTTCTGAAATTCTATAACATCCACCTGTGCTACAGATACACCTAAAACAGAATCCTTTACAATATCGTTTTTAAGAGTTTCCAATTTCAATTTGAATACTCGTGCAACCAGATCCGGCCTATCTGATGCGGTTTGACCAGACAAAAGATTTTGAACAATTTCAGGCCATTCAGGATTGCATGTAAAAGTTAAAAATAGATCTGGTTTACCTTGTTTTGAAACTAATGCCATAGCATCTCGGTAAAATTGGTGCGTATTTCTAGGTGAACCAGAAAAAGTAGATGGCAATACAACAATGTTACCCGCACGGAGGTTTCTTTCATGAGCTGCTTCCTCTAAATAGTCCATCAAGCCTGTGTAGCTATCCGCCCGTAATTGTTCTTGGTTCTGGCGTATGAAGTCGAGTCTCGCTCCCTCCACTTTGACATAGCTGTCAACAACACACTATTGAAATCGTTTCCAGCTAAATGTAAAGCAGAAAATTCACGTCTAATGGCAATATGATAGATATAATACTGCAATTTTGTAATTTTCTTCCGCCTTTCAGTTGCATGTTGTTGTACGTGATTCATGTTTGGACTCGATCCCGGATCACCTCTAGGAAAAATCATTGGATGCATCATGGAGTCAATGTTCGTAGATGTGTACGGAATATTACGCAAGGGCTGGTCTCTTGGATAAACTACATATAAACTACAATATCGCTGCAACTTCTTCGTGATGTGGAGCATTGTATCTCTTCCTGTCTTCACCTTCACACATATACATACCCACTACCGAGGTTGGTCTATTTTCTAAAAATGCACTTTGTTCTTCTTTTCGTTCGACCTGAGCCAAGTTACGATATGCTGCGGCATAAGGTGAAACTCTGCTAATGACGGTTTGTATTTGCTCCATCAAGTCTCTGTTGCAATCTGCATTGGAAGGGTTTTGCATACGCATCTCAAGCAAATTAGCAGCTTCAATAATATACGGTTGGCTAAACATAAGCACTTGGTTTTCATTAGCAAGCAGTGCTCCATACCTATGTAACAGTTGTCCACATATCCTAAAACATGGAGGCCCATTTCCTGGGGGCGGACGTAGGTTAGCTGACAGAGAAGCAAAAGTAAATGCATTATCATAAACTCTAATACACTTACGGAAATGTTTACCCAGAGCAGAATCATCAAGTAAGAGATTCCATAACCCAGGCGGATAATCTAATAAATTTGGAAGTTGTACCTTGCCATTTGTGCAACATTTAAAATTAGTTTTACGGACAAATTTGATTGCTCCACAATGTTCACATAAAACGTTAAATTCACATAAAGGATGAATGTCAGGTAAGTTATTGTCTTCAACATCAATCCGTGCAGCATTTAAAAACCGAGCCCTGGTTTACTTCAAACCAGCTTTTAGCAAACCCAGCGAAATTTCAAATGATGATACTTGGTTGCGATAACACTGATAGTCTATTTATTGAAATAGAAAACTGCAAAATTCTATCCACGAAATCTGTAAGGTTACTTGGTATCTCCATTGATAACAAACTCACCTTCAATGACCACATTTTGAGTTTGTGTAAAAAGGCCAATCGGGGTATCAAGTGCCTTTACAGAGTAAGAAAACTCATTAGACAAGATCAAGCGAAATTTCTGTTCAATAGCTTCATACTATCGCAATTCAACTATGCCCCGGTAATATGGATGTTCTGCAACAAAACTGCATATTCTAAAATTTTAACAATACATAAACGATCTCTTAGGGCTTTACTCCTAGATTATGAAAGTAGCTACACAGAATTACTCACTCTGGCAGAAACCTCCAGCATCCACGAATTTCACTTACAATTTTTAGTCACCGAAATTTTCAAAACCAAAGCCAATATTGGCCCAACCTTCATGCAGGAGTTTTTTATTCCTAAACAAGTTAAGTATAATTTTCGCACTAATGATCTTTTGTCACTGCCTGCTACGAGAACAACAAAATTTGGTACGTCCTCCTTCATATTTCGTGGAAGTCTACTATGGAATTCTCTGCCGGATTGGGTTAAAGATTCTGAGAACAATGTAAATTCCTTTAAATCATTTATCAGAAAACTGAACCTTAGTAAGCGGTGCAGTTGCAGAATATGCCAAAATTAAACATTCTCATTTTTTACAATTTTTGTTCCAATTTTGTAATTTTGTTGGTGTAAATTAGTTTATTCGATTTTTCTTTTAACTACGGCAAACCAACGTTAAATAAATGATTCAATTCAATTCAAAAATTTGCGCACTCGCTTGTTCGGGTTGTTCATTAGCCAGTCGCTGTCTGTGATTTAGTGCATTCCTCTCCCTTCTCAATTAAACACGAATTTCACTTTGACTTGCACGATATCTCCTTTGTCGTTCAGCATTTCTAATGCGACGACGTTGTAGAGGGTCATCAGCAGGGAACTGTTGTCGCCTCCAATCATGTTGTTGCGGTGCATCAACTACATCTCTATCAAATTGTGATCTCGGCAATAAAAACTTAATCTACCATTTTGCGTGACAGACAGACAAACAAACAGACAGAGAATCGGCTATTAATATATAGACTAACCGCCAAGGCGACGCCGCTCGCCGCCTATGTTCAGGCTGCGTTGTGTCACCTCCCAAAGAGTTCACAAAAGCAAGAAAATGTATAGGATCCTATGTCTATGACGCACCGTTTCAAAGATATCGTTGACCAAAAGTTCATGGAGCCCCGTCCCCAAAAATTTTGCCCAAATTTTTTCGTCACCCCATGGCCAATATCGCAGACCCCAAAAAACGTCAGTTATCCCTATTAGATACCGAGATAATTTTAACTAAACGTCGCATTCGATTAGGGTCTCAATGCAATGGTTTCCAACTGACGTCGCACAAAATATAATAAAATAAATCCTCTCATAACTTAATCTACCATTTTTCGTGACAGACAAACAGACAGACAAACAAAGAATCGGCTTTTAAGATATACACTAGCCGCAAAGGCGGCGTCGTTCGCCGCCCATGTTCAGTATGCGTTGACTTCACGAAAAATAAAATGAAGAATTGGAAACCGAAAGTTTTCCCATGTTGTAGAAATCGAAAAATTGATCAAAATAATGTATGGTATCGCTCCGCTAGGATCAACAGTTACAGAGATATCATTGTTCAAAGATTTTGATGACGTCACAGACCCCTCCCCAAAAAATTAGACCCAAATTTTTCGTCCCTATTGGTTATCGAGATAATTTTCCCTAAACGTCGCATTCGATTAGGGTCTTAATACAATGGTTTCACACTGATGTCGCGCACAAGAAGAGAAATAATTTATGTGTGATCTTACATTGCTGACTCCCCGATTTCTTACGCAGTTCACATCTACCATTTTGCGTGACTTACAAACAAACAAACAGAAAATCTGCTATCAACGTGGGATATAAAACTAACAATAATAATAAAAACAAAACGTTATTCCTATTAGTTCATCAGCCAAAAAAAGTCACGTTTGATTGGGGTTGCAATGTATTTGCTTCGAACTCACGTCGCTCACAAAAAGAGAAATAATTTCGCTCACAACTCAATCTACCATTTTGCGTGACTTACAAACAAACAAACAAACAGACAGACAGACAGAGAATCGGCTATTAATATATAGACTAGCGGCCAAGGCGGCGTCGCTCGCCGCCCATGTTCAGCCTGTTTTGAGTTCACGAAAAATAGAATTAAGGAATTGGAAATAATAAGTGTGTCCATGTTGCAGAGCTCAAAAAACTGATCAAAAAATTGTATGGGATCGTTTTGCTACGACCAACTGTTACGGAGATACCATCGATCAAAAGTTTTGATGACGTCACAGACCCGTCCCCCCAAAAAAAATTAGACTAAAATTTTTTATCACCCCATCGCCTGTATCGCGGACCCCAAAAAACGTCAGTTATCCCTATTGGTTACCGAGATAATTTTTCCTAAACGTCGCGTTCTATTTGAGTCTCAATGAAATGGCTTCACACTGACATCGCGTAAAAAATAAATAAGAAATGATTTCTCTCGCAGCTCACCTACCATTTTCCGTGACTTACAAACTAACAAACAAACAAACAAACAGACAGACAGAGAATCGGCTTCTAATATATAGACTAGCTGCCAAGGCGGCGTTGCTCGCCGCCCATGTTCAGCCTGCGTTGTATCACCACCTGCGCCAAATTATTGGATTTCTGCGAAAGTAAGAAATACATTAAAACCGGCTTTGGTTTTTTTTGGATTTCTGCGAAAGCAAGAAATACATTAAAACCGGCTTTGGTTTTTTTGTTTTTTTTTTCTGCTGTCCAAACCTAGCGGTTTTTTGAAATTTCGTGTGTGCCTTTACATGAAAACTACCAAAACATTCTTTATATAAGTATTTAAGTGTTTTGCCGCTTTTTCAAGAACAAACAGACATTTCTCCCACTAAAAACACAATGGAGAACTTCATTTCCACCAAATTCGAAGCATCACGTCTAATAAACTTATGATTTTAAAAGTTTGTTGTTGGTAACATCTTGTGCTTCGAAGCTCTCTTGCAGTTAGCAAAATTCATCGAAGTTGTTCATAGTTAAACTAGTTAAGCTACATTTTTAAATGCTTAGTAGCTAGCTTAGGTAGATACATAAGTAGTTAGTTTAAAACATAGTATTTCTGATGAATTTTTCGCTTTTACTTTGTTTCTTAAATTTTTTTTCGAAAAAGTTTGTGTTTTTTCTTCTTTTCGCTCTTACATAGTTTCGTTTTTAAAAAAAAACTGTCATATAAAATGTGTATCCATGGTTACGATTCACACCTTTTGCGTATTTCTTTTCTTTGTATGTAAAAGCTTCTGTTGTTTTTAGTTAAGTTCTATTTACACTTTTTAAAAGATAAATTGCCATCTGGAAATGGACAAAAGTTGACAAACTTTCTAGCGGGATTAACTATTATAGTTCTATTTTTGGTCTATAGTATATGTCACTTATGCTTTCATGGATTCCTAGGGAGTGTGTGATCAAAAATGTGATGTTGAAGTCGTTCAATCTTCAAATTTGAAGAATGTCACTAGTCTTTTTTCATACTTCAGCTGGTTTCGCAGAAATCGTTATGCCTGCAAGGGCATCTTGTTTTTTTTTTGGTTTTTTTTTCTGCTGTCTAAAACTAGCGGTTGTTTGAAATTTCGTGTGTGCCTTTACATGAAAACTACCAAAACATTCTTTATATAAGTATTTTAGTGTTTTGCCACTTTTTCACGAAAAAACAGACATTTCCCCCACTAAAAACACAATGGAGAGCTTCATTTCCACCACATTCGAAGCATCACTTCTAATAAACTTATGATTGATTTTAAAAGTTCGTTGTTGATAACATCTTGTGCTTAAAAGCTCTCTTGCAGTTAGCAAAATTCATCGAAGTTGTTCATATATAGACTAGCGGCCAAGCCGGCGTCGCTCGCCGCCCATGTTCAGCCTGCTTTGAGTTCACGAAAAATAGAATTAAGGAATTGGAAATAATAAGTGTGTCCATGTTGCAGAGCTCAAAAAACTGATCAAAAAATTGTATGGGATCGTTTTGCTACGACCAACTGTTACGGAGATACCATCGATCAAAAGTTTTGATGACGTCACAGACCCGTCCCCCCAAAAAAAATTAGACTAAAATTTTTTATCACCCCATCGCCTGTATCGCGGACCCCAAAAAACGTCAGTTATCCCTATTGGTTACCGAGATAATTTTTCCTAAACGTCGCGTTCTATTTGAGTCTCAATGAAATGGCTTCACACTGACATCGCGTAAAAAATAAATAAGAAATGATTTCTCTCGCAGCTCACCTACCATTTTCCGTGACTTACAAACTAACAAACAAACAAACAAACAGACAGACAGAGAATCGGCTTCTAATATATAGACTAGCTGCCAAGGCGGCGTTGCTCGCCGCCCATGTTCAGCCTGCGTTGTATCACCACCTGCGCCAAATTATTGGATTTCTGCGAAAGTAAGAAATACATTAAAACCGGCTTTGGTTTTTTTTGGATTTCTGCGAAAGCAAGAAATACATTAAAACCGGCTTTGGTCTTTTTTTTTTTTTTTTCTGCTGTCTAAACCTAGTGGTTTTTTGAAATTTCGTGTGTGCCTTTACATGAAAACTACCAAAACATTCTTTATATAAGTATTTAAGTGTTTTGCCACTTTTTCACGAACAAACAGACATTTCTCCCACTAAAAACACAATGGAGAACTTCATTTCCACCAAATTCGAAGCATCACGTCTAATAAACTTATGATTTTAAAAGTTTGTTGTTGGTAACGTCTTGTGCTTCGAAGCTCTCTTGCAGTTAGCAAAATTCATGGAAGTTGTTCATAGTTAAACTAGTTAAGCTACATTTTTAAATGCTTAGTAGCTAGCTTAGGTAGATACATAAGTAGTTAGTTTAAAACATAGTATTTCTGATGAATTTTTCGCTTTTACTTTGTTTCTTAAATTTTTTTTCGAAAAAGTTTGTGTTTTTTCTTCTTTTCGCTCTTATATAGTTTCGTTTTTTAAAAAAACTGTCATATAAAATGTGTGTGCATGGTTACGATTCACACCTTATGCGTATTTCTTTTCTTTGTATGTAAAAGCTTCTGTTGTTTTTAGTTAAGTCCTATTTACACTTTTTAAAAGATAAATTGCCATCTGGAAATGAACAAAAGTTGACAAACTTTCTAGCGGGATTTACTATTATAGTTCTATTTTTGGTCTGCAGTATATATCAGTTATGCTTTCAGGGATTCCTAGAGGTATTGTGTGATCAAAAATGTGATGTTGTGTTGTAGAAGTCGTTCAATCTTCAAATTTGAAGAATGTCACTAGTCTTTCATTTTTCATACTTCAGCTCGGTTCGCAGAAATCGTTATGCCTGCAAGGGCATCTTGTTGCACTTAAAACCAGCGATAAGACTTCCTTTGCTGTTGGCTTTATCGCTTAATAAAGCTCGTTTGCATGTGAAGAGAAATACGTTGCTGGTGTTTCAAATCTTGCATGTTCTTAACTCAGCCGTTCATTGTCGCGGTCGCATTTAAAATTTCAGTAGACTTTCTTGCATTACACAATGCATTCCGAACGTAAACTTCACGTGGTTTTTATTTACTATTTTAAACCAATCAAATATCAGTTTAACAATACATTCAAAACGCAGAGAGAAAAACTTTTCAACTTATTATTAGCTTTTGTTTTACGTGCTCTAGCATGGGTGCTGTCAGAAGTAGGTGAAAAAATGGTTTCTCTTCTTAAAAAGATCACACGGCAGGAGAAAAAAATCCACGTGCTAAATGAATGAAGTGAATAAAAAACGTTCGATCAGATTAAAATAGATTAAAAGAAATCGATAAAAAGAAATTAAGACAACTATTAAGACAAAAGCAAAAAAAAAATATTTTGTTTCATGATTCTCTTTTTTTTTTACCTATCGGTTTTTAAACATTTTGATTGTTCGAAAAAAAGTTCACCCGTCTCAGACAGTCAGGAAAAGCGTTAGGATACATTGCTGCCACGTTCTGCCACTTATGCTTTTTGTCCAAAATGTTTAATCAGTTAGTTTCTTTGTATTTAGTTGATGTATTGTTTTTAAAGCTAAGTCAACGGTGATCCTTGGAATAATATAAAACTAACAATAATAATAAAAATAAAACGTTATTCCTATTAGTTCATCAGCCAAAAAAAGTCACGCTCGATTGGGGTTGCAATGTATTTGCTTCGAACTCACGTCGCACACAAAAAGAGAAATAATTTCGCTCACAACTCAATCTACCATTTTGCGTGACTTACAAACAAACAAACAGAGAATCGGCTATTAATATAGAGATACTAGCCGCCAAGGCAGCGTCGTTCGCCGCCCATGTTCAGCATGCGTTGACTTCACGAAAAATAAAATTAAGGAATTGGCAACCGAAAGTGTTCCCATGTTGTAGAGCTCGAAAAACTGATCAAAAAAATGTATGGGATCGTTCCGCTACGATCAACCGTTACAGAGATATCATCGTTCAAAGATTTTGATGACGTCACAGACCCCTCCCCAAAAAAATTTAGACCCAAATTTTTCGTCACCCCATCGCCTGTATCGCAGACCCCAAAAAACGTCAGTAATCCCTATTGGTTATCGAGATAATTTTCCCTAAACGTCGCATTCGATTAGGGTCTCAATACAATGGTTTCACACTGATGTCGCGCACAAGAAAAGAAATAATTTATGTGTGATCTTACATTGCTGACTCTCTTTAGCAGTTCACATCTACCATTTTGCGTAACAGCCAAACGGACAAACGGAGAATCGGCTATTAATATATAGATAGCCGCCAAGGCGGCGTCGCTCGCCCCCCATATTCAGCATGCGTTGACTTCACGAAAAATAAAATTAAGGAATTGGCAACCGAAAGTGTTACCATGTTGTAGAGCTCGAAAAACTGATAAAAAAAATGTTTGGGATCGTTCCGCTACGATCAACCGTTACAGAGATATCATTCTTCAAAAGATTTTAATGACGTCACAGACCCCTCCCAAAAAAATTAGACCCAAATTTTTCGTCACCCGATCGCCTGTATCGCGGACCTGAAAAAACGTCAGTTATCCTAGAGGCAGATTCGAAATCAAATATCAAATATCAGTTTAAACAATGGTTCCAAAAAAACCCCAAATTTCATGTGTTATTTATTTTTTAAAACAATCGTTGATCAGTACAACAATGCACTCAAAACGTAGAGAGAAAAAAACTTTTTATTAGCTTTTGTTTTAAAAACGTTACGCGCTCTAACATGGGTGCTATCAAACAGGGCGAAAATGGTTTCTCTTCTTAAAAAGTTCACACGGAGGAGAGAAAAAAGGCACGTGCTAAATGAATAAATAGAATAAAAAAACGTTCGATCAGAACGCTTAACAATTAAAAGAAGAAATTAATTTATTAAAGGAAAAGCAAAAAAAAAAAACATTTTGTTTTGATATGATACTCTTTTTTTGCCTATCGGTTTTTAAACATTTTGATTGCTCAAAAAAAAACTTCACCCGTCTCAGACAGTCAAGCAAGAGTTAGTGGCAAACCGAACATGCTGCCACGTTCTGCCACTGCTGCTTGTTGTCCAAAATGTTTTAATCAGTTACTGACTTTGTATTTAGTTGATGTACTGTTTTCAAAGCCAAGTCAATGTGGAATATAAAACTAACAATAATGATAAAAACAAAACGTTATTCCTATTAGTTCATCAGCCAAAAAAAGTCACGTTCGATTGGGGTTGCAATGTATTTGCTTCGAACTCACATCGCACACAAAAAAAGAAATAATTTCGCTCACAACTTAATCTACCATTTTGCGTGACTTACAAACAAACAAACAAACAGACAGACAGACAGACAGAGAATCGGCTATTAATATATAGACAGTCAGGTTTTAGTATGAGCCTTATTTTATAATTTGCCTTCACCTTCCTCCAATGTTGTTGCTATAGTATGTAGTATAGCAATGTTAACAAAAACTTGAAATCTTTGCAATCTGTGCATTCGGGAGCACAGTCACTCAACGTATCACAAAACGTCGAAAAAATTACATTAATTTCAATCTTCGAGATGAAAATAGGACAACAAAGCATATAAACAGGACATTATTCTGCTCCAAGTAAGTATTTTGGTCACGTGTGTTGCACTTTTACCTTCCTTTAGAAATCTGGGATAATATATAAGGAAGTACTTTCTGTAATATCACGTAAAAGCTGCTATCATCATCTGCTAACTCCTTCAACGTTTTTTTACAAATGCTATTGTAGAGTATTTTTTCCTTTCATATGTAATAATTACTGTTTGAAACATTCAAGATATATTGAACTGTTATTCAAAACCGTTTTCATTTAAGTACTTCAGTCGGGAAATTTATTAATACAGTACACAAGCGTTAATTCGAACAAAAATTTGTTCGAATTAACCAATGTTTGAATTATCGGATAATTGGGAAAAGTAAGAATTCGGTTAGAATTTTTACATCTTTCTTGCAAGCCGACAACAAACATGAAGAAGTGAGAGGAAAGAATGAAAGAAAAGAAATCTAATGTCTAAAAATCGAGCGTTTTCAGAATCAAATGATTTCAGAATAGAACGTTTTGCAACGTTCTGCAAAGCCATGGATTTTGGGATAGAAGAAGAGCTACTGATCTATTGTACTCAAGGAATACACAATGTCTTCGTATAGGTTACCATGATCATACGGAAATATGGCAGCCAAAAATTGGAGAGGTTCTAGAGAGTCGAGTAAAACAAGAAAATGAATTTGAGAAATACGCTGTTGCAGCATAATGGTTGCAGTCATACAGAACAATGTCGTGGTTGGACATTTGGCAAAAGGAAAGACAAGCCATTTTGTAAAAACAATATCGCTTTTCTTCAAGCAAACGATGACAATTGCTGCAAAGTAGAAGTAACTGAAAAAAAGGTAATGCATATTGAAAAGTTGAAAGAAATTTCACCACCATAAGAAAAATGTCTTTATTTTCACTACAGTTGTAGTCAATAGTGCGCAAAAGTTCGAATTAACGAGTGTTTTTTAGCCTAAAAACCAAAAAACTGTTCGAATTAACGAAATCTTCGAATTAACGGAGTTTGAATTAAACGGCACAAGATATAAGACTTTATTAGACCACACTCAAGGGACTGAAGAATTTATTCGAAATAAAAAATGTTCGAATTAAGCGGCATTCGAATTAACAGATGTGTACTGTTTAATCAACGAAATATAAAACCCATGGAATGACCGCAATCCCGATTCGTGTGAAAAAGATTGAAACCATGTCTGATGTCTTTGAGTTAAAATCGAGTGAAAAGAGCAATAGATTTTGCAGCCATTTCCCTAAAATCAAAACAACTTGACATAAATTTTCTATGTTGTTCGTACCGTATCACCATGAAGCTCGAAATAGTAATTTTTGAGATACAACTAGTGTGGCAGTGAATAATAAACCGCAGTTCAAATCTGAGACAGACATTGAGTTCATAAAGTAATGTATCATTATAGTAAAATTTAATTTAATTCAAAACAATCACAAATATATGACACATTATTCACTCAAATACTTATTAGTAGCATGTAGCTTTAGCTAAAAATACCCCCGCCCTCAAGCATTCCAATTTGTACACATAGCAAGCTATACATTGCAAGCTATACAACGGAAACAAAAACAAAGAAAACTTTTGTTACTTTTTGTTATCTATTGGTCCTATGTCACACTGATGCTAATTTATACCTTTCAAAATGTGTAATTAAGGCTTAACAAGTAATATCAGAAAGTATTTGCTACAAACAAAAGAAATGTGTGAACTGAAACCATGGATACGTATTTTATAATCAAAATAAGATAAAGATTTGTTAAAGAAATTCTGTAAGAGCCAAAAGAAAGAAAAAAAACGTTTTCAAAAAAAAATAAAGCGAAAAATCCATTAGAAATCTGCGTTTCAAACTTTGATTCGAAACAAGAAACAGCCAAAGTTTACATAAAAATCAAGAAAAAAATATAAGAAGGTTTTATTGATCATGATCACACCAGGTTTGGGGGAGGCAAAGAAGGAAAACATGAAGAACGGAAATTTGTAGGCTTTCTTGCATACACAAAAATCCAATTAAAATCTTTTTAAGGCAAGATCTGCCAAAAATCAGTGCATTGAATAAAATTTATGGAACGAAAGATTATTTAGAGCTAAAACATATACAAAGTAAAATGTTGTTGGCAAAATTTCAGATTTCAAGCTGTGCTTCAAAATCCTAGTCGTTCACTTCACTAAAACAACACAAAAGTATAATGAAAAATATCTAAGCAATTTTAGCATACGAACCTCCTAAATAACATAGTATAATATAATAATAAATTAGGAAAGTGATACGAAAAAACATTCCACTTACAGTACCATGCTTTGAAACGGGAAAAAAAGCAAAGTCAGCTAATTAATTGTATTCCACCGTGTAACGTCAACACAAAAGTTGGACATGAGGCCTAAAAGTTAGTGATTTCAGCAAAGTTGAAAAATGTTGGACTGTGAAAGAAAGTCTAAAAACATTTTTTCAGCGGGAAGATCAATATAGTGGCAGCCATTCAGAGAGTAACACATTCCAAAATTGAATGCATATGCCAGCATCATTACAACAAAACTTTATTCAATAAAATCTTTACCAAAGAAATTAAAGATACGAAGCATTCACTCAAATATTTATTAATGCATTATTTGTATATACCTGAATATTTAAAACTAGCATGTAGCTTTAGCTAAAAAATGCCCCCGCGCTCAAGCATTCCAATGCGTACACACAGCAAGCTATACATTGCAAGCTATACAACGGAAACAAAAACAAATTTTTGTCCGAAAACTCAAAAAAATCCAGATGAATGTTTTTGCAAGTCTTTACACAGAAACAAATATATACATTTAAACTTTTGTTAACATTGTATAAACTAAACACAATAAAAACAAGAAGAATTGCGAGCATGATCATTTCGAAATGGGAGATCCGATTTGAAAACTCCTTGACGGATGGTCTTCACGGTTTTTCACTTACGTTGTAATTGAGTTAAACTTTCTTTAGGATAACTTTTTTTTATTGGTGCTAATATACCTTTCAAAAAGTGTAATAAAGGCTTAACAAGTAATATCAGAAAGTATTTGCTACAAACAAAAGAAATGTGTGAACTGAAACCATGGATACGTATTTTATAATCAAAACAAGATTTGTTAAAAAAATTCTGTAAGAGCCAAAAGAAAAAAAACAAACTTTTTTAAAAAAAAATCAAAGCAAAAAATCCATTAGAAATCTGCGTTTTAAACTTTGATTCAAAACAAAAAGTAGCCAATGTTTATAAAAAAAAACAACAAGAAAATGTAAAAAGCTTTTACTGATCATGATCACACACTAGTATGATTAGGTTTGGCGCGAGGTGGACAGTTAAAATAGAAAAACACGAAAAAAGACAATTTGTAACATAGCTTTCTTGCATACACAGAAATCCAATTAAAATCTTTGCCAAAAATTAGTGCGTTGAACAAAGTTTATTGAATGAAATATTTAGAGCTAAAACATATATATACAAAAATAAAATGTATGGTTGGCAAAATTTCAGATTTCAAGCTGTGCTTCAAAATCCTTGTCGTTCACTTCACTAAAACAACACAAAAGTAACACGAAAAATGTCTAAGAAATTTTAGCATACGATCTTCCTAAATAACATAGTATAATAAAATAATAAATTAGGAAAGAGATACGAAAAAACATTCTGTCTCTCCCACTTACAGTACCATGCTTTGAAACGGAAAAAAAGCAAAGTCAGCTAATAATTGTATTCCACCGTGTAACGTCAACACGAAAGTTGGAGGATGATGATGATGATGATGATGATGATGATGATGAACAAAATCGGAAACTGACATTCGCCTATCTCGTGAAACTACTATGCCTCCTCGCTCGCTTACGCTCGCTGCGGGGGCAATTAATTTTATATAAAAAAGTCTTTCATGTATGATTTACTCTAAACTAACTTATAGGAGATCTATTCCAAACAAAATATGTTGTTTCTTTTTGGATTTTTGCGAAAGCAAGAAATACATTAAAACCGGCTCTGTTTTTCTTTTTCTTCTTTTTCTTACTGTGCAAACCTAGCGGTTTTTTGAAAATTCATGCGTGCGGTTACATGAAACCAAAGCACCGTGCCATGCATGTCAGCGGGAAGAGAACCTTTTAGATTTACCAAGGATTTACACAAGTGGATTTTTAAGATGAAAAACGAAAATATGTGATCGTGTTGAAATATGTGACGCTCATTTTTAGCACAATGGCTTTATTATGTTCGATGTTCTTATTAATGTATTGTGTTCACGCACGTGGTTTTTTATTAGGCATGTTATTCTTTTTAGTTTTTTCGTTCGTTGTAGTTTTTATAAGAGAGAAAAACGTACTCGTTGAACTCTGTGTGTCTGTTTTTATCAGATCGTTCTGTTCTAACTAAAACAAAATTCTCAACGTTTTGTAAACAGAAGAGTCAGAAAGGTATATATTTGTTAGTTTTTAGTGGAAACATGTCTTGAGATGTCTTGAAAAGCCTGAATGAAAACATCTTTGTTTGTTTCGTATATAGCTAGGCTGTTATGCTTTTTAAGCTCTGGATACTTAAGCTCAGCTCAGTTTCCTGTTAAGTTCCAACATCGAAAACGATTGTCTACTTTCTGCACCACTTACTTTTAATGTTTGATGTTCTAATGTTTTTAATATTTTATATCAGTTTTTAAGTTATACCCTGTCGATAATGTCCCTTATTATGAATGGCTTTCCTAATCAGCGAATTAAACCATCTTCCAACTCTCTGTAAATTCAGTGCACATGAAACACGATACAAAACTTTCATTTCAGTTATATAATTTATGTGTGTGCTTGAGCATACCATAAGTATACGTACGTATAAGTATACTTTCAAAATCTTTATTTACTTTTTGTGTTTTCAATATTGAGAAATCCATTCATAATTAAGAAGATTGACGGTACATATCACATGTTTAAAGAGTACGATTAACATACGAAATCACTGATATCTGAAAAGATCAATAAAAGGTTAATATTTTGCTCCCCAAAAATATAGGATGTTTATGTCATCACACAGTGTTGATTGCACTTT
Source organism: Turritopsis dohrnii (assembly GCA_027922465.2). Taxonomy (NCBI): domain Eukaryota; kingdom Metazoa; phylum Cnidaria; class Hydrozoa; order Anthoathecata; family Oceaniidae; genus Turritopsis; species Turritopsis dohrnii. The sequence continues at coordinate 691,778 of BQMF02000109.1, read as the reverse complement.
CCCAATGCCCTGGAGTGCCTATGAAATCAGAAATGCAATGCTGTGTTGTAAAAATCATTCAACCTTATTTTCAAATTTCTTAAAGAAACAAATGTCAACTTAGATTAAGAATGTTTGTGAGTGTATGCCATATCAATCAAACTAAAACAAAAATGTCTGATTTCAGTTATATGTTGATTTTGGTCTATGTAGATGTATTTTGCATGACCAAAATCTGTGTGCCTTTTCGTGCTTGTGATTTAGGAAGATTGACACAAAATTATCAAATTCAGAAATTCATATCTTTTAGAGTTTATGAGTTATGTGCTCATTCATTATGATATCTGCAAGGATCAATATATCCTTCATATTGTTTCGTTCCAAAAAAATAAGTAATCCGGTTTATTGGCAGTATATACATTACAAATCTCAGATAGTGTCAGTTATCGTTTGACAATGTCTTTGGGGAGTACATGATTAGAAATGTGATGTTTTATTTTGGAAATCATATAACCTCTTTCACATTTTTAGTCACATAGTCTTTTATTTTTCATTTTTCAGCAGATTTTGCAGAAATCCGTTTGCCTGTTAGGGCATCTTGTTCTCAATTGAAATGAAAACAAATCTGATTTCCATTAAAAAAGTTTGTATTAAAGTCAAGCATTTTTATTTCGTGCATATAAACATTAAATCAAACTTAAAAATACTGCTTTGTAAAATTAACAATACAACAAAATAATCGTTTAAATATTGTTTGATCAACTTAATACAAGTTTAAATACCAGGAGAAAAAAGTGCAGTTCTCTCTCAAACGGAAATCTGTTACTATTTATGGAGAATCTATTACCAACCGTGAAACGGTGTTCCTTTCATATCTGCTGCAATTTGATTTCAAAGGTTTTGTCTACCAAAATGTCCTTAAAATACGTTCATAATGAATTCATGAAATCTTTGAGTTCATACGGCTTTACCCAACCAATATTTTTCTTGCTTCATAAAATCAAGAAAGAAACATGGTCTGTTCCACAAACTCACTGTTCAGACTAAATTTTAAAAGATCCACTTCATCCCCTGTTCATAAATAAATGTATCAACTGAGAAAAGAAAGTGTTGAAACGTTTGTATTCGTGTGCAATTACAACTCCTACGACAACACCGTCATAAAAACTAAAATCTACCAAACAATGAGAAACATTTAGGATGATTTAATTACATAGCAGCTGATCTGTTGAATAGAATGAGCATCTAGGGAACAAGATAAGATAAAAGCTACAAATAGAACTATGGAAATAACTAGAATTTAGTAATGAAAACATCGCTGCTCTGGAAGTTATTAGTTTGATTGTTCGTTGTGTCCAAATAATTATATTTTCTTGTGGAACCACTTTCATCACGTCAGAGTAATATAATTATGGTATGAACATATATAATGAAATAAAGATTCATGTGATTCGTGCAACATATCAAAAAGTTTAAATCCTCCCTTCCATTTTTCTAAAAATGATCGGCATCAAGAATTCAACTCAAACTTTTTCATGATACTCACGTTCAGATGAATGTAATTACATATAATATATATTCATTTCAAGCATTAAATTCCCAAATTTCTTACTTTGAACAAATCTGCCGCTCTATAGAATTCCATGAAATTAGGTAGCGAGAAAACTTACTTAAATTGCTGAATCAAAAATCCTCTAAACTTTTTAAATATCGCTTCAGCTTTTGTATATAGAAAATAAATCAATAAAAATAAAAACGGATTTAGCATCTGATCAAGGAAACCATATATTTTCAAAATCAATGCAACTTCATTCACATTTCTAAGTCTGTGAACGTATAAAAATGCACGAAATATGTTAACAACAGATAAAATTGCTAACACAAGCATTGAGAAGACCTCCAAATTATTAACTAAGTGGTCCTTATATGGTTTTGTTATCAGGTGTACTGACAAAAATAATATCAAAGTGGGGGCTACCACAGCTAGGCGAAGAAGAGGATTGATGAGGAATACAGTCAGGCAAGCGATAATTAACCTTTGCATGAGAAGCCAGGAATGCCAATAAATGACATTTCCACGACGATCTCTTCGATACGGTTGTTCGAAATCCTCTAAAATGGCTGATTTCAATTTGTTGTTTTTTGTGGCAACGTAAAAGGATTTTCTTCTGCAATGTGAAATATAGTAGACAAGAACTGCAACAGGAAATATCACGAAACAAATAAATCGCTCCACTGTGATGATGTTGGCTTTTAGCCACTTTAAAGATAGAAACAAGGTTAAAGGAAATGGGATAATCCATAGGCATAAATAAACTGCTGCAAGATATTGCCAGTAATTCCAACATTTGATGTTTCCATTGACGTACAGCACATCATCATTTCCAATTGATACGCAGTTGAGAGTTACTAACGTAAAGGTGGCCACTGTTTTATATCTTATTGTCAAAAGACGTATGTGAGAAATGTAAAGTCGTCCAAACAAAGATAGTTCTTCAGGGTTAGTTGTTGATGAATACACGTCCCGCCTTAGATGTTCATTTGCATTGTTTAGTTCGTTGGGATATTCGTGACTGCTTGTATTTCCTGTACTTGGTCTTCTAAACGTGCACATCATATGTAAGAACAGCGCCATCATAATAACAGGAACGGTCATTACAAAAGAAAAGGAAAAGTCCATCACCGCCCTTTTACCGAAGTCATCCATGTTTAGGAATGGGCAAAGATGGAATGGCAGTTTAATCATTTCAAGATTGAAAATGTCTGTCAACGCTGTATCAAAAGTTGAGCTGGAATACTCAGAACCCAGATCAACATTGATCAAGTGTTTAATTTGGTAAAAGCCAACAAAAACATTCAGCATTCCGGAGTATCGACATTTATCCTCACATTCACCTTCAGATGATAATTCATTCGGTACCACTCGTATTTCGCAATCATCATTCTGTTGCTCAGAATTATTATTTCCATTGCAATGTATTCGTCTTAGGCGAATTTCTTTCACATTGTCATTTGATACATTTGAAGATATTATCTTATGACATGTTAAGATATCAAAAGTCTTAATAGCAAGTGCCTTCAGTGCCTTCAGTTTGTCTAAGAATGTAATTACAAGAACATAGATGAAACCAGTCAATATAAACAGTAGCCAGAAGTAAATAGGATATTTGCAATCTGATACAGGAATACATTCGCTAGAGAAGGATTCAACTACGTATCCATCGGTACATTGACCACATAACGTTCCAGTTCGATGATGGTTACAATTGTTGTATGAATCACATGGTCTTGTGCCTTCAGAACAACAATACGATCTTGAACAAGGATAAAATTGAATGATGCCACTAGAGGTATTTAAGTAACCCCAGAAGTTATCATTACTGATAATGTTGCCTATACAAGCAGCTTCACTTGGACATATTTTGCAGGAGTTTCCATTTAGTTTTCCATATATCAACCATGTCGTATTTGTTTCGATAATGACTTGTTTTTGACGAAGTGGATTTGGAATAGTTTCAAATTTCTGTGAGTGATTCGATATTAATGAAAACTTTGCGGAATCAGTAGAAACAGAGTAAAAGTTGTTTTTACACGGCTTGCAATAAAATCGAAATTGAAATGCAACAGAGGTATTCATGGTGTAATATGGATCACTATTTAATGGACAGGATAAACTTGAATTAACATAACTGAAGAAGTGTGGATGAAATTGCTTTTTATAATTTATGTCAATAACTGGAAAGTCCGTGTTCGGCTGATCCTGTATAACATTGACTCTTTCTACATCCATGGCAAAAGCTTTTTCTGCTTTGAATTCAAGGGCGGCTTTCACTTTGCTTGAAGTGGTGATGTTGACGTTTTTCATTTTGACCATTAACCTAGGGTAAACGATCATTTGGAAAGAAACTGCAGTTTCGGAAACAATGAAAGCTGAATTTTCCACAGTTAAGTTTGAATTTACTGATACAACACAATCACCAATCTGATTGATATCAACGTTGTTGAGTTTTGCCGACGTACCTTGAAAATCAAATGTCTGAAAGATGTTAGCATTGGTGATTCGTAAATTTTCTATCACAATGAAATATGCTTCGCTCTTTATTACTCCTATGCTTGAAACATTATTCAACACTATGTTTCTTAGCCGAGAACTAACAGTCCAACCATATTCGAGAGCCTGGAATTTAGTTTCTTTGTTTATTTCTGACACGTAATATGAGCTTTGACTTTCTGCCGTGACTCTTTTCATCGTTCTGTGAACTATATAACCATGAGGTTGTAAAAGAATGATATAATCTGAACTCAAACGTTTTATGGTTATATTGGAAATGTCACTTTCTATTGTGTTGTACACACCTATTAAGGCAACACATTTGATATCTGATACTGTCACTTCAGCAACTTTGAAACGATATGTCTGGTAAATTGAGATTAAATCTTTTTCAATTTCAGTTCTGTTAACAGAAATGTTCAACATTGAAACCACCCGACATTGCTGTATCCTAAATAGTTCTTGTAATGTCACATTTTCGATGGTTATGTTTGTGATGGAGACATTGGAAGTACCAAAAAAGATCATTTCTTTAAATCTTCCGTTCATAACTTGTATGTCCGATATAGAAGCCTGTCCACCATCTGTGATATAAGCAAAATATTCGTCTATTGTATGGTTTTTGGTTTCAATATCTCTTAAGTTGAGATTTTCACATGCATAACAATTCAGAAATGCTCTAGTGTTACTGTTTTCTATTGCCACCTCCATAATTTGCACTTTAGCAAAAAGTCCATGAATTATGATATTTGATAGCATCTTTTCAAGTCTCATTCTTGCAATTGTCACGGTGGAGGTAACAAAAGACAATAAGAAAATGTCATTTGTGATGTTTTTGAAAATGACGTCGTTGATTACGAAGTGATTTATGGACAATCCACACATCATGCATATGTTAGCCCATGAGCCATTAACAAAATGAGATTTGAACTCAATATTTCGAAATTTAGTTTGGCGTAGAACTAGTGAATTTGCTTGGAACAAATCAATTTGTACATAAGTTGAAAACGTTGAATGACTTATTACCATGTTGCCATTTTGATTACTTCTTACATTTATTCCACTAGATATAAAGGAGCAGTTGTAAACGTAAATATCAAATGTAGATGTATGTTTCTGATTATCAACATTGATGCTATAGCCATCACGTCCTTTTGTAAATTCCGATAAACAGTTAGTAATTCTTACAGAAACAGATCCTTGGTTACCACTTGAAAGTGAAAGAAAACCAATGTCCTGAAAATTCAAGCTTTCGATGGACAAATGCAAATATGTTAGATTAGTTTCCACATCAAATAAAGCTTTTGAACCATTTCCTTTTAATGCCGGACGACAACCGTTTTGGACAGTTCCTCTGATGTCCACAGATGAGTGAAACAGGACTATGGCTTCATTAACCATATACTCATCACAATTATGATTCTTCAAAACTACAGTATCATTTGATCTGACTTTCTCCTGATATGTGTAGTTAATGGTTTGGCATGGTCGAGAAATATCGCCACAAGCATTGATATCGGTACCATTGTTTGATACGTAAAATGAACGACAATCGTGGTCTATAAAATCAAATTTTTATTCCTCAGAATTTACTTAAGGGCTCAGCGTAAATTTTCTTTCAAACGGTGTTAACCCTACCTACTGCGGGCTTTTTGACTCCCTATGACCCCACCCCCACCCCGCCCCCTTGATATTTTCTGAGTGCCTCAATATTTTTTCATGAAATTTGGTATAGTAACTCTCCAATACATTAGGAACAAAGTTGTGGAGAAAAATATCCCAAAACATAATGGTAGCTTTGATGACATCATCAAATATGTCAGCTATTGGTAACTTTTTATGCGAAAAAGTGAAAAATGTCTATATTTTCTAAAATGGCCATTTAAAGAGCTTGAAAAACGTAATCTTCTTACTTTTTCTTTGTTTTGAAAGCTAATACAATGAACATAATGAAAGTATAAACATAAATAAACAAAAATGTCTCATTGTTCTGCCATAAGGCACCAAAGTTGAAAAAAAATCAAAAAAAATTATGAACAGCGCGAAATCAAGAATTTTTTCACATATTCATTAAATCTTCATAACTTTTGATTGAAAAGCGCTATGTGCTTTAAAATTCACTGAAATATGTTCAGTAATGATAGAAAGGTCTTTGAGGAAAAATTTCTCAAAAAATCCACCTCCTTCCATGATGACGTCACTAATTATGTCAAATTTTTATGCGAATGAATAAATAAAACGCCTTTTTGTTTCAGAAGATCTGGCCTACATGTTCAAAGAGATGATAGCAGAAATTTTGACACTCTAATTCATATAGCCCTAGCTATAGGGGGATTTTGAGCCAATCAGGAACTTTCTCTCCAATAGCGGGCACACTTTTCGTTAATAGACTTTCATCTACCGCTGTGCAAAGTTTTAAAGAAAACGAGCCACTTGTTGGGAAGATGGAGCTCAAAGAAGATAGAACACAATAATTTCTCATCACATACACGACAATGTGACAATAAATTCAGAAAGTGAGCTGCCAATTTAATTAAACGCTTTTTGAGTATAATAACAAATTGTATTAAAGGTTGTCATAGGTTAGAAATGTTGAATAACGAAAAATATCCATAACTTTCTCAAAAAGCAATATTTTTCCCTAAAACTTTAAATTTTGTGTAATAATAACCTAATGATTACATCTGTCAAAAAAAATTGAAAAAAGAAATTGACTTTTGAAACGTACGCTGAACACATGATTGAATGAACAATTTTAACATTTTACTAAATTCACTTAAATGTAACTCAGCGCTCGTTACATTTTCCGTACCATTTTTGACTAAAATGAAATTGTATGGTAGCGTTTCTATTAGACGAAATTATCACAACTGCCCGTGTTTTGTGTATAAAATATAATCAAGAAAGTACGAAAGGATTCGATAATTTGTGCTATTCCCTTAAAACCTTTCTAGTGTCTAAAGTTGGGTTTTATCAGAAAATCGCGAGTTAGGTTACAAATAAGAGAATGTTTTGTTTGGTTGAAAATCTGGAGGGCGATAGAAAGTCATCAAGTTCCAATTTATGCTATTGTAATTAGCGTAAATTATGCCTAAATTCTGTTTTTGAAAATGGGATACCTGGGAGTCTACCTTCTCTTACGTTTCGACAGAATTCAAAAACAAAGATTTAAACTCATATCCAAAGCTACTAAAGATACAGACAATACACAACCATGGGTAGTGTTTATTGCACACATTGGATATAGTACGTGTAAAATATTATTACCTGCAGAATTATACCTACGAAAGGGATGTTATTGTGTTTGACCGACACTTTGAAAATCAAAAAAACAAACGCTATGAACCTTACATATTATGAACTATGATAACACAGGAAGATGAAATGATTGAAGGAGAAAGTAAAAAGCGTGTGGCTTTCATGACAAAGACTAAACACGATGCAACAACCTTGGTACCGAACTCAATGAAAGTCAATTTGAGTTTTAATATAAAATCTTAAACCAAGAAAACCAAGAAACTTACTTTTTACAGTTGATAGGAAGATAAACAATGAGACCAACAAATAAACGGAAAATTCTGGAGAAAACGTTTTTAACAACATCGTCTTTCTTTTGTGTCACGCAGGACAAAAACCGTGAATATGTTTATTTGTAAACAACTATGATATTACATTAATTATACGCTATCAAACGGGAAGGTGTATGCCCAAAACGTCGTGGGAACTAAGTTTACTGATTGAGCTTTTTTGTACGATAAGATTCGATAAGCACAAGAAGCACGTTTCAAAAGAATTTAATCAGATGCTGTCATAACAGAAAGATTACTGTCGCCATTAATGACGTAAGACGTCTGCATATTTATGATTATGTGTACAGAATTTATTGGGAGAAATTGAAAATCAATCATTGCAGCAATCTTGGATTTCTAAGATTTTAGCTTGCAATGCTGTACAACAGAGCATTGACAATTTTCATTTGACGAAGAGGATGCATTGAAGATGACAATGATCCAGTGCACTTTTTCTAATTTCGACAAATAGTTATAACGAAACGTTTGGTTAACGTTTCACTTCATGGATTATGTTCTTGTAATGGGAACCAAGTGTAAACATAAAAAGAAAAAAAAACACAAAATTAAAAACAATGATGATATGGAAATACGCGATGATTGCTGGTGATGTAAGATGTCAAGCAAAGCAAAACGTTAAATATTTCTTGTGGGACAATTGTATGTGATGAAGAAATACGAAACAGTTTCATTAAACTGTAGAACTTCTAAAGTATTTACATAGTGAAAAAAACCCTGAATTAAAATAGTTTCACAAGTGATACAAAAATTAATGAAACAGTAATCACCTTAGACATTAACAAAGTACTGAACTTTGAAGATGTTCTAATTCATGCAAGAAATCATTTCACTGTCCTGTAAATTCACCAGGTCGAGGAACGTCAGCGGCACGAGTAAATTAAACACCCAGTTGGTTGCAGTGGATAAAGAAACATCCACACTGCGCACCCACAGAGGATAGATTTCTGCGTTGATAGTCCAAGGCATCGGACCTAATCCAGGAACAAACATACCCAAGTAAAAAAAACATAGAAATGACAGCTAACCAAGCATAGGAGGTAGGGCATTGTTCGACTGTTTCCGTTGAGTAGACAGAATTGTCACGTGCACTTCTGAGGCATCGTCATTAATGGCAGGACATTTTGAGGCACTTAAAAACCATTCAAATACCAGACGTTAAAAATGGGAAGATTTCTATTTTCCAAAGTAAAATTACCCATGCGCAGTTTTTGTTTTACGAAGATAAGCAGTTGAAACATACGTGAGTATAGCTTGAAAGTGAGGCGAGTGTTGCTGTGAAGAAATTTCCGAAATGATCTTGTAAATTGCATTATTATGGAAGTGAAAAACAACTTTGTTGTGAAATGGATCGAAGTTAGCAGTATCAATTAGGGAGATTTGTAAACTCGACGAGCCTGTTACACGAAAAAATCAATTACTTGTGAGAATTATTTTGAAACTGTTCTACTAAAACGGTACTTCAGAGATTTAAAGCCTTTTGTTGCATCAAAAGAAACATCATTACTTTGCACGCTTATTTCAAGTGTTGATGTGAACTTTCTAATGACTTTGTAGGGAAAAATTCACGAACAACTCTACTAAGTTGTATACGATTCCCTACAAATCTATAGAAAAATAGGTTCGTGTAAACGAAACATGATTTTTCCGAATCCCGCTAATTAATCAACTCTGGTGCGCACTCTCTTTTGCTGTTTAGCGGGTTCTCTTGGTTAAGCAGTTGGAATCCTTCGTTCTATTGATAAATAGTGATCACAAATGATCTCGATTTACCAGTTTAAAAGTTTGAATAATTTTCCACTCCGCTTTAATAAATGAGTGAAGAGTGATACTGCTAACAACTTGTGAGACAATTCAGCCTACAGTGTGTCCACCAGAAAGTGGGCACCTTGTTTAAAACACAAATAACTTTTCGAATTTTCAACAATACAATGCGGTTTTTATACCGTTGGATAGAGGATTTTTTGAGCTTTCCAAAAATATAAGTTGTTACTTATAGAAATTTTTATTTTAAAGAATATTAAGTATTTTTTGTTTCGATACGGTTGTTAATTTTGTAATGATCAATAAAACAGACTTTTAACGAGCAATTAGCCTTTTGTTTCGTTGAAACAACCGCTGTTGGTGGTGTTGTGCTAATTTTGTCACGAATTTTTTTTAGAAGGCACAAATTTTTTTTCATTGGGTATTTCTTAAATTTTTTATTATGATTTAATAATTTCATATTCCTAAAGCATTGCCAAAATCTTTATAAGCGACAAAACAAACGTTTTATGAAATTCATTCAATTATAAGAAGAAAGTTTCATGAGTCTGTTAGTCAGGCTTTTAGACAACAGTTTCTGGGTAGAAATCCACCATCAAAAAGCACGGTTCAAAGTTCTTAAATCTTTGTAAAAAAGTTTTAGAAATGAAACTTCATGTTTCAAGCTTGTAAAAACGTAAAGTTTCCCTTGTATAAACGCAGCTTTATTACAATATTTTAGTTTTATATGATTTCCCATGCTAATCGAGTCATTAACTCCTATTCAAGCAAGCGTTAATTGATCATTATTGATTTAATGTCATGGTTTCATGGTAAAATCGATTATATTTCCCGAAAATACCCCGGAGTTTTGTTTTCATTTGACATAATATCAATCAAAACACACATTTTTCTTTAACATCATGACTGATATTTTGATTCCTTGCGAAGGCCGTTTCTTGAAAATTTTCCATGGACAGAAACGAAAAAAGAGCAGAAGAATAATTAGCAAAAGAACCAATCATATTCTTTCTCTAGCATTCGTCCTCTCTGTTTCTTTCCACGGAAAACTTTCCAGAAGTAAAAATGAATATCGAAATAGATCACTAAGGCATCTGCTTTTTATTGATAATTGCCTTAGGCATCATTCACGGTCCCCTGATGCAATTAGCCTTTTTCAAAAAGTGAGATCTGGGAACTAGTTTCCTAAACTGCAGGGACAAAATGTGAGCGTCTACCATCTTTTGCTGACAATAAGTAAGAAAACGTTAAGTAGGAACTCGATAGCAATATTGTGAAGTGAATATTTAAGAGAAGAAGTGGTTATATTTACAAGTTTTGTAGCTCCTTCCTATGCTATAACAAGAGCAGGCACAAAAGATTTCTGCATTTTTCGTTCATACTTCGCACTTAAATAATACCCACTTGATATAATTCAAACAAAATGAAATAGTAACATAAAAACAATATTATAAAACTTTCAAATGTCCATTTGGATCTTTTGTTCAGAAATTATTAGATTAAATTTATTAGATTAGTTACCTGCATTGCTTTTTACACCACTCGAGTGGTGTAAAGATGCGGAGTTGTATGGGGAAGTTTTGAGATCTGTCTGACTGGTGTAAGCTCGACTTGTGTAAATGGACGAGTGTACGGCATGCCAATCAAGATAACTGTATATCCCTAGCGAAAGCAAATAGAAATCCAGCTCCATCATGGCAACGAAACAATTTTGCTGGAAGGAGAGATGTCAAAACTGGAGACTGGTTGGTCAATAGACACTTTGCATTATATTTCTTGCTTTGGGAAGTTTAATTCAAGAACATGTATGTACAAAATTAATATAGTTATTTGAAACTCATAGCATTTTTTTATGTTTACTTCCAAGCTTTTTTTTACTGTTAGTCTTCACTCCTTGTCTTTTTTATTCGACGTTTGTGCTGAAAGATATGCAAAAACCTCTATATATTATTGTGAAATATATCAAAATGATATACAATAAGTTAACGGTTTTAAATTATTCTTTACTGGTAAGATTAGTTTTCTAGCTTTTTGTTTACAAAACGTTTTTAGTATGATTTTAAGTTAAAAGAAGAAACTAAAAGTTAACTACTTTCTAAATAGCTATGTATTTTTTTCTAGATCTGCTTCTTTATAGCTTGTTATGTATTATAGATTGTTGCACTTCCTTTTGACTTGTATCTACATTGAAAGATAAAACTACCCATTCGAAAACCACTTAACCAGCTAGCTGAAAATCAGTTTTGGAATGAAGGAGAAACATTAGCATGAATTTTTATTATTATATATATGAAATCTTTCCCGTAGTGAGGTGGGTTTGTAAACAGATTTTTTTATTGTTTATTTTCCTATTTTCTAAATTGGTTATATACATATAGCTTCATTTTTATTTTTTTTTTATTTTTTTAGCTTCTTTACTATCATGATTGATCACATCTCAGTTGCTGAACTTGATTTTTTTGAAAACATTATGGAGACTGGCAATTCATAGCATTAAATGTATATGTACACAAACAAATTTGTAGGAGTATTCACAGTACAGTGGTGGCGATTCTTGGGCTGTAGTGATCCTTTTTCTGTAACTTAAAGATGCTGTTTTGAATTATTGTGAACTGAACTGAGGGTTGCAGAGTACTGATGTCAGTGAGAACCCTCATTAAGCAGTTGAAAAACATCGAAATCGCAAGGAAACTCCCAAACAAACAATTTCCAAATAGAAAACTGCTGACTTATGTTTTCTGTCAACCTTCAAAACAGTTCATGCATTATCTTTAAACATTTAGAAATGTATTATAATTTATTTTTGTTCATTCAATTTATATTTTTCTTTTTGCCACAAATCAGACAAACAGTTCTTTTTCTCTTTATTCAAGTTTCTGTTTTGATAAGCTTCCATTGCTTCTAATAAAACTGTTGGAGTCAATTCCTTATGTTAATCAAAAATTTTTTTGTGGGAGACTGCAGAATATCTAACTAACACAGTTATATTTTGTGTCCATTTGTTACATCACATACTGATATATGCATCATTTGATATTCAGAAATAATATATGTTCTGCAATGCTAATGAACATTAGCTCCTTTGAACATTTTTTAATAAATGGGCTGGTTTCCTTATCAATTACCTATTATGAGAGAAAGCATGCTTGATATTTTATAATGTACAGTGTGTTTCATAATTTTGGAAAGGGAAATTTTAAAGCTGTTTTTTAAAATGAATATTTCTTAAAAATAATTTTAAAATAAGTTTTACATTGATGGAAAGCCATTTTCAAGTTCTATCGGCTAGTATAGTTTTTGGGGGTCTCAGCACAAAGATAAAATTAATAAAAAATTTTTTCAAGAACCACTCTTTCAATTTTCACAAAAATATACTAGGCAAAAGAACTTGAAAATGGCTATCCATCAATGTAAAAATTATTTTGAAATTCAGTATATTCATTTAAAAAAACAGCTTTAAAATTTCCGTTTCCAACATTATGAAACACACTGTATTTAATAAGTGGAAATTGAAAATGTTAAATTTAGTCCTTCTTTATGGTTATGACTAAACATAATCTCTGTTTCTACTTTTTATGTTTACCATTCAAAAATTTTACGACCTTCTGAATGTAATTTTACTGTTTCACTTCTTTCAGTGGCTTTGTATATACTGTCAATGTACCACAACCACATTTGAGAAAACAAGTGTTCGGGTCTGTTAAAGTTCATATTAATGCACAAAGGGCTCTGGACTATTTGAGTGGCTCCAAACGTCCCCAATTTGACTAAGTCAGTTAAGTTGACATTTATACCAGTCAAAACAGTCCTAAATTCGCCCTTGTAGAGACGTCAAAAATCTTGATATGGCTAGCGAAACGAGGGAAACAGTCAACAATTGAGTAAGAGACATAGCGTACGCAACCTACAACGGCTATGATCCTAGAAAAGAACAAAAATTTTCCTTTTTGACACAGGAAATTTCCAGAAAATTGAAATTTAACCAGGAAAGGAGATCAACAAAATTTAAATCAAGAGAAAAAAATAAAGAGACTTTTATAAAGTTACTTGACAAGAAATCTATATCTTCTTCCACTTACAGCAAACTGTCGCCGAATGGATCAAAACCTGGAACGATTTATGGCTTGCAGAAAGTGCACAAAAAGTCGTCGGAAGGATCTGCTCCTTTCAGACCCATTATTTCCACCATTTGCACTCCAACGTATGGCATAGCTCAGTTTCTTGTAGAAATGCTGAAACCATTGACTACAAACTCATTCACTGTCAAAGATTCATTCACATTCGCTGATGAAATACGTCAAGAACATTCTGATTTGTTTATGGCTAGTCCTGACGTGGACTCGTTATTTACAAACATCGCTCTTGACGAAACGATCGACATTTGTGTGTCTAAGCTTTATGCTGTGTCAGACATGGTCAATGGCATACACAAAAATGATTTCCGTACATTGTTAACTATGGCAACCAAAGACTCTTTGTTTATTTTTAACAGTGGATATTACAGACAGGTTGAAGGCGTGGCCGTGGGCTCTCCACTCTCCACGAGCCTTGCTAACGTATTTTTATGTCACCGCGAACAAACCTGGTTGAATGATTGATATAGGTCTGTTACAAAAGTACTTGTTTTATGTCGGACGGATAAATCGATACTTAGGACTATATGAAAACAGCACGTTCATGATACAATATCAAGCAAACGTTTTTCGAAAGTATACTAGAATAGACTTTACAAAATTCCACATCATGATTTCTATAAGGATGATAGTCAAAAAATATTGAAACAAACAGTTATCGTGTCGGATGGACAAAACACTAATACCCTATACCCTATTTTCATTTCGATAGGGAACCAACCACCATAGTCCAGAAGCTATTTCAACTCCTTTCCTGCTGACTAATTTTGCGTCATACAGTTTGTCTCCAAAAAATTGAGAATCATAACCGCGTTTACCTCAATGAATTTTTTTTTATATCATTTATATCATTTTTTCAGACTATTCGGAATTTGTGTCTTTTCGGAAACTAAAATGTCTTTGAAGAGAATATCGAAAAGATAACTTTGGAAAAGTTCATTACGCTAAGTATTGGTATCCTTTTGCAAATTAATCTTATTTGATCTTAATTGATCGTTAGGATAGTAATGCGTTTTTCTTAACTTATGCTTTTGATTTTCTTATGTTGTACTTTTTTTAGCATCTTGAAAATGCTAAGAAAATGACCTCTATACTGACATAAAATTCATTGGCAGTTGACCAACGTTTATTGAAATAAACGAGGTTATAATTCTTGGTTCCGTTTTTTTTAAACATCCTGCATTCTTGCTGTTTGCTTGAAATATCTACTTTTGCTGATCAGTTATTATTTTCCGTACATTTAATTACAATTTTCCTCAATTTAATACAGGAAATGCTAAACATTTCATGAAAGTGCTTCTTATATTCGTTCAGCTGTGTTGTCATTGTTCTAGTTGTGTTACGATTGTTCGAGTTACATTTTCCACTTAGTGTTTTGTGTAAGTTCCGTTTCACTACTTTTTTGAACAGATAACATTTTTTTGTTGACCAACAGTCGTAAAACGTGAAAGATTACAATTTTCCTCAACTTACAGAGGGATGAACGTGGTTTTTACATTCGCTCAGCTGTTCTGTCATTGTTCTAGCTGTGTTGCTGGTGCTCGCGTTGCATTTTCTCCTTAGTTATGTAATTGTGTATTTTAAAGTTGTATTTTCTGTAGATATAAAATAATTCTTCGCTGACCAAGAGTCGTAAGACGAGAAAGATGCATATTAGGAAAGTCTATAGTCGAAATACAAAAACTTTCAAATTTGGTAGTTACTGCCGAGTTTTGTCACAATTATTGCCGGTAGCGTGACTTTAGCATCATTTTTGCTTATGTTTCTGATGGTTTTGATGGTTCAAAACTGACAATAAACTGCTTGATTTGATTAACAAGATAATTAAAAAGTATTTTTTTGCATCCATTTTCCCATTAGGAGATTTTTGGTGGAAATTCATCATTTAACTAATTAGGGAGATTCGTAAACTCGACGAGCCTGCTACACGAAAAAAATCAATTACTTGTGAGAATTTTTTTAAAACTGTTCCACTAAAAAGTTGCCTCAAAGATTTAAAGCCTATTGTTGTACCAAAAGAAACATCATTACTTTGCACGCTTATTTCAAGTGTTAATGTGAAGTTTCTAATGACTTTGTAGGGAAAAATTCACGAACAACTCTACTAAGTTGTATATAATTCCCTACAAATCTATAGAAAAATAGGTTCGTGTAAACAAAACATGATTTTTCCAAATCCCGCTAATAAACCGTTCAAAAGCGCCGCTTTGAAATGCATGATAATGACTAATACATTTAATGGTAAACACAAATAAAATAATAAAAGTAACATTACAGAGCATTTGTGGGTGTCAAAATTAACTTTATTGCCGATGAACTTCTTGAACAGTATCTATAAACAGTGTAGTTGTTGTACTGCCAGTAAATGTCGCAATCGCCAGTAAATGTTGCAAATGCCAGTAAATGTCGCAAAATTGCCAGTAAGTGTCGCAATTTAACAGTAAGTGTCGCAAAATCACCAGTAAGTGTTGCAACTAGAATTTTCATTCTTAGGATAGACAGTTCCCGTCACAATTCATATTTTCATGTTGATAGTCCTTTATATTAGTGAATCATGTACTTCTATGGGCACAAAATCTACCCCCAGTTTTGCGTCAATAATTCGCTTATATGTATTTTTGAAAAGCTACTAAATCAACGAAACGATAAATATTAGCGTATTCCAAAGAGTCTGCACACATTTTATAAACAAATGAGTTTGAATAAGGGAAAGGAATGTTTTAAACAGCCTTTCCATATTGCGATAAAAAAGGACACAGTTCCCTAGTGAGACAAGACGACAACCACATTTATTTAATTTTTTAAAAAGCATTGGCAATTTTAACATGCATGAAAGAAATCCGCGACGGTTTTGCAATGTGCCTTTACAGCTGCTCCGGCTGCCAAGAAGAAGCGGATATCTAGAAAATCGTGATCATCTTTTTGAAGTGTTGCTTACAATTTGATCAAATGGATGCTTATGTTTTTGTTAATGTTATACTTGTTTAGAAGCACAGTTTGTGTTGGTAAATCCAACATCAAAAACAGAAGGTTGAAAAAGGCCAATCTCCGTCTTCTTTCAAGTTTGGCTTCATCTCCAAGTTTCATGTCAATCTTGACACTTTGAAGTTTCTTCCATTAACACAGTTCATTGCCATTTTAAATTTAGTTAGCTCCTACATGGACAGTTTTTGATGTCTTGATTATGTTTCAATGCTGTTACATCCCTCAACCTTACATTAGAATGATTGAAACCATGCTCCTTTGACGAAAGTACAGTCATCAGGCTCCCTTTTTAAAATCTCGTTAAGCACCCTTTGCTTTTTTGGACTCGATTAGTCCATCTAGTTACTGTATGAATGTAGTAAATCCTATTTGAATTTCTGATCTAAGTTTCCCACCTAATTTTGTATCCCTGCTATGATCAAAAAGAGTAGTCAGGGATGAATTTCCCCGTTTTTAGTTGTGATGTATACATTTGTTGGTGCTAAAATAACAATTTCCGGCAACTACTTGGAGTTCGTTAAACAACTGATTCATGTTTATGCAAGGCGCAGACGTTGCATATGGGATAACCAAACACAGGTTTTGCATTTTTCTAAATATTTTATCTCCGATTATTACCCAGGACTTGAGCTCATTTACACAAAAACCAATTTTTCGTCCTTCTATACTTTCAAAATCTCACCAAAGATTAGCAATATTCCTATTACCTGTTCCAATTGCATCATCCGCAAGCCATAATTTTCTCGGTATGAACACTGCGAAAGTTATTGTAATTAATGTAATTAAGTAATTAAGTAATTGTTTAATGGCATACTTTGTGACGCCTTATTTAACCGACTCCATTGTTGCAGGTTTATACGCAAGGCAGTCAACTATCGTTTATGTTCAAGTAGGTATAAGTAGAGACATCATAAACGTGACGAATGCGTCGAAGCTTGAGCTTTTGTGGTTGGAATGACTTATCATTCCGTTGTCCATGTGATAGGCATTCATGAAGTCACAAGTTAGGCTTCCCTGTAATGGAAGATAATGGAGGAAAGAATGTTCATTATCCTGTTTCTTATAGGTCTGCAGTTTATTCAGTGACAGTGGCTCCTAAAACGTAATCAAAATGGTTCATTTTTCAAACACTGTTACAATTGCTATTCTGGACAGGACATTGGTTTTGACCTTGTCAATCATGCTTTTTTCCACAACCAATGCATTTATGGGTGAATTTTGCTATCAATTGCGACATCAATCATGTTTGCAGAGTACGATGTGTCACAAACTCTGTTATCATATTTCTGTTAGCGTATTTGCCAATTCCGATAGTCAGTTGTGTGAGATAAGTGCGTTCATGGTTCGATTGACGATATCTATGGCGCAGCAGTACATAGGGTTAGGGATTTGACAATTCATAGTCGAAAAGAACGCAACCTCTTCTTCTTTGATTACTGATCGCCTAGCACAGTCTGTCTAAATTATATACGATTAAGTATCATAAATGAATTCAAAGATACATATCCTAGCTCTTATCCTGTTAGTTGATTGGTCCTGTTATTTTATCTTACTTTTAAATTAATTATTAGTTAAATTTAATTACAATTTTCTTCAACTAATGGTTATGGTAACTCCATGTGGTGATATTTTGAATTAGAAAATTTTGTTGGATGGAATTTGATACTTTGAGAAGCTTTTAAAACTAACTGGTATATTAAGTATATCAAGTGAAAATTGTTTAAATTATGTGAAGCATAACCAGTTAAACTTTAAGTTAAGCCTTTAATATTTACATTTGCCTAACTGCTACCATAAAGCCTAGTGTCCACCAACGCGCTAAAACATTAACGCAAATGATCAACGCCAAATAAAAGATTCGCGCTTAGATGGACACCTTAACGCAAATAACTAACGCAAAAAAAATTAGGCGCGCGCAAATTTTTAACGCCAAAAGTTTGGTTATAACCAAAAATAAGAAATGAAAACTTTTTCATTTCTTATTTTTGGTTATAACAAAAAAATATTCAGAAGTCAAAGAAATGCCGATGATCTTTAGCATGTGGTGCTATTCAACAACAAAAAATCTATTGTGATAGGGGAATGCGTTTAAGATATTTTTTAAAACTCGTGGAAATGTGAGATAAAATAATGCTATAGAGCCAAAAACGATAAAAATAAAACATGGGAAGAAAAAAGGTAATTAAAAGTAAAAATAATTGAAATAGTCCTCCCTATTCGAAACTCTCATTTTATTAAAAAGTCTTGTTGCATCATACACTACTTGGTCCTTGTAAATATCCTGTACCCAGAAAGCCCTCTTTTTATGAGCATTTGTTCTTCGACGACGTTCTTCGACAACATTACTAGCAAAATATCAAGTGCGTTTTGTTTTCCTCTTCACAATTCATTTCTGGTATGTTTCTATATACTTGATCGTTTCAAAACATTTTAATAAAATTCAATGGACACGTTTGCGTTTAGTTTTTGCGCCAGACATTCTGGCGCCGGCGATAAATTTTATATCTAATTATTTGCGTTTATCATAGGCGCTTTGGTGAAGCTTTGGTGGACACTCAGCTTAACAGTTCAAATTTTAGTGAGTCTGCTGGGTGGAAGAGATAGAATTC
Source organism: Turritopsis dohrnii (assembly GCA_027922465.2). Taxonomy (NCBI): domain Eukaryota; kingdom Metazoa; phylum Cnidaria; class Hydrozoa; order Anthoathecata; family Oceaniidae; genus Turritopsis; species Turritopsis dohrnii. Next base: position 672,670 of record BQMF02000109.1, on the reverse strand, counting down.
ATACAATAAAGTTTTTTAATAACCAATCAAGTTACACCTCGAATAACAAACAAATGCGAAAAATTAGTTTATAATGCATAACTTGGATCCCTTTAGAACATTATCTTGTCAAAATTATATATTGTTGAAAATTTATTGGAACAATAATCAAAGACTAAGATTGGTATAATGTCTGTTGGACGAAATCTGTTGGACAGAGCGATTGCAACAATTTTTTCAAGTAAATATATTCAATATTACAATAGCTAAAACTTGATTTATTTACTATCAGTTAATTTTGATGGTATTTGAGATCTTGATGAAAATAAACTAAAAACAATTTTTAATGTATAATGCTTCTAACAATCTATACAAACTTAACTCAATTTTATGATGAAATTTATTGACATCTGGTAGTTTTCATCCAACAGACCGTCATTAAAGTTCCTAAAAGAACATGATAGCCAAAAATTGTACAAACTTTAGAAGGAGTGTTGCATTTAATCATTCCTTTCAATTTGGAATGTATAGGTTATAATCTTTGTTATAAACTGAGTGAATTTCATTTTTCAATGTTTGCAACACAATTTAAAATATCACTATGTATGCCAACAGTTTTGCCCTAAAGTCCTAGTTTGTCTATTTCTCTCAAATTTAAGATTTTAATATCACAAAAGCTCAGTGTTATGCCGCATTTCATAGCATAGATGTCTACTTCTATTATTGTTATTACCACACCAAAACCCAAGTTCTCGGAATCTTTATGCCCATTTTCCGAAACCGAGAATTTGTTCATTTCACTTCACTCTACTGCATTCAGTGACTGCTTTCAAAATTACTGCATTCGAAAAAGTGTGATGGATACGGAAAATACCAAGGTCATCAGTTGAGACATTAAACACTTTCCCCATAAAATATCGATTATAAAAAATAGCCCGCAACAAACCGAAGGCATTTAATAGGGTACATACATTATCTGTTTATAACTGGCGGTATTGGAAAGTTAAGTTAGACAAGAGGCCCATAGGCCTTAAGGTCAGCGCAAAGTATATGCTCAAAAATCAAAAGATTATAATCACTTACTTACAAAACGAAAGAATTGCTTTTTAAAACCTGGTACGCCTGTTTTTGGTTGGTTGGCATGCAAATTGAAAATGTAAATCTATTCCCCCAAAACAAAGATACATTAAAACCATATGCGGTGGAAAGGTCCAGGTTACGTTAGCACTATTGAATAGGTAAGTCATCGAATGACAACTGGAGAAGCCTGACCACACATATAAGTTGTTTCCTCTAATTTAATATTTGGATTTATATTCTGTGCAGACCATAAAGACAATTTCTTAAGTGCCGAATAACAAGTGCCATAACATATCACATGCGCATTGTTTTCTAACGGAAGTACCAAAGTCAAATTCATATAAAACATAGAAGTAAAGAGTAATCATCGGTAAACGTTTTGAAAGAAAACCAGGTCGCCCGCGCGTTTCCATAACGATCAATGAAAACCTTGTTAGTAGTCGGGTAATATTTACAGAAATCAAATGGACAAGAACAACTACAGCCATTACAGATACTCGATTTTATTTCAGCTTCAATTTTTACTCTCCAGCTTACGTTCTTACAAGCATACGAGTTTGGCTAATCAAGCAGGTGAACTTTTCTTTCTACCAATTTAAGTGGACATCAATCATTAAGTTAAATGAAGATCCAATACCAAGCAGTTGCTGATTACTAAAAATAAAAGTGTAAAAAGTTATGTATAACTGCACAATGCACCACTTAATTCTAGGCCCATTTAACAAAATTCAGACCTAACAGAATCTTGCAAACAGATATACAAATACTATTTTACTAAGGGAATAGCTGAATTTATCTATTTCAGGATGGGTGGGGTGAATCACTTTTCAATTAACCAACCCTAAAAATATAAAATCCAGTTCATGACAATTCATGGGAAAATTTTTCATTTTCTATGGTTAAAAAAATCTGAAAAAATTTGTATTAAATTTTGTATAACTGATGAAGTATGCAGACAGACAGACAAAAAGCAAATGTGCTATTAATATAGCCTAGAGGCAAAGACGGTGTCGCTGGACTCCCATTCATGAATGCAGAATTGACAAACAAATTGACTGGGATCAAATAACAGAACAAGTTTAGAAAGGATCCAAAAAATAAAAACGCCAGATTTTGCTACTCCTTATAAAGAAAACCTGTGTAAGGCCTCATCAGAGTAGAGTATTGACATGACTAGGAGACTTGCCATGAGTTGCAGCTGCCAGTTTTAAAGTACTAGCCAGTACTGTCAATTTTCCTAATTCAGAACACAAATCAAATTCAACTGTTTGTAAATGAAAAACCTACACCTGTCAATCAAACTATAGTTTCTGCTATAGTTTATGAGTATATTCATCATCAGAATCTTTTCGCATTCAGCAAAATTAGGAAGATTCACAGTACACCATCACTACACTTCCTGAATGAATTGTTCAAGTTTATTGCCCTTTATTCTGTCAACCGTCCTAACTTTGGACAGCCTTGCTAACTTGAGACACTGTAATAAACAGACCTGTCTGGTAAGCAAAATGTACATAACCAAGTCACAACAAATACTAAAATAATAGATGAAGCAGATAAAAGATACTGAAACGCAATAAGTGTGAAGAATTACTGGTTGCAAAGAAAAGAACAAAATGCAAAGAACTTTTTTATGATATTTTTTTTTTACAAAAATTCCATATCCCCTAGCGTATCTTTGAAACAAATAACTTTGCCAGAGTTCAATCATCTTGCATGATAATGTGTCACAAACACAAAATGGCACTTTATAGGATTCTAGTTTTGCTTCTGTTTTTCACAAAATATCACCTCATTCCCAGGACTTTTACTGATTGAGGATTCACAGAAACAAATGGAACACACAAATGCTAGAGAAAGAACATACCTTATTACACAAAATTAAACGGCGCACCTAATTAAGATGGTCAAATTTCAGCCGCAATGTACATAAGTTGTGAAAAAATGTTTATTAATTAAGACACACCTAAAGAAAAATTAGTTGAAAAACAAAAACGGATAAATTCATTTTTTGCAATTAAAGGATTCTCTTACTCATGAAAAATTACACGTATATATTGACCAAGTAAAGAGTGTTCACCCACACGTGATGGCTTTCAATGGTTTGGATGATACCAGCTGATCGAAATTCAGAAATGATTTGTTGCCAACTTTTGTATCAAAGAAACTAAAAATCTTTTTAACTATCTCAAAATGGATAGGTTTCAATGTTGTCAGTCGTGGTTGAGTGTTAATCAAGCCGTGTTAATCATATTGTAGGCCGTGCTAAAAATTAAGCCGCATTTAATGAAGAATATTTCTATGCTGTGCAGCTTAATTAAGTATATATATATACGCGGTTTAAGTTCGTATAATAAGGTATTTGTTGATCTGCGGAAAATTGAAAAGTGAAAAGGGACCTTTTTAAAAGTCTTCTAAAAATCCAAACAGACACTATAACTTTCAGATAATACGGGGAAAGACGAAGTAAGAAAATGTGATCAGGATGTGGAAAGCAATGTCATACACATCACGATAAATATGTGCAAAGTCTGTGTGAATTCCATGGATCTGATGTTTAGATAGAGCCTTAATAAATCACGTACGTAATCACATTGCAAAGCTCAGATAAATTTTGGATTTAGTTTAATTGACAGTGCAGTATTGATTATTATTGGTGTGGTTTGTAAATTGCAGATACGTTTTTTGTGTCCGAAGTTAGGGAGGATGTCCGAAGTTAGGGCGATCAACGGTATACAATATAGTCAGTTTCAAGTATTAGGCACAGCAGGTATAAAAAATCCAAGCTTTATATTATGCAAAATTTTTCACAGTATGCATATATCTCTCAAATGAGCTTCAACAAGGCAGAAAAAAGTAACCCAAAAGTAGATCGGTCTGCTAGATGCAAGGGAATTTGTCGGTTGTCTGCATAGGGATGGATATTTTGATGGTGAACTGTAGTAGAATATTTTCACCCATATTTTCAGAATAATTCTCAGCACACCTAGCTAGTCTTCCCTATATGTGAGCTAAGAAAACAATTTCAATCATTGACATATACAAATATATAATTTATGCAACTTGCCTGACTTTTTCTTCCTCTTCAATAAATTTCTCTCCTATCCAATTGGGGATCATAGTTGTAAACGTCTTGATTCAATATGCTTTTGTAATGTAAATAAAACTAATTCGACTAATTTTTAGCCCTGCAATGTTTCGCTCCCAATGGCCTACGTTATAAGGTGGCGAAAGGGCGCATTAAAACGATTAATTCATTTATTCATTTGAGTGAAATGAACCCTCTTTGCATTGCAATATGTAATAGTTAGTTACATACTAGCGATATATGTACCAAAAATAAATGTTGTGCTTTGAACTTTCCTATTTTGAACCGAAAAACTGAAATTTAGCAATAACGGGCGCTTAATCAGGGCGTGAAGAACTGCGATCTTACTAACTGACTGACGGACTGACAGACACGGGGAAATGAAAGATCAGCTACCTTTGGCGCTGACCAATAACTTTCGAAGCAGCAAATCTGACAAGGTAAACATTATTTGTCGAAAGTGAATTAATAAAGAAGATAACTTGGATCGCTAGTTGTGCAACACCTATCGTCACAATTTTAAACTGGTTTATTGTGATATATTGCGAACTATTGATGTTTCTAATGACGTTACGCAACTTCGACGTCAAAGAATGTACCTAGGCAATGAAAAAGAGAGGGAGAGGTAGGAGTTTATTGGGCCTCGATCGATCTTCTACTTGTCTCAGAGTCATTCTCGCACTGATCATTTTATCGACACCTTCAGCTTCAAATAGCAATAATGGATTCAACCTTCTTACAAACAGAACATTCGAATTTACCACCCAAAAGTATGTTACTTTTCCAAACAAAAGAAGATTCTGTGCTCCAATAAATCTTTACGCAAACCATTCTGCGACGTTTCAACTCATCACTTCCGGCGATATCGAAACCAGCCAGGTCCAGTAACTTGTGATTCTTGTCAAAAAACTGTCAGATCAAATCAGAGGCAGCTAGTCTGTGTGAATTGTTTTAGTAAATCCCACATGAAATGTTCAGTCAAAAATATACTGAATGGTCCAAAAATACAAACCTGGACCTGTAATGTATGTACCAATAGACTACTACCATTCCACAATGTCAGTATCGAGGAAACAATATTAGAAGAAAGTTTACACGGTAAAGCTGATGAATCATTTCAAGCTCCACACCAAAATAACACGAGCATTGCACACCTGAATACTCGCTCTCTCTGCTCATCCTTCTCTGAATTTCAACTTTTTGTTGAAACTTATAAATTTGATTTTATGACGACTTCAGAAACCTGGTTAAAGAATGATAAAAATATGATTGACTATGTTCAAATTCCAGGATATCAACTTGAATATAAAAACCGGGAAAACAGGAGAGGAGGCGGTATCGGAATTTATATCAGAGAATCAATCAAAGAATACAAAGTACGGAAAGATATCAATCGAATAGCTACAGACATTGAGCATCTCTGGATAGAGGTAAAGGGTAAGAATAGAAATCATTCGTATCTGCTCGGCACAGTATACCAGCCAAACTCAGACATCGCTTCAAAAGAAATATGGGTGCAAACATTTGAGAACATCCTGTCGCACATAAACAACATTTGGGACGGTCCTGTAATAATATGCGGTGATACAAACATAGATACCCTTTCTGAATTCTCAATCCGACAGCAGTATATAGATCTATTGAACGTCTTTAACCTGACCAACGTTGTTACAAAACCTACAAAGCACGGAAAGAGCCTCATTGATCACCTAATAACAAACATACCAGGAAAAGTCACATTGACCGATATCATCCCATGCGATACTGTCAGCGACCATGATTGCCCTTTTATGAATATAAACATAAAGACGACAAAATTTCAACCTCGACAAAAATCCATTAGAGACTACAAAAGTTTCAACCTTAGTGACTTTACATCAGATTTTGCGCAGTTACCATTCAGCACCATCTACGCACTTGAAGATCCTAACGAACAACTAAGCGTTTTCAACTCCCTCATCCTGGAGTGCCTGAATGTGCATGCTCCTATCAAAACATGTAAAATGACTCGTCCACCTGCTCCATGGATGCGAGATCTCAAAATCACAACTCTACAAAAGGAGACTAAACAACATCGAGTAAAGGCCCATCGAACTGGAAATGATGAAGAATGGAAGGAATACAGATCAACCAAAAGCAAACTAAAAATGGCGATAAAATCCACCAAGTCTCAGTTTTACAAAAAAGCATTCTCCTCTCGCAGACCAAAAGAGGTTTGGCAAACGATTCACCGAATTTTAAAACCAAATGATAAACCAATCACAGAATGTCCGGATGCCCTCAACAAACACTATAACGGCGTCGCTGAAAGACTTACCGCCTCAAAACGCACCAACACAGAGGACTTGAAAGCGATGATCAACAAACTACCCCATCGGAATGAGTATGCTTTCAAACTACAACCTACAAGTTACAATGACGTAAGAAATGCACTCAATTCCATCAGAAGGGACTGTTCAACCGGCCATGATTCTATCCCGATAAACTTATTGAAACCTGTTAGTGAGTTTATAATCTCTCCACTGACCTTCATCATCAACAATTTTATTTTGTCCGAAACATTCCCACAATATTGGAAAGTCGCAAGGATCAGTCCTGTTCCAAAAGTTAACATCCCCTCCTCACCGAATGACAATCGGCCTATATCAGTTTTACCAGTGTTATCAAAAGTTTATGAGAAGGTAGTTCTTCAGCAACTGGTGTTTCATATCGACAATTTAATGTTATACAAGTCAACGCAACATGGGTTTCGAAGATCACACTCAACTACAAGCTGTCTGATGAAACTGAAAGACGACATCACAAACGCCATGAACAAAGGCGAAATAACAATTTCAGTTTTTGCTGATTACTCCAAAGCGTTCGATACGATAGACTTTAAGAGTCTTTTAATGAAGCTTTCAAACCTCAATCTTGACAAATCCTTTCTACACTGGATGGCAAATTATTTATCAGACCGCCAGCACTATGTTCAAATTGACAACAGAAAGTCTTCGATGTTGACTGTTGGTTTTGGAGTACCGCAAGGATCCATTCTCGGTCCTGTCATCTTTAATTTATATGTATCAGACCTCTCAGAGCAAGTGAAATACACAAAAACATTACAATATGCTGATGACACCAAAATATATATTCACTCAAAACCAGATGAACTTGAAGCTAAAATTATCGAACTCTCACACGATATAGAAAACATCCGTAATTGGTCACATGATTCCAATCTTGTCTTCAACGAAAAGAAAACAAAAACAATGCTTTTCTACAAAAATCAGCTGTACAGACATCACAAAAAGGAACTTGATTCAGTTGCTATCAAATGTGGTGGTATTACTCTCGGAAGAACGGAATCAATGAAAGTTCTCGGAATTACTTTCAATGAACACCTGGACTGGACAAGCCACATCAATAAAGTGGCAATCGAATGCTTCTCTACATTGCGAACGCTTAAATTATTAAAACGACTTCTTCCATTCAAGATACGGAAAGAACTTGTTCAAACGCTAATATTGTCAAAGCTTGACTATGGAAATATCGTCTTTAATCCGATACCTAAAGCCCTTCAATCGCGGTTGCAAAAAGTTATGAACGCTGCCGCCGGATTTGTATGGAACAGATATTCGAAAGTACACGACTGCATAAAACTCTCATGGCTACCTATTGAGGAGCGTCTCGAATATTCTGCTGCTGTTGCGGGCTTCAAAGCTGTTTTTGAAATAGTTCCTGCAAACATGCAACTACAACTTGCAAAGGATACAAGGGCTCTCAGAAGTAATCGTAAAAACATTGGCCCTATGATTCAACAAAGCAATGTCATCAATTCCTACAGTAATACCGTCGCTCAAACTTTTAACAGTTTGCCGAAACCAATTCGTGAATCAGAAAGTTTGCACAGTTTTAAAACGAAAACGTTTACATACCTAATGGACAAAGCAATTGCACGTACTTTATAGATATTTTTTATATATATGTTTAAAAAAAAAAAAAAAAAAAAAAAAGTTTGTAAATACATTTAACATACACACCACATACAAATTTCTAGGAGAAGAACCATGTAGCAAAATGGAGCTAGAAATAAATCGGTTATTATTATTCTTATTATTATTATTATTATTGTTATTATTAAGATAATGATACTCCTAATATAAAAAGTTTCTTTTTTCATTGAGCGCGTTCGATACGCCAAGCTATAATTTAAAATACACAATGTATTTATGCCATTCCGGATAGTTATTTAAAATGAGCGCGTCATTAAAAGATTACATAAATACCAATTCTGCGTTTTCATACAGTCATTAATATTTTCTATTCATAAACACTGAAAGAAATCAAATCTGGACTTCCTAACATTACAACTCTTTGGCTGATAATTGTTTTTGCGTCACATTCTTCGCTATTTGCTTGATCAGTTATTATTTTCGTTAAATTTAATTACAATTTTCCTCAACCTATGACAGGAAGCGCCAAACAATTTATAAAGCGTTTCTGTTATCATGTGCCAAAAAAAAGCAAGCTGTCTTCTTTAAAAAATTTAAACATCTCATATCGACATAAAGCTTTGCAACTGATTGGACACTAAGAACAGAGAAAGTTAGAGTTTTATAAACTATTTAATTTTTTTAATCAACTTCAAATTTCTTTCATGTAAAGGAAATAACATGTATTTTCCCTCATGTAAAGGTACTTGACAAATGCTGATGATGAATATTGCAGAAATAGCATATTGCATAAAAGTGTATTGCTTCATTTACAAGTTACAAACAATGTCTCCTTGCACCCTTAAGTGTCATTAAGTAGAATTGGAAAACTTGATTTCCAATTTTACCACTTTGTTGAAAAAAGTGCTAACCATGAAACACTGATTTTCTAATTCCAATTCTGTTAATCTTACAGCAGATTTCTTTTAAAACAACTACCGCAATTAAAAATGACTATGGTTTAAATAATTCAATACATTACACTATGAAATTTTGCATAAAAACGATTCCACTTTTTTCCTTCTTCCCTTCAAATAATAACAAATATAAGCCATTTTATAAGAAACTGATGTTATCCACTTCTAGGTTATTGTATTCGACAGTTACCTTAGATAATTACAAAATTGCTTTATTTGGAAATAAACAGAACGAAGCTGTTTCCAAGTTTCAAACTGCTTGATTTCATTATCAAGTCCACATAGAAGGTTTTTTTTGCTTAAATATTTTAATTACCAATTTTCTGATGAAGATAAGCAAACCGCAGATACTTGGTTGGAAGTCCATCATAACGACGAATGCTTGTCATGATACATAGGCGGTTCCCCCGTGAGGTCTTTGGATGTTTCGTGGTCAATAGGGCTTCGTGATTGAATAAAGCAGAATTAGAAAGGTCGGGCTTGGGAGAGGTGAAGAAAAACTAAAAAAAGTATCACGGTAAGCAGCATATAAGTATAAGAAGTATCATATATGTAACATTCGTCAATATCAAAAATATGCTTTTCGGCTGATCAATTATTACGCAAATATATTACAAGGACTGTAGTTATCTTTTATAAAAAACATGCAATTTACTGATCTCGTCTCGAACATCTGTCCAGCATTATCATGTCATGCTACATTAACGTCATTATAGGTTAAGCACAACCCAATACCATATGTATCAGTACATTGAGTGCATCCGGGAGCGCAATCATTCAATGAGTCACAGACGTCCCAAAAGTTACACTCGTTTTCCGTATTTTCGACGAAACATGGAAAAATAAAGAACAAAAAGCATATAAAATAAACTTTATGAAACATATTTATCCACGCTATTCTCTTCTGAGTATATAAGTGATGTGATGTGTTCTTTTGTCTAAAAGACGTATTGCGAAAATCTATCTTCTTTGAATAACAGTCCCTTACTGTGTTTGCAATATGTCGATATTTATTTATAACATGCACAAAGAATGATGGACAAAACTGGAGGTTGAAATATTAGTTTTATCTTCCACGAAAGCTGATAGGTAGCTGTTGACAAATACTTTTTTCTTCTTAGTTACATTTAGGAATTGTAAATAATACCTTTAATCTGTGTGAATTTACCAGTATTGAAGCAGTATTGTTTAAAACCTTTTGATATTTGAGAAATTTAGGCGAAAATAGTTCTACTAAACTGACTATTTGTGCAATTAATCATCCTTTTCCTTAGCTTAATGTTATTTTGGTGACTGATCAACAGGAAACATACACATATGCATGCGAAGAATGAAAAATCAGATCTGCGTTTCCGGACCTTACAAATTGATTACTGTTGAATTAATTATCTTGCCATTTGTTCCAAATTAATACACTAATGCATTTCATAACTTTCATGTTGATGACCCTTTATATTGGGGCACTACGTTCTTATTCCATTCGTAACCATCCTAAGGATCCTCTATTACAAAAAGATAACTTATACCCAGCTTCCGTCTTCTTTCAATAGCTCAAAATTTCGATTTTTTTTTGATTTCTATAATTTCCATCAAAATTCATACATTGATATATACATATATATATATATATACATTGATATGAACAGTTAAAACACATCTTTTTACAAATTTTCGATATTTACATATCTTTATCAAGTTGACATGTATAAATCAAACACAACACACACACTGGACATTTGTTTATTTATATATACATTGATATATACATTGACTGTGATAACTATTTTCCATGATGATTCACATAAATGAAATAGTAAAATCAGAAGGACAGCTTGAAAACACGCGGAAGAAGCAGTTAAACTGCAAAACAATAACTCATGATGATCTTAATCAATTGAAAATCTCCAATAGTAAAACATAGAACTCGTAGCTGATTTTTGTTCACTTAAACATACGATTCATGAAGAATACTTTCTCATTTTAAATGGATACTGAGTCTCATGACAAAATGTTATTATCAAAAATATTGTGTAATCGGAACAAATCATCAATATACCTAAAGGATGCCAATTTATATCTAATTTTCTACTTAAATCTGCATTCGAGTTGGATCACAGCAAAATTTCCAATGAACCCCTTTTGGTGAAATTACAATAAATAATTGACATAAAAATACAAATTCGTCAAAATATATCCTAAATGTCCCTGACACACAATAATATCACTGAAAGGATTAATTTATCGTACATTATAGGTATGTCAATGATAAACCAGAAACCCCACTGCTAAACCTCACTGATTTTCCAATGACGTTATCATGGTAAACTAATTAAAGATTCCCACATCAAGTTGTGCATTGCTTTTTCTACAGATAAGTCATAATTTTCGATGACGGGTGCTTTTCATGAATGATAGAGATAGAAGAGACTTCGCTTATAGAGAGATTGGAGATAAAGATCAATTATTATTATTTTTATTATTATTATTGTTATTATTATTTATTTATTTATTTCTCGTTGGTACAAAGATAAATAGTTACAAGAACTAATAGACACCAACAACATTAAAAATATTATAAAAATTATATAAAATCTAATTCATAAAAGTATCGTTCAGAATAAATTATGAAAAATATTGAAAAGTAAAAAACACAAATCTCACTTGCAATTTACGCAGTTGCAGCCTTCACCAAACCATTCTTTTTTAAGTTTTGATTTAAATTATGCTGTAGATTGTGAGTTTTTAAAATGCACAGGTAAAATTGACCACAGAAGACTTCCTCTGAAGGCTAGAGAGTTTTGGCCATATCTTACAGTGTTTGTTGTGAATCAATGTGTTTCCTGATCGGAGGTTGTACCGACTTATCTTAGGTAGAAATACGTCCCACATAAATTTTGGGTTCAATTTATGGATTGACTTAAATACTTCTATCAGCAAAGTCCTCAAATTCTTTACATGTATTTTGACACTCTGATCGAGATTCAATAACTCTTCAAAGTTACTATTGAAATTTTGATAGACTGCACACAGCGCCCTTTTGTGAATTTTGTTAATAGCCGTGTTGTTTTATTTTCTTCCAAATATCCAAATAAGAGGGCAATAATTAAAGGATGATAAAATATAATCAACACATAGTCTTTTAGCGCAAATGGTGTTCAGAAACGGTCGAATAGCGCTTTAACTTTCTTTGATGCAGTCTTACAAAGTCCTTCTACATGCATATTGAAATCCAGTTTATAATCAATGGTAACCCCCTAAAAGTTTAATATGCGGTTTGGATTTTAAAGAATTCTTACCAATATCAAAACGTACTTGATCTAGTTTTCCTTTACCCAGAAACATAACTTGAAACTTTTCTGGATTTGCTGCCATTGTGTTAATCTTAAACCACTGTAACATGTTTTTAGTTTCCCTTTTAAGTATAGTGATAACATCTTCTAAAGAGTCTCCACAGGTAAAAAAAGTGTTGTCGTCAGCAAAGTTGCAAACATTTGCTTTTTGGATAAAGAGGTAGAGGTCATTCAAAAAAATGTTAAAAAGAAGAGGACCTAAAACAGAGCCTTGTGGAATACCAAAAACCATTTCCAACCATTCACTCAGAGACGAATTCACCTTAACTCTGTGAGATCTACGAGTAAGGTAATCAGCTATTAAGCTTTCGGAAGCCACATAAGAACTTTGAAAATTTCGCTTCGAAGAATTCAGATAGCTGTTTTTGCATAGCCTTTTCATATATTTTGGATACTGTTGGAAGAATACTAATTGGTCTATAATCGCCTATCTCGTGAAAGTCTCCCGATTTGTTGACAGGGATGATTTCTGCAAGCTTCAGTCGGTCTGGAAACTTGCACGTTTGGAAAGAACAATTTATGCAATCTCTGATTATAGCACACGAAACATCGACAGAGGCTTTTAAAATATTGTTAGGAATAGGGCCTCCAGTCTTCTTTGTACAGTCTAACTCCATCATCATCTTTCGGACAAAAAGACAGTCAATCTCTTTGAATTGGAATTTTGGAGATCCCGTAGACACACTCTCAATTTTATGCTGGGGTGTTTTTTAAATTTCTCTATTGCTCTTTCGACTGGATCGTTCAAATTTGAGCAATAATTCGCATTCCAATTAAAAAGATTTAACGACTTAGTGATGGTGTTAAAATATACGTTGAAACTTTTTGCAACCTCATCATTATCTTGAATAATCCTGTCATTTAGGTTAAGAGCCATATCACTATCGACAGGGCCTTTATTCGAAAAAAAGGGCTTACAAAGATTCCAAAACTCTTTAGGTTTCTGTGTACAAGATTCCCATGCTCTATTGAACATGTCTAACTTGGCTTTCTTATTCAATTTGGTGACAAGGTTTCTCTGTACTCTATATGCTTGATAATTACAAAAGCTCTTGGACTTGAGCTCTTGGTTAAGTTCAGTTTGATAAGTATTTTGCAAAGACTGTAGTTATAGTTTATAGACAAACATGTAATTTTTACTGATCTCCTTCCGAATATCTGTTCAACATAACAAAGTCATTCAAAGGTTATATGAATGTTACTCAAGTTTTTTGTAGAGTCATAAGCATTTATTTACCTTCAGTTGCTCCCTGAATGGACAGTAGCAGGGCATTCAAAACTGCAATCGTTCAATGTTAAAAGAAAATTATAATCTAAGTTGTACAAAGGGAAGATGTTTGATGACTTCAAAAAATCCCAAAGAGGGATGGCAAAACGGTTGCCATAAGCAGCTGCTAGGGCCGTCTTACTCGTTGAAATACTCGCACCTGCTGCGGCTACACTGAGTTTGTTCGCATCACTCTGATTTATCACCTGTTCAATGAGTTTTACCTGCCTTTTTTCAGGTAGACATTTGTCCTTTTAAATTTTGATTACATCCGCGTTTTAAATGTCTTGGTTGCCGAAGTTGTTGACGAGGTAGCGTCCTGTATCATTGGATTTTAATTCAATATCAAACATAAGTTAAGAAATTTGAGTAGCATGACATCATTAGCATCTAGATTGGGAATCTTCAAATATAGCCCTTTGTCTCTGATGGATGTGCTTGGCATATGTGAGATCTCGACATGTTGTGGGGATATATTGAAGGCGTAGTAAGTTGTGTATTCCTTATATGGATTTGCAATATTTATTTATTTTATATTTATTTATTTATTTATTTACGAATGTTTACCCAGGATAGCCTCTTCAGTTCCGTAAGGTACTGTTATCAATGAGGGTCCTGCGAAGGAGGTCCTAGAGCATTTAAAGCCCCCATTTGGGCTACGGAAGCTGTAATGACAGGAACCGCTCAACTAGACAACCACCCTAGACATCATTCCTACTCTCTTGCTGAGTGCTAAGCAGAGAGGATTGATTCACACTGTTATAGTCGCTGGCATGACTCGGTCGGGGATTGAACCCGCGACCTCCCGAACAGGAAGCGAGCACTCTACCACAAGGCTACCAGTCGGTACTGTCCAATTTTATTATAAGAGAAATGGAACAATTCCAAAGGCATGAATTACAAGACAAACAGTCACCCATTATATCAAGTGAAATGTCAGGAATATACAAAACCCCGTTTGGAACTACCAATTCTTCTGATACACCAGACACATCAATTCTGCAAGGAATAGAAATTAAAAAAACAGCAAGTGGAAAGTTTTTACGAGCATTTCGGTAGAGATGGAGATCCCAATCCCAACGGTTGATCGTAGCGGAACGATCCCATACATCCCATACAGTTTCCAGCTCTACAACATGGGAACACTTTCGGTTGCCAATTCCTTAACTTATTTTTCGTGAAGTCAACACAGGCTAAACATGAGCGGCAAGCGACGCCGCCTTAGCGGCTAGTCTATATATTAATAGCCGAATCTCTGTCTGTCTGTTTCTTTGAACGTCACGCAAAATGATAGATTTAGTTGTGAGAGAATTATTTCTTTTTTTGTGTGCGAAATCAGCGCGAAACAAATACATTGCAAACCCAATCGAACTTTTTTGGCTGGTGAACCAATAGGGATAAAGTTTTGTTTTATTATTATTGTCAATTTTATATTCCAAGGACCACCGTTGACTTGGCTTTGAAAACAATACATCAACTAAATACCAAAAAACTAAGTGATTAAACATTTTGGACAAAAAGCAGCAGTGGCATAACATGTTCGGTTTGCCCGACTGTCTGAGACAGGTGAAACTTTTTTTTCGAGCAATCAAATTATTTAAAAACCGAAGCTTTCCTTGCCCGACAGGTGAAAATGGTGTGTCATGAAACAAAATTTTTTTTTTTTGCTTTTCTTTTAATAATTTAATTTCTTTTAATTGTTAAGCCCTTCTGATCGAACGTTTTTTTTATTCAGTTTATTCATTTAGCACGTGCCTTTTTTTCTCCTCCCGTGTGAACTTCTTAAGAAGAGAAACCATTTTCGCCCTGTTTGATAGCACCCATGTTAGAGTGCGTCACTTTTTTAAAACAAAAGCTTATAAAACGTTGAAGTTTTTTCTCCCTACGTTTTGAGTGTATTGTTGTACTGATCAACGATTGGTTTTAAAAAATAAATAAGTAACACATCATGAAAAATCTGAAAAATAGTTGATGTAACACTGATATAACACTGACTGCACACCAGTGGTTGTGACTTCGAATCTGCTTCTGGCTGAACACAAGTTGTACGAGCCGTTTATAAGGAAATTTAACGGATGGGTCTATGACGTCATCAAAATTTTTGATGAACAATATCTCCGTAACGGTTGGTCGCAGCGAAACGATCCCATACATTTTTTTGATCAGTTTTTCGAGCTCTACTACATGGACACACTTATTAATTCCAATTCCTTAATTTTAATGTCTTGTGTAAAGCAAGAAAGTTTGCTGAAATTTTAAATGCGACTGCGACAGTGAACGGCTGAGTTTAGAATATACAAGATTTGAAACACAAGGGACGTATTTGTCTTCATGTGCAAGCAAGCTTTATCAAGCAATAAAGCCAGCAGGAAAGGAAGTTAAAACAGCTTCCATTGCTTCTTATAGGAAGCAAATGTAGGAATCAATTCCTTATGGTAATCATAACTTTTTTTTGTGGGAGACTGCAGAATATCTAACTGTGTTGCACACATATATTTTGTGTCAATTTGTTACATCACATACTGATGTATGCATTATTTAATATTCAGAAATAAAATATTTTCTGCACTGCTCAAATGAACATTAGCTCCTTTGAACATTTTTTAATAAATGGGATGGTTATCTGATCAATTACCTATTATGAGAGAAGGCATGCTTGATATTTTTAAATGTACAGTGTTTTTCATAATGTTGGAAAGGAAAATTTTAAAGCTGTTTTTTAAATGAATATGCCGAATTTAAAATAAATTTTACATTGATGGAAAGCCATTTTCAAGTTCTCTCGGCTAGAATATTTTTGTAAAAAATGAAATAGTGTTTTTTTTTAAAATAAGGAAAGAGTCTTGGAAAAATGTAATTAAGTTTTTAATGATCAATATATGCATTTAAAAAAAAACAGCTTTAAAATTTCCGTTTTCAACATTATGAAACACACTGTATTTAATAAGTGTTAAATTTAGTCCTTCTTTATGGTTATAACCTCTGTTTTCACTTTTTATGTTCACCATTCAAACTTTTTCGACCTTCTGAATGTATTTTTACTGTTTCAGTTGCTTTTTATATACTGTCAATGTATCACAACCACATTTGAGAAAACAATAGTGTTTGGGTTTGCTAAACACATATTAATGCACGAAGGGCTATGGACTATTTGGGTGGCTCCAAACATCCCTAAAACGACTAAGTCAGTTAAGTTGACATTTACACCAGTCAAAAAAATCCTAAATCCGTCCCTGTAGAGACGTCAAAAATCTTGATATGGATAACAAAACGAGGGAAACAGTCAAGGCTTGAGAAAGAGACACAACGGCTATGATCCTAAAAAAACAAAATTTGTCCTCCGATGAAGTGAATGCGATCAGAACACTTCAAGAAAAATCTGATATCTCATCCAAAAATCCGACAAGAGCGACTTGTTTGTCATTGTCAATAAAGATATCTACATGAGGAAAATGCAAAGTCTACTTTTTGACTCAGGAAAGTTTCAGAAAATTGAAATTCAACCAGGAAAGGAGATCAACAAAATTCTATCTTCTATCTTCTATCTATCTTCTTCTTAATCTATCTTTTTCAACTTACAGCAAACTGTCGCCGAATGGATCGAAATCTGGAACGATACTGAAACCATTGACTGTCAAAGATTCATTCATATTCGCTGATGAAATACGTCAAGAGAATTCTGATTTGTTTATGGCTAGTCTTGACATGGACTCGTTATTTACAAACAGCATCCCATGTGACCACGAACAAACCTGGTTGAATGATTGCCCAACTACATACAAGCCATCGCTATACGAACGTTATGTGGATGATATTTTGTACAGTTTAGATCACCCAATGTAGCTGAAACTACAGTACCAACGCACCATTTTTAGCGACATAACCAGCACTATCACGATTAAATTTGATAATATTAATTTAATTTAAGAACAATATTTTTTGCAGCCTGAATCAGTAATTTGAGTTGTGGAGGATGTGTACTGCTGTTCGCTGCATTTACAACTGTTTGTTCATCAGTAATATCACCTCCAATTAGCAGAAGCCATTGTCAGATAATGAGATATATGTTATTGTGTATGTGAGTACATCACAAGTTCAATATTTCCTTGTAAACACCTTGTGGCTAACAGCGTTTCTGTCTGAGATTTACCACGTCAGTATCTCAGGAAATATGGCTAGCTCTAAGGTGTTGGTGTATGTGCGCACATGTCTTATGGGTCTGTTACAAAAGTACTTGTTTTATGTCGGATGGACAAATCGATGCTTATGACTATACAAAAACAGTACGTTTATGATACAATATCAAGCAAACGTTTTTCGAAAGTATGCTAGAGTAGAATCTACAAAATCCCAAAACCTGATTTCTACAAGGATGATAGTCAAAAAATATTGAAACAAACAGTTATGGTGTCGGATGGACAAAATAATAATACTTTTGTAACAGAACCTTTTTTTAATTTCGATAGGGAACCAACCACCATAGTCCAGTGGCTATTTCAACTCCATTTCTGCTGACTAATCTTGCATCATACAGTTTGTCTCCCAAAAATTGAGTTAAGAAATATAACTGCGTGAATATAACCTCACTAGTAACCCGTGTAAAAATTTTTACGAATTTTAATTCTTGAAAATGACGTCTCAAAAATGGGTCGAAAAAATAATTTACGAAATGACAAACAGAAAGTGCGTTAGTGTTGTAGTCACCACTTCGTCAATAACGCGGACCATAAAACTACCAGTTATTTTCTTAGAGGTTTTAAAGATGTTTTCCAAATAACTTCGAGTCTAATTTAAGAGGCAATGCAATGGTTCCCCTGATTTTAAAGATCCACTTAAACAGACACAACCTAGATAAAACATTTTTCCAAGTTTGCAATCAACACTGGGGCGTAGAACAAAAATATTGTTTTACTTGGAAGATCTGAAACCCATCAAAAATAATATATACGCGCTGTGCATCCGCTATTTTCACTCTCTAAAATAAATTGCATCTTGTGTAAAATATTTTACGTGTTTTGATTTTTAAAATGACGTCTCAAAAAATGGCTACAAAAACTTTAATCATGGAACGATGTTGAGAAAGTACATGCAACTGATTTGAAAAATGCAGTAACTGTTACCGAGACGTCGGCGATCAAACATCACAGCCCTGCGCGGACCATCAAAAATGTAATTCTCAAAAAGCGCCTTGTACGATTCAATATGCAATGCAATGGTTCCCCGCGATTAAAAAATGTAACGTCAAAATGGAAAAAAGTACTCCTCACCCTTGTAATTAAAAACTCTGAAGGTATTCCAGATAAAGCATTTTACCTGTTCATTGTCAACACTGCACATCATAAACAACTTTTTACTCGGAAGATCTGAAACACATAAAAAATACTCATATTAAATCCTTTCACGATACGATATAGAAATAACTTGTGCACACATGAAAACAACAGAAAGATTAAAATGGCTGTAACTGTTCATGGAACCCATGATCCAAGGTAAACAGAAGCTGTTTTGCTGTTTTGAAAAGCCAAACCCGTAAGTCCTAAACGTGTCAAAACAAATTAATACCTTCGAGTGATTTTCTTTTTACGAAGCTAACGTTGGATATTAATATAGAATATTGTTCTTCACCAACCCAGAACGTCATGATTTAAAATTCATTTCTTCAAATTTCATTGTTTTTATTGGTCTTCTCTAAAGGAGAAGTGATGGTGCAGCAACCCTATTTATATTACAAGAAAAACAAAACAAACAAAAAAAGTTCAAGAGCGTACTTACCCTAAAAACATTAATAAATCTTCGTGCAATACTTTCGTTACTAGCTTCGTTGTCTTGAAATTTCTTACTCTCGTATGTTTCATTACCTCTTTTTCAAAATAGCAAATGAAAACTTGCTGGCAAACGAACGTCAACGCTATTGATTCTTGATCTTGCAAACAATCAAAACATTTGAACGATCAAATGCGCTGTGAGGGTTTCCGCTTATACTAATCGTGAATGTGCCATGTGGGGTCTAACTGCCGCTATATGACCACGATTAAGAAGATTTTGACCGTCAAAAACGACCCGAAACATTCACTCTCTAAACTAAAAACTGGATGCACAGCGCGTATTAGAATATAGACTAGCATCTCGCGTAAAAGTTTTTTACGGCTATAATTTCGAAACAGATGTGCAAGAATTCCCCGTTCCCGTGTGAGAACCGTGTGACGAAAATTTCAATTACGGAATCGGGACTGGAAAGTGTACTGATGTTGTAGAGCATGAAAAACTGAGCAAAAAAATGTATGGGATTATTTCGCTACGACCAACCGTTGCGAAGATATGGTCGATCAAAGGTTTTGATGACGTCATAGCCGCAGTACCAAATTAAGTTTAGGCGCAAGTTTTGCGTTACTCCATCACCCGTATCGCGAACCCTAAAGAACGTCAGTTATCCCCATTGGTTCTCGAGATATTTCCCCAAAAACGTCGCGTTCGATTGGGGATGCAATGCAATGATCCCCCGTGATCATAAAACATCTGACGTCAAATGTCACGTGCTATTATACTAATCGTGAATGTGTCTTGCGTGGTCGAACTGCCGCTATATGACCACGATTAAGAAGATTTTGACCATTAAAAAAACAAAAACACAACACTCTCTAAGTTATACTTCTTCCAACAACTTGGCAGTAATGTCACGTACTTCGTTATGCCGCAATGACACAAAACCTCCTTTCTTGCATTAAAGCGCATGTGCTACATTGAACGATGCCCCACATGCGCAAGTTGTAGGTATTCGGTCGAGTGGCCAATCGTATCGGACCCGTATTGCATCCCAAAACTCTTGCTTTGACAATTCAAAGCCTTGATCCTTCGTTGGGTTCACCGTCAACCAGTTTGAGACGCCTTTCTGGTTCAGTGTTTCCATCATGCGTTTGGTCTCTTCGTCTGCCGCCTCCAAGAAGTTTCGAAGCTTTTCTTGGTTGCGTTGCTGTCGTTCGCTTCGGAGACGACTTTTTGTCTTAGCTTCCAATACATCCTTATTCTCACCAAGAATTTGATTTTTTAGGTCGGCCGTGGCACTCATTGAATCTAGATGATCGTTGTTTGCTTCCTCTGAGAATATTTTTAATCCCATACCACCGAGACGTGGTGGTAGAGATAACATCATTCTTTCTCGTTCGTTGACGATGTGACCACCTGTAATTGCTGGGATGAGTTTGTGACGCACAACTTCGTCGATCTTTTTCATCTCTTCATCAATTCCTGAGATGGTACGTAGGAAATAGGTAAGTTTGTGCTGGTAGCTGCTTACGTAGGCTGAATACGCCGCTTGAGGGCATGTAGTCGCTATTTCTGCAAGAAGACTGATTTCATTTTTCCATTTTTTGATCTTTTCGTTGATGAACGCTTTCTTGTTTTCGTCCGTGCCAATCACCGCACCAAGATGACGTTCTCCTTTCACCGTTATCTTCACCTGCGTTCCATCAAATATTTCATGTGCTTCAGCACTTCGTTCTTCTTTGACGATTAGCCACGATTTGTCTGGTTGAGGGAAATATCCATATGATGGACCAACATTGAGGAGATGATCCCACCATTGCTTCAATGCTCCGATTGATCCTGCTGCAGTTATATCATCAGCGAAAGCGACCATTTTGTTGTGTTTATCACCGATTGCCATTAGCATTATGTTGAGCATCGGGGTTATCCCGAGAGCGTAGATAGCCATTCCAAGTGGATCCCCTTGAGTGGTTCCCTCCTTAGACTTAAGTTCCAGACCACCAATGACGAAAAGTCGCGCTGGGTTGACATAGCAGTTTACAACGTATGTAGCGATTTCAGGGCATACATACTTGATGTTGTGAATGAGTGCTTCACGATTCAAGTTGTTAAATGCGTTTGCAGCATCGACAAGAATAACAGCATCAGTGTTCTCATTTGCATACATCCGTCTCATAGCGTGAATCGCTCCTTCACTGCCTGAGCTACGACCACACATCTGCGCAATGGATGAAGCCTGTACGACGTCTTCGGAGAAAGCACTCATGACAACTTTCCCCATGATGCGGCGAAGCACTTCTCCAACACCGATCGGCCGCAGACCCGGGTTTTTGTTAAGAGGTACGAGTCGAGAAGCCATTAATGGAGCCAAAGATGAATCATTGACTGCGACTGTACATATTCTCCTTATCATTGATGCGACCGCTTTTCGAAGATCTGCACCTGTCTCACCGTAGTCTCGTGATACAAGAATTCGTCGCCAGCCATCTGCATCCAAACCTGATGGTCCGGAACCTCCACGAGTGATCTTAGCAGCTTCGAAAACCATTGCTTCATCGATGACGTCAAAAATGATATTTTCAACCTTTTGAAGCGGACCTTGCAATTTGACGTTTTGATTCGCTTTTCGTGACTCGGGATGTTTGATTTTTAGCAATGCTTTGGTTTCATCGTTTAACGGCAAAATCCCCCCTTCCATGTTGTTTGAAAGCAGATTGATCGCTGAGTTTACGTTCCCTTTCGACATGTGTTCTCGAAACTTCCGAGAAATAACATTGATGTTTTTCTTCCTCTCGACTTTAGGCAAACGTTTTTGCAATGCCTCTGCTTCTCGAAAAAGCTGGGTAAACTCACCATTCTTCCATTTCGTCAGTCTTCTGTACAGCGCGTTCACGTGGTCTTTACTTTTGGATGTTTTTGATGGTTTTTGAAGCAGGAGGGCTGGCATGACGTGAACAGCATACAATGCACATTCCTGAACTGGACTGTCAGCTATCCATTCATTAATGAGTCGAGTGGTTTCCTTGATGTAATCCTTCCCGCTTGCTCCTTTTGACAGCATGAAAAGATTCTTCTTCCAGAACACAATTTTCTCGTAACATTCTTTCAATTCACGGACGGCTTCGTTTCCATTAAATGCGCCCCACATGAACTGTTGTTGAACTGGTTCATTCTCGTTTGTTGGACTTGGAGGTGGAGGTGGAAGAGGAGGTGGTGGAATTGGTGGTGGTGGTCTTCCCACTTCGTTTCGTTTCGTAATACCATTGCAGTGTCGAAGATGTTGTATGACACCACGATTGGAGCGGAATCTTCTTGCGCCGCAACGTTCACAAGCCAACAAATTGGTTTCATTTCTTTGGTTTTCAGCACCGTTTTCTCGATTGACAACAGCATCGTTTAGAACAGCTTCATTCTCCATTATGATGATTTGAAAATGGCAGCAAAAGAATCTTCAAACAAGACGATCACCTTAATTGCAAAATTCGTTTGCGTTTCGTCTTGTTTTCTCTCCTTTTTTTTTTTTTTTTTTTTCCCAGTTAATTTCCGTTACGGGAAAAAGCGTCCGCCATCTTGAAGCTCTTGCTTCAAGATTTTGACCGTAAATTTTAAAAATAACACAACACTCTCTAAAATAAAAGTGGCATGCACAACGCGGATTAGTATATACAGATAAATATAACTTCAATGAATTTTTGTCAACTGAAAATAGATTTTATATCAATATGGACCTCAATTTTTTCATATTTTTTGGAACGTGTGTCTTTTCGTAAAATAAAAAGTCTTTGAAGAGAATATCGAAAAGGTAACTTTGGAAAGTTCATTATGTTCTTAATGATCAGTTACGACGAAAGTTGATAGCCTTATCTTGTTGCCCCCGCAGTGAGCGTAAGCGAGCGAGGAGGCATAGTAGTTTCACGAATACCAGTTTCCGATTTGGTTCTTCATCATCATCTTCATCATCTTCATCTTCCAACTTTTCGTGTTACTGTTACACGCTGGTATATTTACCGTTTCAAAACATGGTACTGTAACTGGAAGACAGAATGTTTTTCGTATCTTTTTCCTAATTTACTACTATATTATACTGTGTTATTTAGAAAGTTCGTCTGCTAAAACTGCTTAGACATTTTTCATATTACTTTTGTGTTGTTTTCGTAAAGGTAACGACAAGGATTTTGAAGCACAGCTTAAAATCTGAAATTTTATCAACCATGCATTTTATTTTTGTATATATATGATGTTTTAGCCCTTTTAAATCTTTGCTACTTTTTATTTTGAATCAAACCTCGAACCGCTTGAAATGATTTCTACTAATGGATTTTTCGCTTTAATTTTTGTTTTTCAAAAAAGTTTTTTTTTTCTTTTGGTTCTTACAAAATTTCTTTAACAAAATCTTATTTTGATTATAAGATACGTATCCATGGTTGCAGTTCACACATTTTTTTGTTTGTAGCAATACTTTCTGATATTACTTGTTTAGCCTTATTTACACGTTTTAAGAAGTATCTTAGCATTTAGCATGAGTTAGGTCTAAGAGATAGCAAAAAGTAACAAAGTTTTATGCAGCTTTTCAGCTGCGTAAGTACATCTATTTGGTTTGTATATTCCCAGTTAGTGTAGCCACCGCTACACAATGCCACAAGGTTACACTGCTCATCAAATAATTCGTTGTGTTGTAAAACTTAAGTATTTACACTTAAATATTTGATTTTCGGCACGCTCTTTCTTCACTACTGCATACAGATACTTTGATCACGATTTCTATTTGAAATATTTAAAGTATGCCACTTATCAGGCCCCAAATCAACCAAAAACATTTTTACAAAAATCCTTTATTTATTTATTTACGAATGTTTACCCAGGATAGCCTCTTCAGTTCCTTAAGGTACTGTCATCAATGAAGGTCCTGCGAAGGAGGTCCTAGAGCATTTAAAGCCCCCATTTGGGCTACGGAAGCTGTATTAACAGCAGCCGCTCAACTAGACAACCATCCTAGAAATCATTCCTACTCTCTTGCTGAGTGCTAAGCAGAGTGGAGTGATTCACACTGTTATAGTCGCTGACATGACTCGGTCGGGGTTGAACCCGCGACCTCCCGAGCAGGAAGCGAGCACTCTACCACTCTACCACAAGGCTACCAGTCGGTCTTAAATTACAAAATGTTTGGGCGGAAAGTTTTCTTTTTTCATGGATGGCTTGCTGTGTGTAAAAATTGGAAAGCTTGAGCGCGGGAGCAATTTTAGCTAAAGCTACATGCTAGTTTTAAATTGTTTTAAATGTTTTAAAATGTTATTGTTTTAAATGTGCCAACTCTTTTATGCTGCTTGTGTTTTCAATGAAGGCAACTGCTTACGTAAAATTTATTAAACTGCGCTAAACAATGTTGTTTTTAAAAATAACAAGAGCCAGATGGCGCAAAACGGTAGCAGCAAAAGTACTTGCCACAAGAATACTTTCGAAATTTTACTTAAAGTTCTTAAAAGTTCTGTAAACGTTATTTCTTGAAATATCTTTCTGGTGGAAAACAGGCATAAACGATAATATTGTTTAAAATTACTAACTCGCGTAGATAGGGTCTAATTGTAACACACCAGCAATTTAATTTATTAGAGGACAAAAGAATTATACATGCATGAGCTGTTTATAACGTACGTTTTTTATAAGAGCTTAGAAAAAAAAACTCGTTTCTTCGAAAAACAAATGTATGTTTTGAATTATAATTTCTTGAAACCGAAAATGAATTCGAACAGATAGCTGCCTTCAGATAACTCGATTTTTGGTAACCTTGATGATAAAAGACAGAACATATAGCTAACAAACCTAGAAAGTATCAAGAAAGTCTGATCTGTGCTTTACTGACACAAAAAACATATCTATTTTCAAGTGCAAAAGTACATTGATTCAGTACCATATGTAACTAAAAGTCCCAGCTTTATGTAGACCTATTTGCTTAATATCCATTCCTTCATCAATTAAGTGATAAAATATCAAAGAAAACGTATTTTAAATGTATGTGATTTAAAACCTTCGAAAATTCAAAAGGCTGCATTCGTTCATTAGAATGTATATTGAGTCTTTAACGGGGACTCGCAGACTCTAAATCGCAGACTAATTGCCATTTCGGCCGGAGTAGGAGGAGGAGGAGGAGGAGGAGTCCACGGGTGTTTTAATACGGTATTCGCTTTCGCTGCTACCGTAAAAATGATAAAAATTGTAAAAGTAATTGTATCTTTTTGCAAATTAATCTTATTTGATCTCAATTGATCGTTAAGATAGTCATGCGTTTTTCTTAACTTATGTTTTTGATTTTCTCTTGTTGTACTTTCTCAACATCTTGAAAATGCAAAGAAAATGACCTCTATACTGACATAGAGTTCATTGGAAGTTGACCAACATTTATTGAAATAAACGAGGTTAAAATTCTTGGTTGCATTTTTTTGAAACACCCTCCATTCTTGCTATTTGCTTAAAATATCTACTTTTGCTGATCAGTTATTATTTGCCTTAAATTTAATTACAATTTTCCTCAACTTAATAAAGGAAATGCCAAACATTTCTTACATTCTTTCAGCTGTGTTGTCATTGTTCCTTTTGTGTTACGAATGTTCGAGTTACATTTTCCGCTTAGTGATGTAATTGTGTATTTTGTGTAAGTTCCGTTTCATTTTTTTGTTAACCAACAGTCATAAAACGTGAAAGATTAAAATTTTCCTCAACTTACAGTGGGTTGAGCGTGGTTCTCACATTCGTTCAGCTGTTTTGTCATTGTTCTAGTTGTGTTATGGTGTTCACGTTGCATTTCTCCTTAGTAATGTAATGGTGTATTTCAAAGTTCTATTTTGTGTAGATATAAAAAAATTTTTTGTTGACGAAGAGTCGTAAGAAGAGAAAGATGCAAATTAGGAAAATCGAAAGTCAAAACATAAAAATTTTGAATTTGGAGGTTACCACCGAGTTTTGTCACAGTTATTGCCGGTAGCGTGACTTTAGTATCATTTTTGCTTATGTTTCTGTCGTTTATGTTGGTTCAAAACTGACAATAACTGCTTAATTTGGGTAATCAAAGGTGGGTGCAGGATTAGTTAATTTTACATTTCATTAAAAAAAATCAAGAAAATTAATTCAAAGGAAGTTAGAAAGAAGATTAAGGAGAAAAAAGATGATTTTATTGTTTAGTTTTTGGATGGAACTCTTTCAGTAAAATTAAGTCTTCTGTTTGTAAGGGCAAATCTATCAATAGCCTTTTCAATGTCTGGCGCAATTTCTTGGTGAATGTTCATTAATGCTAGTCCCTTAAGCCTTTCTGAAGACATTGTACTGCGTGGGTAGGTTTTTAGTCGCTTTAAAGCAGAAAAAGATCGTTCACAAGCACATGAAGTAACAGGATTTGTTCCAAGAATTTTCAAACAAGTTTTAATATTAGGAAAGAGTTTATTAGGGATACTGATCAAGGTAGTTGCGATATTTTCAGGTTGACAACTTGTGTTGTTCAACCAATAGGTCTCCCACCCATGAATTTCACCATGTAAAGAAGAAGGAGACGGGAGATGTGATATGTAAAAGCCTAAAAAAACCTGGAATTTTTTTTTCCAGTCATCTGAAAGAGATATTAAAGATATCATTTTGGCAGGAATATTAACAAGAGCACTGTAAGCAACCAAGGCATCGTCACTGAATCTATTATTTATTTCACTTTGCAGATGGTCAACAAGTCTAATAGTAACAGATCTTTTGAAATAATCTGAAACAGTGTCATGAGGTACATTATTTCTGTGTGTTTGCCGACAAGAAATCCGTGATCCTTTCTCCCCAACATTAGAAGTAACTTTATTACTCTAGAAGTAATAAAGTCTTTCAATCGCAATATAACTAAAATTCACATTACATTGATAGGATACATTGCATACTGTATAATTGCCCCCGCAGCGAGCGTAAGCGAGCGAGGAGGCATAGTAGTTTCACGAGATAGGCGAATGTCAGTTTCCGATTTTGTTCTTCATCATCATCATCATCATCATCTTCATCCTCCAACTTTCGTGTTGACGTTACACGGTGGAATACAATTATTAGCTGACTTTGCTTTTTTCCCGTTTCAAAGGATGGTATTGTAAGTGGGAGACAGAATGTTTTTCTCTTTCCTTATTTATTATTATATTATACTATGTTATTTAGGAAGTTCGTATACTAACATTGCTTAGACATTTGTCATATTACTTTTGTGTTGTTTTAGTGAAATGAACGATAAGGATTTTGAAGCACAGCTTGAAATCTGAAATTTTGCCAACCATACATTTTATTTTTGAATATGTTTTAACTCTAAATCTTTCATTCAATTAATTTTATTCAATGCACTGATTATTGGCAGATCTTGCCTTAAAAATATTTAAATTTGATTTCTGTGTATGTAAGAAAGCCATATTTACAAATTGTCGTTCTTCGTGTTTTAAAAAGTTTTTTTTTGGATTTCTGCGTAAGCAAGAAATACTTTACGATCGTCCGTGTTTTTCTGTTTTCATCTTACTGTCCAAACCTACGCATTTTTGTTTCTTAAATTTCATTGGTGCATAAAAAAGCCGTCTCAATCGTGATTGGTGCATAATGCCCGATTTCTACGAAAGGGTGCTAATATAGCCACCTTAACTTCAATAGCGACAGTTTATTGGCTTGAATTTCCGCCATGTGATCATCCGGGTATTTTTCGACTTCACCACGCCGTTCGCATAATGGTAGAAGAAACCGAAGAAACCCACTTAAACTTCCACGTGTTGATTGATCAATATTGAACAGATTTAAAAGAAGATTTAAGGGAGAAGGGGAGAAATTTATAGTTATCTTACAAAGATTGTATATGCGTTCATTCTTTTCTAAAAACAAGCTCTCAATGTTTTATAAAAACAGTGTGTGAAAAGGAATGCTTTTTTTTGGAAAATGTCTGGGGGATTCTTTTAAGCCTTTCTAAATACCAAAGATCCTTTGTTTCATGTGTGGGCTGTAATGCTTTTTAAGCTCTGGATACATACAGCTCAGCTCAGCTTCCTCTTCAGCTCCAACAACATACAGGAATGTTCTGACTACCCTCTACCTGTGCATCATTTTATGTTTGATGTTTCTCTTGCTATTTTAGCTTACTTGTATATTCTAAATACTGGACATCCTTTAACTCAAATTTCTGCTTTCAGTTATGTTTGCTAATTTTGGTAAGTGTAGGTCTTAGTTTTCATAATCCTAATCTTTTTTTTACTTTTTGTGTTTGGGAAGTCTTAGTAATTTGGAAGATTGACCGTACATGCGTAATCACTGTAATATCTGAAAGCATATAAATTTGATGTTATTTTGTTCATTAAGTTTATTGGGAGTTAATGTAAGTTTCGTGTTGTCTCAGTTATTGTTTCATAATGCCCTGGTGTGTATACATAATAAGAAATTTAATGTTTTTTAAGTTTCTGAATAAATCTTTATAATCTTTTCATGAAATTTATTTCAGGTAATGCATGTTTCTAAATTAAAAAGATAGCAATGACATATTGTTACTCAAATTAAAGCACAAATTTCTGTTTCAGTTATGTATGTTGATTTTATATGTATATATAGATGTATTTCGTATCATTAAAATCTACGCCTTCCTTTTTGTGCTTGTGAATTAGGAATTCTATCAGGATGGTAGGCATTTACATTAACTTACATTGTCTTATCTGAATTGATCACTGAATCTTTAATATCATTTCGTACCAACAAAATAAAGAACATTACGTCATTCAGATATAATCAAGTTTATTGGTGTTTATTGGTATAAAGTTTTGCATAGTGAAAATTATGTTTTTTACAGATTTTTGGGGAGTACATGATCTGCGGAAATGATCTTTCTTAAATTTCAAGAATGTCAATTGTCTTTCTTTTTTCATACTTCAGCTTCAGCTTTCATGTCTTTCTTTTTTCATACTTCAGCTGATTTTGCAGAAATCCTTTTGCCTGCAAGGGCATCTTGTTTTCTTTTGGCTCTTACAGAATCTTATTTTGATTATAAAATACGTATTTGATTATAAAATACGTATCCATGGTTTCAGTTCACACATTTCTTTTGTTTGTAGCAAATACTTTCTGATATTACTTGTTAAGCCTTATTTACACTTTTTGAAAGGTATATTAGCATTAGTGTGACTTAGGCCTAAGAGATAACAAAAAGTAACAAAGTTTTGTGCAGATTTTCATCTGTTTAAGTTTAGATCTATTTGGTTTGCATATTCCAAGTTGGTTTTGAAATACAGCCACTGCTACACTATGCCTCATAGTTACACTACTCATTAAACTATTTGTTGTATTGTAAAACTTTTTAACTATTGTTTCATATGAACAATTAATTGTTCTTGTAATTGGAAAAGTTATCCTAAAGAAAGTTTAACTCAATTCTAATGTAAGTGAAAAACCGTGAAGACCATCTGTCAATGAGTTTTCAAATCTGATATCCCATTTCAAAATGATCATGCTCACAATTCTTTTTATTATGTTTTTATTATGTTTATACAATGTTATCAAAAGTTAAAATGTTTGTTACTGTGAAAAGTTTTACAAAAGCATCCATCTTAATGTTTTGATCTCCCTTCACCCTTGTTCTTTCAAAACAATGGAAATAATGTCATAAAACATTGCTTGTTCTTTAAATGACCGTTGGCTGATTAAATAGTTTTTCAATTATCGAGTTTGTCCTGAAGTTCAATTGATGCCATCATGTCAACTCTTTGAATAAAGGGTGTTATTGTATGCCTGTTTCGATGCATTAAATGTTACAAATTAAATGTTAAATGCTACTCCTCTCGTGATCATAATGCGAGACAGTTCTAAAGCGATTTTGAGTGAGTGTTGAGTAGCTTTGAGGCTTCCTAAAAAACTGGCTTTGTCGAAATATTTAAGCATGTAAGTATGCCACTTGCCAGGCCCACAATAAACCAAAACATTTGTTTTCGAACAAAAGTTATATCTATTTCCGTTGTATAGCTTGCTATGTATAGCTTGCTGTGTATACAAATTGAAATGCTTGAGTGCGGGGGCATTTTTTAGCTAAAGCTACATGCTAGTATATCATAGCTAGGGATACCATATTTATGTATTTACTTGAGTACGTTAGGACATAGAAGATCAGAATATAGGACTTCGCTGACTACATAGACGTGCTGTTCTCCCAAACCTATACACATACGTTTCGAAACACCTAACAAAAATTACAGATATTCTTCAGTTTTATGGATGCGTATTCATGCATTCAACTCCTTGTCGGAATTTGTTGAATGAATATCCGGCTTTCACGCACGCATTCCATATTTTCGCTGGGGAACGGGTGATTCCACGCACCCACTCAGCAAACCTTATATGTTGATATCAATTACTCTTGTTAATGCCTTATACACATGAAATAGTAAAACCAACAGACAAATTATTACGAACATAAATTTCTCATTCACGACACTGAAAGTAAGCAAAATCATTCAAATCGCGTATACGCGAGGTGTTTGAAATGCCAATTTGGTCGTGTTGCCAAAAATGTATACTTTGTGCATCAGTTCACATGAAATCAATACATGAAGCGAACGTGCAGTGTCTTCAAAAGCCAGCGCAGTAACCCACTTAGATTTCAAAGTTTCTTTGATCAATGTTAAACGGATTTATCAATATTATAAGGTTTGCGGAGTGGGTGCGTGGAATCAGTGGTAGCCCTGCCTTACGCAAAGAAAGTTATAAAGTTTAAGGGCAAACCGATGGGTCGTTCAGAAGATATGGGACCCGAAGTACCCCTCAGTAGCGATTTTATGCGAAACATCAACTCTCCAACTTTCAACAAAAAATTGATTTAAAATATCGGTTATCATTCATTTGAAAAGAACATGTGAAAGAACAAGAATGTTTTGTGTAAATTGAATTTTGTTGATTGACATTAAAAGTTGCAACATAAAACTGGATGTTGTTCATTATATCTGGGTTAAGTTTTTAGCAAAGTTTAGCAGATGCCTGTGACATATTTCTTGTTGGTTTTACTTCCTAGTGCTTCTTTATGCTTTTGAAGAAACTATTTAGAAGAGATCATTTTTATTCATGTTCTTTTTGCCACTATGAGTGTCAGAAATTTTTTGAATCTGTATTCATAAGTGTTCATAAAGCATTTTGTTTTCCATCTCTTTTCTATCTCCATCCCACACAATCAAATCCTTTGAATACACGTTATCAGACTATCAAACCCGACTTTGTTTTGATTTTTTATATTGCGACATTACTTGATATATTAAGTTTTTCATAAACTGAAAATTGCTAATGGGCCAATTTCTTATAATTTTCATCAAATTACCACATCAAAACGAGGCAAGGGAGCACAGTTTAATATTTCGACATTTGTAGTAATAAGGTCTTTGAATCGCAATGTAACTAAAATGTACAAAAAAATTAACAAAAATTACAGATATTCATTTAAAGTCTGTCTCAATATAATTGGCAGTGGAAACAAATTACCTCATAACTTTTGATAGCCACTGATAGTATTAGCCGCAAACCACATATGCTGGAAATGCCCAACACATCGCATTTGTTACTCCTGTCTTGATATTCCACGACTATAGTGATTCGTCTCAATTCATAAATTGATATCAATTACTCTTGATAATGCCTTATACAACTGAAATAGTAAAACCAAACGACAAATTATTAAAAGCATAAATTTCCCATTCAAGATGCTGAAAGTAAACAAAATCATTAATAATAATAATCATATTATAAAGTTATAATTATATAATATTAATAATTTAACTATATTTTTAGAAATAACTCAAGTAGCATATGTAAAGTTATAACAATTACACAAAAACAAATCAACAGATTTATTACTTTGTTCTTCATTGTCGTTTATTTTTAATTATCTTATCCAATTAAAGAATTTGTAAGCTGTAGCTATTTTACCTTCAGTTATTTCTCTCGAAGTTATAAAGTTTCACCCAGACACACGTATTAAATGTAAATACTACAACGGAGTTTACATATATTGAATTCGAAATCAGAGAATATTTTTCAGTATAGATGGATAAATATTGTTTACATTTTTTGTTGTTAAACAGTCCAATTTGATCACAAAAAGCGACTAAGATTGTACTCTTTTAATTAATAAACAAATTCCATGATGGTGTAAACTGTTTTGATGTCTCATTGATTTAGACATTAGAAATTATCAAAGCCAATTTCTTCTGCACACACATTCCCTGTCAGCATAAAGTTTATATATATAACAAAACATGGAAATCATTTCCCATGAACAATAATAATTTCGCAATAAGATTTGGTAAATCTCTAAAAGAACCTGTTATGAATAAAATTTTGTGAGGCAACAAAAGTATAGTGGCTGCACCAAGCCAGCACAAACGTAATACACATTTACATAAGATTTTATCATCATCATTGGACTTTTATGTTTTGTTTTGTGTTGCGTGTAGAAATAACAACAGATGATAAGAGTGGATCAAAATACAACACCAAGTTGAATAATTATGGTTAAAGATAGTAGTAAAAGGAATGGAGAAGAAAAAGCAGATTTTCTTTCATTCCTCACAGATACACAGCTTGTGAGCATAGATGCACGACATTCAGAAGCTTTGATCTGAATTTAAAATTTCAAAAGTGTCAACAAACAATATTCTCATCTATAAATGTTCAACTTACAATGTTATCGTAAAGGATAGGAAGTACTCCCAGTTTCCCAGTTGGAAGTTCAAAACAAACCTCAGAGCATTTGGACCATTCCCGGGGGAAAATGTCCACTTAACTCAAAAAAGCAACTATTTGCCTGCCCGCCACCGTACAGATCGTCAATTTTGTCTTAAAGCCATGTCCTGAACACTTTTGGGCTTGATCATCCATATTATTATCTACGTTAAAATTTGCGAAAATCTAAGGTAAGTGAGCCAAATCGCACTTTTTGTATGACCCTGTAGGAGGTTGCATCGAGTTACGGCAACCGAAAATGCATCTCTCTGTTAGTGTTTTAATGACAATATTTGACTTGCCAAATGTTCTCCGTTCCGCTAGCTCCACTCCACAAAAACAGTTCATGTCTGCATCATCAGTCTCTAACTCAAATACTGTTTGGTGTTGGGATTGTGGGATTGATCACGCAGAAAAAAATTTTTATAAGGTAGACAGTTCCCGTCACAATTCATATTTTCATGTTGATAGTCCTTTATATTAGTGAATCATGTACTTCTATGGGCACAAAACCTATCCCCAGTTTTGCGTTAATAATTCTACTATATGTCTTTTTGAACAGCTATTGAATCACCAAAACGATAGATATTACCGTATTCCAAAGAGTCAGCACACATTTTATAAACAAATGAGTTCGAACAAGACTCAACGAGATTGAGTAAGATTTCGCGAAATGTATCGGGTGCGAACTTATTTTTAAAAAGAGGTCTTGAAAGTAACAAAATCATTGTTCCAGTGAAACCAGGGGGGGAAACGACGTCTTGGTAGTTCGCTATAATTTCGTTCCGTATTATGCATGCATGCGTTAGTGACAGCGGCTGGGTAGTTGCCGTGTAGATAAATGAAAGTTATTGCTCTTTTAAAAACTGCATCAACATGTAAGGGATGCGCGGAAGTGCGTGTAATCACCCGTCAGCCAGCGATAACGGAGAATGCGTGGAATTTGACATGTACATGACTTGTACATGCAGACTACACGGCAGGGACAACCCTATAATGCTTCATTTACTTTGCTACAATTGAAAAAGAGTCAAAAACCAGCTGTGCAAGAAAGCAAGGTCATAATTTATATTCATAAAAAGGTGAGAAAGAAAGTGGAAATGGAGCTTATACTCTCTAAACTAATAATGGGGAAATTACATCGTGTATCTTTCAAACTTTGCTAATAGTTTTCTCATAAATTATTCCAGAAACAATGACCAAGGCTCAGTTTATGTTGCACATTGATATGTCTAGAAAATTTAACTTTAAAACAGGCTTTTTCCTGCTCCACGTTGTCGTGTCACCCACTTATGTTGTCGTGTTTGAAACACGTAATCATGGGGCATATCAGGATGATCGTATGTTCCTTCAAATGATTAATTGCTATTGTATCAATTTGAAACCATAACCGGAAGTACCGAACAGTGCACATTGAGCATGGTCACATCTGTCTTTGGTTCAACGGTTCCATTGTTTTAAATGTTTCAAGTTTGTAATGCTTATATCTTCATACCAACTCATACATTGATATTGATTACTCTTGAAATGATTATTAAACTTAAAAATAATAAAACAGATAAATTGACAACATTATTTTATAAATGTCCCTCTCCCAAAATGACTTCCTACAATAACTAAACAATCATTTTGTATAGATACATAAAGAACTCTAAAGAACTCAAGCAGCATACTGTAAATGACCGATTAAGCGCCTGGGCGCTTATAATTTTTTTAACTTTCATGGTGGGCACTTATACGGAAGGAGCGCTTAATTGAGTCCTGGGTGGTTAATAAAAAAATATCTAAAATCACTAATACAGTTCATCTTTTCACTGAATACTGACAAAAGAACTGCTTATGTCCTACTCAAGCAACTTCAGAAAAATCTCGATAAATACTCTCACTTTGAAATGAAAATAATTCATTCCTGTGTTATTAACTTTCCTTCATTATGTTGAAATATTGTTCAACTAAAAACCATGTTTTTCTCAATATTATTATGTTTTTGCCTTCTTTTTTGGACCATGGCGCTTAAGCGCTGGTCAAACAAGCGCAACATTTCATGCAACATTTAATGAAAAATGTTGTAATCATTTGAGGGGGTAGTTATTATTTTTCTTGCAATATTACCTAAAACATTTCAATTTCTGAAACAAAAAGTCTTTTCAAAATAGGATATCCTCATGTTAACTATTCGATTTGACGTTCGATTTATTGTTCGACATTCAAAATGTTTTAAGAAATGATGTTTTGATATGTCAAATGAATGCAACATCATAAAAAAGACTGCAACAGTATTGCAACACGTTACAACAAAATGAACATGTTCATTTTGTTGTGTAGTTATGCAACACTGTTGCATGGCCGTGCAACATCACACAGCTTGGTGTCAAATGAATGCAACAATTGAGGGAATTGTGTTGCATCGAATGTTGCATGAAATGTTGTGTTCGTTTGACCAGCGCTTTAATCGGAACCTGGGCGCTTATTACAATTTTTTTGTCTAAACCTGGCGGTTTATTGCACGGGGCTATATTAATTGAGTCCTGGGTGCTTAAACAGTCATTTACGGTATACAGTTTAATTTTCAGATGCTACACAATGCCTGATGCTTCTCTCTTGTTTCAGAATTTGTAAATGCTTCTGGATTACCTCAGATTGTGTTTCACTTACCCAACTTACATAAGAAGTGAGAGAAAGAGAAAACTCCATTTAGAATCTGGATATTTACATCACGAGTAATAAATAGCTATGTCCGTTACCGCCCCACAGAATGTGTTATTATACATTTTGTCATCGAAAAGGCAAAAAACAGCCAAAAACTCAAAAATTGGATTTCTGAGATTCTTCTTCTCCATGAATGCACAAGAAAGACAATTCAGAAAATCTTTGATGCTGCAATGACAAAGAAACCCACCAGTCTTAAACCTGCACTTTTTAAAATGTTCAAAAGAAAACAAAGCTTTATTGCTATCTCTTCACTTCAGCTAGCTCTTATCAGTCGAAATTTTCTAAAAAACAATTCAACGAATTTGCTGGGGAACAAACGTAGTTGATCATCATAGCTTTCTATTACACAAAATAAATTATCAATATCAACACTGTATTTGTCTTCCATAGACAAAATAACAGATTACAACGATTACAACAAACACAAGGTTCAAACACAAGCTTCCACTTCTTTCAACTTGATGCAAAAAATAGTGGGATTCGGGGTTTCATAAACTGTCTCTTAAAACGAAACCGAATTGTGATTGGCAGGGAAATACGGAACAAAAAAATTCGCCGAACATAGATAGATAGATAGATAGATAGATAGATAGATACCAAGACGAAATCAATATCTTTCGCTTAGCGAAATCTAATAAGGGAAAGGAATGTTTTAAACAGCTTTTCCATATTGTGATAAAAAACACACACAGTTCCCTAGTGAGACAAGACGACAACCACATCTATTTAATTTTTTAAAAAGTTTTGCAATGTACCTTTATAGCTGCTACGGCTGCCAAGAAGAAGCGGTTATCTAGAAAATCGTGATCATCTTTTTGAAGTGTTGCTTACAATTTGATCAAATGGATGCTTATGTTTTTGTTAATGTTATACTTGTTTATAAGCACAGTTTGTATTGGTAAATCCAACATCAAAAACAGAAGATTGCCCAAGGCCAATCTCTCTCTTTTCTCAAGTTTGGCTTCATCACCGTATAGGATAACTTTTTCAATAAAAGCTTTTCGATCATAGATCATCATCAGTACTATACAGTCTCAAAAACTATTACGCAAAATTCAAGTTGAATTTGAAACTGAAATAACTGGAATATAATTATAATTTTTACACCGTTGGATAAGAAATTTAGCATATTTTGTACTGAACTCATCTCCTAACTTTCTTAAAACGATCTACCTCTCTCCTATCTTTATCATTCATTAAGAGATCCCTGCATCAAAAGCAATTATCATTTTTGTCTCGACATTTTACATTGCAATTTTTTACTGGATAATTTTGAATAAATAAATCATTTCATTGATATTTTTGCAAATCAGAAACGTAATTTTAGAATAATTTTGAAAATTTGAATTTTGATTACCAGTAATCTGGTCAGGAAATATTTATTGCCCCCGCAGCTTGTGTAAACAGCGTAAGCATTGAAATATCGACTCTATCTTTTTCAAATGATATTGACAAATACTTCCATCTTCTTAACATTTGGTATTGCATTGATTTTTTTTTAAATTCAGTAGTATTGGAACGGTCTTGATTGAATTCATGTTGCATTTGAGAAATTTAGGCGAAATCAGTTCTACGTAACTATAGTATTGTCATTTCAACACTGACAGAAATAAGAATAACATGCGAACAATCAAAATTCGAATTATTACTTCCGGACATTACGACAGCAAAGGAACTAAGCTAAATGTTACTGAACACGTGACGTTTCTTTTTATCAGCAATTAGTATCTGTTCAGCAATTTCCTAAAAACTGTCCCGGTTAAAATCCATATGTTTTTTACATCGACTAAAGAAGCAATTTTTTCATGTGAGCGAAATTTTAAGTCATCCAGGTAAGTGAGATGGCTGGCTTGTCTCATATGAATGGCCCCTAAAGCAAAGATAAAATCGTTTTGATATAAATTTACAGTGTCAATTTCAGTTAGAGTTTTTTTAAATGTATTTTGTTACATATTTATTTCGACTGTTTTGTTTTAATATCATAGTTAAATTTTGTGTCTCGTTTTTCTTGTCTGAGATATACACGTACACCATATGCATATACACCTTCATAAAAATGGTCTTCTAAATCAAGCAAGAGCCAGATGGCGCAAAACGGTAGCAGCAATTGTTCTTAAAGTTATGAAAAGTTACTACAAAGTTCTTTGAGGCTTGTGTTTTTTTTATCCCACTGGTGGAAAACAGGCATAAACGAACTCTAATTTTTATGTTAAAGTGCAAAACGAAGCAATCACCATCTGTTTTTCATAGTCTTTACACGCTCAAACCCCAAAACAAATATACAACTCGAAATTCAAGAATTTTGCTTAAGCCAATGTTCAAAAATAAGCTCAGTCAATTTAACATTTCATATCGTGGACCACACTTGTGGAATGCTCTCGTGTCATCATCGAATTCTCTTTCAGATATTGAATATGTTCCTCAATTTAAGAAATTATTAAAAACAATCAAATTTGAAAATATCCTTCAATATTTTTGATCAATTTTCAAGTCAAGTCTAGTTACATACTTATTCCCTTTTAACAGTTTGATAAAATTGTAAGATTGTAACATTTTCGCTGTGTAGTCACTCGGTTCTCGGCGATAAGATCATTCATGATCTTCTACGAGTTTCCCGTGTTACTTGAAACAATATGTACAAGGACGATCTATATTTAAGATAGTTTATGTAAACATTCTTATATCTACTATATATATATATGATAAAGACTTTTAATTGAAAATTTTTTAACAGTTACGGACTTGTAATGTTTCTTAACTAAAAATATATCAATCAATCAATCAATATGTTAAAATGATAAGTTAGTGTAAAAAGGATCTAATCATAAGCCTCCAGAAATTAATTTATTAAAGACAAAAGAATTATACATGCGTGAGCTGTATATTTTTTTATAAGAACATTTTTTGTAAGACCATGTGTAGAAAAAAAACACGCGTTTCGAAAGAAAAAAAACATATATGTTTTTAATTATAATTTCATGAAACCAAAAATGAAATCCAACAAATAACTGCCTTTTTTAACTAGATCTTTGAAAGTCTTCTTAATACACAAAACAGTGTTGTAACTAACAAACAAGGTAATAAGAAGTTTTGAACTGATGGGCTTTACTAACAAGAAAAACTATATATAACCAAATTTTAAGTATCTATGTATTTTCAGTTAGCATAAATAGATTAAACTTCCATTTTTATGCAGATCTATTTGATTAATATTCATTCTTTCATGAATTATTTCATAACATCAAAGAAAACGTCCTTTTAAATGTTTGATATGTGAAACCTTTCGAAGGCTGTGTTCCTTCATTATAATTTACATTGCGTTATTAGCAGAGTCTAGCAGACTCTAAATCGCAGACTAATTGCCGTTTCGGCCGGAGGAGTAGTAGTAGGAGTGGTAGGAGTAGTCCAAGGGTGTTTTAATACGGTATTCGCTTTCGCTGCTACCGTAGCAAACTATACCAGAACACGCTCTTTTTATTGTATGGAAGACTTTTCTATCATGCTCATTCTAAATAGGGAACTTCCGGTTCTAGACTTAATTTATAATGAATCCGTATTTTCAGGTAAAGATAAAATGTTGTTTTCAGATTTTATTCTAATGATTCTTATGATTTTATGAGAAAAGGTCGTCTAAAAACGTCCCCCAATTTCAGAAAGCATTTGCCCATAAATCCGGTTATTTCAGTATAATCGGGGAATCGGGATTCTTGAAATAATCCGAAAGGTCGAGTTGCACCTAAAACATGCTACGTCTGCACCTGGTAGTATTCGTCAAAAGCAGTTTTTTCACATATATATACAAACAGTGTAGTTATAGCTTATAAGCATGTACACTCGTATATTTACTTCTAAATATATGTTCAGCAGGTTATAAAATGTATAAAATTGAACCGTAATGCAGTTATATCATAATAATATATATCGTAATAAAATAAAAAAACAATTTTTCAAAATATATGACAAATGAACTAAAAATCTCATCTCTTTGGTTTTTAATTAATTCTGTACGAAATCCTTAGTCCTACCTTTTAACAAAAATATATTTCGAAAAATTGTTTCTTATTTCATTATTAAAATGTACAATGTTACATAAGGGATTGTTTACAAATGACGTCAACCATTTTTTCTCCTTCCCCCCTCCGTCAACCTGCATCAATTCTGCTTTACCCCCTCCCACTGGTCCTTTCGTATCTTAGTTTCTCAGGCATCTTTAATGACGTAAAAATATTTGCAATGATTAAGCACTCTTCGTATAATTTTTTTGTGATCAATCTCCATCTGTGATTACTGTTTTTTAACGGTTGACGTCATTTGTGAACAGTCCCTAAGTAATAGTCCTGCCTTTCTGTAATTTCATAAGGACTATTTATTTGGCTTCAAGTGCCTGCTATGTGATTTTCATCATATCTTAAGCAAAACTTTATACCGGGTATCTCCGACTCACTGCATTCGGTACACCCAGAAGTGCAATCATTTAACGAGTCACAGAGTTCCCAAAAATTGCACTCGTCTGTTTCGACGCAACGTGGGCGAATGACGAACAACAAGTATATAAAAAAGGCTTTATGAAACATTTCTAACCACGCTATTCTTTTCGACTAGATGTTCTGATCATGCGATATGGACTCATTTAAAAGCCGATGACATTGACAAATTCTAATTCAATTAATTGATCATCCCTTTACATGCTTCAAATGTTACTTTCTATCAAATTTTTGTTTATTATATGCGCAAAAGCTTTCGTATAAAACTAGAGTTTGAAATATCGACTGTATCTTCTTCAAATATCACCAACAAATCCTTTTTTCTTCTTAATTACATTTAAGAACTGATAGCACTTTTAGTCTATGTCTAATCAGTAGTGTTAAACAGTCAGATAAAACTGGTGTTTAAAATATCGGCTCTATCTTCTGCAAATGCTACTGACAAATCCTTCTTTCTTCGTATTTACATTTAAACAACTGGTAGTACCATTAGTCTATAAAAAATCATCAATATTGATACAAGCTGTCGTGAAACCTTATTTCTTTTGAGAAATTCTGTCGAAAACAGCTCTACTTATCTGCATGTTCATGAAAAGAATCCTCCCCTTCCTTGGCTTAATGGCATTTTTTGATGACTGATCAACTTGTAGGCACATTCAGGATACATTACACAAATCTATGCAAATTATACTAAATTGTAATACTTCTGGCATTACGACTTGTTTCCTGTTTTTGCGATATATTCTTGCCATTTGTTTGAAATATATACTTTTGATGACAAGTTGTTGTTTTCGTTACATTAAATTACAACTTTCCTCAACCATGACAGGAAACACTTCATGATGACATCACCGATCTCTATCACTATGTATTGTCTTTTGCTAACATATATCAGGGAGGTAGAAAATACTTTTTTTAACTCGATCGTCAGACATTTTGCAACAATAGTGACGTTTTCTTCTCAATTCATCTTATCTTATTGTACTACACGTTTCTTTTTATAAGCAACAAGTTTATAAGCAACACTAGTAACTTTTCTCAAAAAGTTAAGCAACAGTACTACCAGGATCTTACATAAATTGGCAACATGAAATTTTGAAATGATGCAGCACAAGTATAGCTAAAGCACATTTCTTAAAATTGTTAC
The DNA here is from genome assembly GCA_027922465.2 of Turritopsis dohrnii. Taxonomy (NCBI): domain Eukaryota; kingdom Metazoa; phylum Cnidaria; class Hydrozoa; order Anthoathecata; family Oceaniidae; genus Turritopsis; species Turritopsis dohrnii. Next base: position 631,175 of record BQMF02000109.1, on the reverse strand, counting down.
ATTGGGTTGTTACACTAGGTTGCAGTACTATGCCCTACACTTTGTACTTAGATACTTAAACTTATAAAAAGGTTTACAAGACTGGAAATACATATTTTTTCAATTAAAGCTTAGCAACAAATCAAGCAACATTACTACTAAAAAATGGTCATTTTTTAAGCAACATTACTACTAACGTCTGACCTTGGTTGCTTATAAAAGAAAAGCTTGTAATTCGCGTTGTGTCACACTTTAATTTTAGAGAGTGACATATTTAGTTAAATTTTACGGTCAAGTTCTTCTAATGTGCGCCTAAAACCACGTAGAGGCGAGAGACACTTTTTCACGATTAGTATAAAAGCACGTGGCATTTGACGTCAGTTATTTTTATGATCACGGGGTACCATTGCATTGCACCCCCAATCGAACGCGACGTTTCTGGGCAAATATCTCGAGAACCAATATGGAGCACTGACGTATTTTAGGGTCTGCGATTTGGGCCTAAATTTTATTTGGTACTGATCGACGACATCTCTGCAACGGTTGGTCGTAGCGAAACGATCCCATACATTTTTTTGATCAGTTTTTCCAGCTATACAACATGAGTACAGTTTCCAGTCCCGATTTCGTGATTTAATTTTTCGCCACATCGTTTTCGAAATTATAGCCGTAAAAAACTTTTACGCGAGTTACTAGTCTATATACTAATACGCGCTGTGCATCCAGTTTTTAGTTTAGATAGTGAATGCTTCGGGTCGTTTTTTTAACGGTCAAAATCTTCTTAATCACGGTCATACAACGGCAGTTCGACCACGCAAGACACACATTCATGATTAGTATAAGCAGAAACCCTTCCAGTGCATTTGATCGTTTTGAAAGTTTTGATTGTTCGCAAGATCAAGAAACAATAGCGTTAACGTTCGTTTGCCAGCAAGTTTTAATTTGCTATTTTGAAAAGCAGGCAATGAAACATACGAGAGTAAGAAACTTCAAGACAACAAAGTTAGTAACGAAAGTATTGCACGAACATTTAATCTTTTTAGGGTAAGTACGCTCTTGCACAATTCATTTCTATATCTCATCGTGAAAGGATTTAATATGAGTATTTCTTATGTTTTTCAGATCTTCCGAGTAAAAAAATGTTTATGATGTGGAGTGTTGATAACGAACAGGTAAAATACTTTATCTAAAATTAAAAGGGTGAGGAGTACTTTTTTCTGAATTGACGTTATATTTTTAAATCACTGGGAACCATTGCATTGCATCACGAATCGAACAAGGCGCTTTTCGGAAGATATCTCGAGAACTACATTTTTGATGGTCCGCACAACATTGGTGAACAGGGCTGTTACTGTATTTTTCAGTTCAGTTGGATGTACTTTCTCAACATCGTTCCGTGATTAAAATTTTTGTAGCCATTTGTTGAGACGTCATTTTTAAAATCAAAACACGTAAAATATTTTACACAAGATGCAATTTATTTAAGAGAGTGAAAATAGCGGATGCACGGCGAGTATAAATTTATCTCACTAAGCCTTTTTTTGCGGTTCAGCTCACATTGATTAAAACTGGTAAAAAATTTTTTTACCCGGATGTTTGATTGTGTTTCATGTCTCCAGAGTAAAAAATTATCCCAGGGGAACAAAAGTATTTCGATGTTTTACATGTTTAATTATTTTGATGTTTGGTTCTTTCCATTAAGCCTTTCTGCGGTTCAGCTCACATTGATTAGAACTGCCAAAAAAAATTTACCCGGGTTACTAGTCTTATTATAATAATCGCGTAAGTGCATACCACTTTTATTTTACAGAGTGGTATATTTCTTTTAAATCTACGGTCAAGTTTTCGTCATCTCTTACAACACGGGAAGGAGGGGACTTGACACATCATTTTCGCAGTTAAACATGGTAAAAAGTTTTTAACCCGGGTTACTAGTACATGTATATACCGATAACCCTTGATATCGAAGAAGAAAATATTGCAGCTAATCTTTCTAATAAGTTGTTAGAAATTGCATTTATGATTAGCATATGGTTAGGTCAGTTCACTTGACGAAGCAGCCCGTTCTTAAATGTCACGCTCAAACTCTAAAACTCTTTTAGTGGTCTTGTTTCTAAATAATCATTAATAAATAAGACGGAGAACCATTCACTATATCTTTTACTTAATATACAATATGTAAGCAATAATGCCAAGTTTTAAGTCATTGGTAAAAACGGTAAAAGATATTCTGTTAGGCTGTTGTGTTTATATTGTGTTTATATTGTTTATTCATCTAGGATAAGATAATAAGAGGGATAATCATTCACTACATCTTTACTTCGCAGTGCCGTAGACACGAAATTTTTTTTAGGGGGGCCCTGATGTTTAGTATCTAAAGAGGCCCCACCATGGTTGGGGCCGAGGGGTTCGAAAATTTTTGGGATTTTATACCCTCTAGATTAGCTAAAACTGCATTTTCGAAAGTCAATTTTAAACAATAGGATATCCAAAATGACATAAAATTCTAGTATATTTTCAAGTTTCTAAGACTATCTTTGTTATAAACTCTGCATATATCCAATTACATTTTTGATAAGTACTACGATGGTTATTGAAACAAAAATAGTAGCAAATGCTTTATAGCGCGAAGTGTCCAAAGATGTTTTTTCTTGTGTCGTATTTGTCGATGAACTCATTCGCAACAGCTGTTAAGTCCAGTTTATCAACAGCATCTTTGTGGATGTGAAGAACGAGTAAGTTATCTTTCCTCTTTATTGTTGTTATCATTCCTTTGAATCACCATAATGCAACACTTGCTGCATTGATTTATCCTGTTATTTCGTTGTGTCGCGCGTGTCACCTCAAATGTGCAGTAAAAGGGGGAAATATTAAGCAAATATAAAGGAAATAAGGAAATGCAGACAACTCGAGAAGAAAACGTTATTTCTGACCTAAATCTAAAAAAAAACCATAATCTGAAAAAATTTTGGGGGGGGGGCCGGGCCCCCCCCCCCCCCCCCCCCCCCCCCCCCCCCCCCCCCCCCCCCCCCGGTGTCTACGGCACTGCTTCGTAATATGCAATAGTTGTTAGATTTCATTATATCATTTTGACTGCTACAAGTTGCAAACTTAACGCTTCTGTAACAAAGATAGCAATATCACAATCTGTTTAAAAAAATACCACTATATATCACAAATCAAGGTTACATTTACTCACATTAAGATTTTATAATAACAATAATACACATTACTATTTGATGTTAGTAGTTTCTAAAGAAATGACCATTTTTAGCACTGTTGCTTAATTTGTTGCTAAGCATTAATTAAAAATATACAAGAGCCAGATGGCGCAAAACGGTAGCAGCAATTGTACTTAAAGTTATGAAAAGTTACTACAAAGTTCTTTGAGGCTTGTGTTTTTTCATATCTTATTGGTGGAAAACAGGCCATAAACGATAAATATGTTAAAATCATTAGTTCGTGTAAAAAGGGTCTAATCATAAACCACCAGAAATTAATTTATTTAAAGACAAAAGAATTATACATGCGTGAGCTGTATATGATTTCTTATATGGTTTCTTATAAGAAAATCTTTTGTAAGACCATGTGTAAAAAAAAAACCACGCGTTTCGAAAAAAAAAAACTATAATGTTTTTAATTATAATTCCATGAAACCAAAAATGAATTCAAACGAATAACTGCCTTTTCGAACTAGATCTTTGAAAGCCTCAATACAGAAACATAGTGTATAGTTAGCTAACAAATGATGTAAAAAGAAATTTTGAACTGATAAGCTTTACCGTCAAGAAAAGCAACATATCAAGTATTGTCAGTTAGCGTAATGAACTAAAAGTCCCATTTTTATGTAGGCCTATTTGATAAGAATTCATTCTTTCATGGATTAAGCTACAAAATATCAGATTATGTACTTTTGAAACAAAACGCAATCTACTTTTAAATGTTTGATATAGAAAAGCTTCCAAAATGCGAAGGCTGCGTTCCTTCATTAGAACTTACATTGCGTTATTAGTAGAGTCTCGCAGACTCTTAATCGCAGACTAATTGCCATTTCGGCCGGAGTAGTAGTAGTAGGAGGAGGAGTAGGAGTCCGCGGGTGTTTTAATACGGTATTCGCTTTCGCTGCTACCGTAATAAATGTCCTGTCTTGAAAACCTTTTAAACGTCTTAATTGTTTAAATGAAGTATCTAAGTCTAATGTCTAGGACATTCAAGTCATTATACAAAGCGTACAACCAAGTACTGCAACCTAGTGTTAGAACCTAATGTAACAAAACGAAACTAAGTCCGAATAAGTTCATTGTGATGAAAAATCTTGGATTAGATTCAAACAAACACAACAAGAAATTTTATAAAACTAATATTTCGATTTACAACGAAATCATCATCAGAGTGTTGTTACAGAAAGCTATCAAACGAATTTAAAATAAGCACAATTCCCTAGAGGCCATGAGTCCGGAGTTTAAAGTTGGACGAGTCTGTTTAATGTATAAAGCTTCTTTTATCAGTAATATGCTCCAATTATCACTTTTATCAATGACACGTATGTTCTGCTTTACTAAGTTGATATGTGACGAGCGGATATCATTCGCTTCATTAGATGATTTCACGTTATGGAATAACTCATCATGGAAGTTCAAAATTCCATTGATATGATTTACACCTACGCAATTATCAATATGTTTGCGGACAGCACTATTTCCATCAAACCAAGCATGTTCTAAAATGCGTTCATTCAGTGAATTAATTGAGAAAACATGTGGTTATTTTGAAGCCCGATAAGGGTAATGGAGTTGTTTTAATTGACACTCAAGATTATAAAAACTCATTACATTCGTTGTTTAGTGATAAGTCCAAGTTTGTGAAACTTGATGAAGATCCAATCTTGAAGCGTTTGAGTTCTCTTCAATCATATTTTAGGAAATTATTAAAATCCGGTGAACTTAGTGAGAAATGTTATAAAGATATAAGACCAAAGAATGCAAGACCAGGGAGAGCCCATGGCTTACCTAAGATCCATAAAACCTTTACAAATATACCTAAATTTAGACCTATTATCGATACAACTGGTTCTGCGTATTACTCAGTTGGAAAATACTTAACGAACTTATTGAACCCATTAACTGCCAATCAATACACCATAAAAGATTCTTTCGATGCTATTGATAGGATACGGTCTATCCCGGACAATCTTTTCACAAATGGTTACGTTTATATTTGGTTTGATGTGGAGTCACTGTTCACCAATGTACCACTAAAAAGAACTATAGATATCATTTGCAAACGTATCTACCATGACAAGTTATTGAATACTACTTTGAAAGAAAAGTCATTAAGGAAGCTGATATTTGACACTTGTACCAAAACTGCTTTTCTGTTTGATGATATTGTGTATGAACAAAAGGATGGTGTTAGTATGGGCTCCTCATTAGGTCCAGTCCTGGCTAATATCATAATGACGGAGTTAGAGAAGGATGTTATAAATGATTTAGTTAATGATGGTGTCATTAAATTCTATGGTCGATATGTTGACGACACTCTACTTGTTGTAAAACCTGCAGACGTTCCACGTATTCATGAACTGCTTAATAAATTCGATCCAAGTTTACGCTTCACTGTTGACTATTTTCAAGATGTTGTTCCGCATTTCCTTGATTTAGAATTATGCCCGGATGGTATCACCATTTTTAGGAAAGATACAAACACTGGTTTATATACGAACTTCAATAGCTTCGTACCTTGGCATTTTCGAACAGCCTGGATACGTAGTTTAGTCAATCGGGCGTTACGTATTTGTTCACCTGATAAACTTCCAACGGAAATCACATCAATAAAACGTTTTGCATCATGGAATGGATTTCCTAAACGTATCAGCAATTCAATAATACACCGTTTATTGAACAAACAGCCTTCGACAACTGAGTCTTTGGAAAATAATAATTCATCTATCGTTATTTGGTTCAGGTTTCCTTACCTTGGTGACAAAAGTATAGCATTGGCCAAATCGTGCATAGCAAAGATCAGACGCAATTGCAAAAAGGATGTCTCTATCAGTTTTAAATTGCTGAATGACACAACGAAAGTTGATTTCTTCACGAATACAAAAGACCGTATTCCGTTGCTGTGCCAGTCTTCAGTCGTGTATGAATTCTCTTGCCCTGGTTGCCAACAAAAGTATATCGGTAAAACTGAAAGAACCCTGAATGAACGCATTTTAGAACATGCTTGGTTTGATGGAAATAGTGCTGTCCGCAAACATATTGATAATTGCGTAGGTGTAAATCATATCAATGGAATTTTGAACTTCCATGATGAGTTATTCCATAACGTGAAATCATCTAATGAAGCGAATGATATCCGCTCGTCACATATCAACTTAGTAAAGCAGAACATACGTGTCATTGATAAAAGTGATAATTGGAGCATATTACTGATAAAAGAAGCTTTATACATTAAACAGACTCGTCCAACTTTAAACTCCGGACTCATGGCCTCTAGGGAATTGTGCTTATTTTAAATTCGTTTGATAGCTTTCTGTAACAACACTCTGATGATGATTTCGTTGTAAATCGAAATATTAGTTTTATAAAATTTCTTGTTGTGTTTGTTTGAATCTAATCCAAGATTTTTCATCACAATGAACTTATTCGGACTTAGTTTCGTTTTGTTTCTTCTTAAATTGTCATATGGACCCAGAACCTAATGTGACAATTTCATAAACAGGTGCCGTATTTATGCTAGTGTTGCTTCATATCAGATTTGCATGTTGCTAATTTATCTAAAGTCCTTTCAGTACTGTTGCTTAACGTTTGGAGAAAATTTACTAGTGTCGCTTATAAACTGATTGCTTATAAAAAATGTGTAAGTTTCAAGCGTCTTGATTATCATGTCCAGTAAAATCTACGAAAAAATTGAGTTTTTAAGAAAACATCGAGAGTTTGGTTATGAATATGTATCATTTAGCGAAAGCACCCAATTCATTTTACATCTGGAGCACAACGGGGAAAGCAATATTTACATAACAATTCGTGAGCAATATCATAAAACAATTTTTTCCACTGAATAGTTTTTTGCGAATGGAGATTTTGATAACAAACCGTAAAACATTGAATACTTATAGAAAATAATTCTTTCATTACAAATTACCTTAACAATTTGTACTGCTATTTCTTTTGTTTTTTAACGTTAATACTTTGTTCACATAACGTTTTTTTTATCTTTTCTTGCCCCTGGAGCGTTACATATAACTTATAAACAAGACGACTGGAGGGTCGAAAGATTTCGCTTAGGTTTTTAAGAATAGCGCCCCTATAAATAACGTCCATTCTAAATACATACTCGAGGGTTCATTGGGTTGCAGAGCGGAATTCATAAACCTGTGTCTCCATAACCCTACGTGTTTTCGTACTTCTGCGTAACCCCCTGTTTTGAGAAAAGTTACACTACTGATGTCAATTTATATTTTAAAAAAATCTGCTAGTGTAAACATAGAAGTAAAAAAATTTTATGGTGTAAACCAAACTTTATTAATAAATCACAAATTGAAACAAAAGAAATATACTTGTTTGAGTTGTAACTATGAATTTTTTGTAAAAAATGATTTTTTAAAAGAAAACTGTGAGCCAATAGAGAAAAAAAACGCCTTCTTCGAAAAAATTTTAAAAAAAGGAAAATCTATCCAAAATACTCAAACGAAATAAACAAATCAAATCAAACAAACAAATAGTTTGTCAGACGGTTTGAAGTAAAGTTAAAAATTAAAACTGCTTCTACTGAACTAAAGCTTCTTCTTTACTGTAGTCGATCTTCTTCCAAGCATATTATCAACATCAAAAGCCTAACTAAATTTTACTTAATTTAAATTTCACAGTGATACTTCAAATCAAAAAAGTAACTGAAAGCCTTCAACTTCCTCCAATGTTGTTGCTATAGTATGTAAACCAAAACTTGAACCCAAGTCCCACTGTGTCTTTGCAATCTGTGCATTCGGATCGGGAGCACAGTCACTCTACATGTCACAAAACGTCAAAAAAAAAGCATTAATTTTCAATCTTTGCGATGAAAAAGCATGTAAACAGAACATTATTCTGCACCAAGTAACTACTTTGGTCACGTGTGATGCACTTTTTTCCTTCCTTTAGAAGCCTGGGACAATATAGAAGGAAGTATTTTCTTTGAAATCACGTAAAAGCTACTATCATCTGCTAACTCCTTCAACGTTTATTTCCCACAAGTGCTACTGTAGAGCTTCTTTTCTTTTTTTTTTCTTTCGTTGAATGCAGGCTGTCAAGACATACTTCTTCAAAAAAATGACAAAAAAATGACAAATTTCCATTAAAAAATGACAAAAAATGACAAATTTTGATAAAAAAAATGACGAAAAATGACAAATTTTGATAAAAAAAATGACGAAAAATGACAAATTTTCAAATTTCAATGGAACGGAAACACAAAAAAGCCAATAAAAATATTACAACTCTTGATGAATTTTGCTTTAATTTTTACAAGAAAACGTTATAAAATACAATATTCGAAGTTGAACTAACTTAGTGAAAAAATGTAAAAATGTAAGCAGTTATTAATTTTGGAATAAAGTGTAAGTGGGCCTATAGGCTATGTTTATCTGTTCCTGAATCCTTGAGTACTAAACTTCAATTCTGTAATACATAACTTGCAATATGCATGCTGTTCATTCTTTTTTGAAGCCCATTGTTTAAGTTTTACACCATTGGCATCTTCTCTTTCCAACCAACTTTCAATCCACTTGACCATTCTATTCTTTTTTTAAGCTAATCTAGAAACTATTTCAGCACTGTTCTTTTAAGTTAACACAAGTGACTGTAAATAACACAAAATCGCTGTCAAACAGTTAAGCATAATCACTTTGATTTAACTTGCAAGAACTAACAGAAGGTATAATCCTTACAGTCACCTTGTATCAACAAGTTACATTGTCTAAAACTAACAGAAGATACTTTGCATCACACTAACAGCAGATACAATTCTTAGAGTAAACTTATATTAAACTAACTTAAGACTGTATCTAACAGGATGCATGCAGTTTACAAACTCTGGAAAACTAAACCATTTTATTTTATATTTTATCTTGCAGTAAAACCTCATTCTCAGTCCCAATAACTGTCCTTCACACCATTGTGTATGTAAATGTCCATGTCACAATGTTCAAGCATATACTTTTTTCAGAAAAAAATGAAAAAAATGACAGTTTTAGAGAGAAAAAATGAATAAAATGACAAAATCTCAAAAAAAATGAAAAAAAATGACATCATCTCAAAAAAATGAAAAAAATGAAAAAAATGAAAAAAATGAAGCACTTGACAGCCTGTGAATGTAATAATTACGGTTTGAAACATTTAACATATGTTCAACTATTATTCGAAACCCTTTTCCGCTTAAATACTTCAGTCGTGAAGATTATTAATAATTCATCAATTATCTTTGTATAATTGCCTTTTTGATCAAATTACATGGAAGAAGCCTTACGGATGACGTTGTGTAATTCGACATTTTGTTGATTTATTACATTATGAAACATTATAAATACCACATACAAGATGTAGCCTCTTTTCTTGATTATTGTTTTACAGTATATTATGGACTATATAAATAGGTTTTTAATAGGTCTTGATACAGGAATTGAAAATGTCTGTGGACTGGAAAATGCAAATACATTCAGTTCAACAGAGCGTTTAAACTCATACTGTATATATTATTACATCATTGGAAAGCTGGCTAAATTTCCTACCCAGCAGTGTAAAAGTCATAGGCGTATTCAAGGTCAGTCACAAAAAGTGGAGGAGTCCAACATTACGATATTTCTTTTCAGTCTTAAGTATCGATTAAGTTACTGACACGCTTTCCTTTTCTACTTTAAATGACTAAACCCTCCTCCACAAATTTTGACTGACCTCTGGCTACGCCTCTGAAAGTGATTATTATATTCCAGTTAGCTATTTCAGTTTTAAATTTAATTTGAGTTTTGCATAGCAGTTTTTCCGACTCATACTGTATATCAGATTTTCGCTGTTCGTTTTATTCACTTTAAGCGATAGGTTGCTATTTTAAATCGAAGGATGTCCTTACATTTAATTGCAATTCTTTAGTTATGAAGACAACATTTCGGACTATGTAAATAGGTTTTTATAACAAAGAAATTGCACAACAAAAAATTTAGATGTAATTTTTAAATATTCCCACAGAGTTTACGAAATCGCATTTTCAATGATATATCCGTCAGTTTAATTTCACTTTTTATGATTCATTGTCCTGCTTCTCATCGGTCAGTATGTTATTCGACGATGACAGCTCCTACCCGTTGGGAAAAATCGTCAAAATGTCACTGCGGCGAAAAGCATTTTTATTGAAGTTGTGTGCATATTTCTATAGAAATACACTCCTTCGCAAAGATTTTTAAACAAATGTGCCGGTTGGGTACAAATACAAGCAAAATGCTTCGACTCATAGACTTGTGGTTCCGGACGGGACATTGTTTTCGACCTTGTTTGTGGCGCTTTCTTCCGCAAACATTCCATTTAGGGGTAAATTCTGCGATCAATTGTTAGGTAATCATGTTTACAGAGCACGATGTGTCGCAAAGACTGTTCTCATATTTCTGAACAAAGACGTGCAGCATTGCTTAAGGGTTTTGCGAAACGGGTTACGTCTCCTCATCACTTTTAGACTTGTGCAGAAGAGCTCCTGACGATAAAGTGGGTGTTCCCCCGATTTCATGATCATCGATCTAAAGATGTCCAGGGATATGTTGGGGCGCTTAATTTTCCAAGTGCGATCTATAGTTTTTGCATGTTGATTTTCAACACTGAATCTGCGTCTCTGTAGAATAAATTGAGACCGTCATTCTGTTAATTGTTAACCGTCGTTTTTAATTCGCACCGTTGTATGTTGAAGCAAAGGTCCACGAATTGACGGTTTTTTCGGTGGCCGTCAGTCTAAGGAAGATTGTCAGAGCACGTAGAGCGCTTAGATTTTTCACTGACTCTAATAACATTGACAAGAGAGCTATTCTTCTGGAGAATCATCAATAACCAAAGCTGAAACCAATTGCGGAAACGCTCAATTTCAACCCCAAAAATGGATTACTTGATAAGTCCATGTGGCAGATTACGTAGCCCAACTACGAAAATTAAAGGAGTACTGCGGTTGAGGTGCTGTGCGGTTGTTCGATCTCCTTGTATGTGGAGTTAGACATGACAGAATTCAGCAAAATCTTCTGAGTAAAGGTGCGAGACTAGCGTTAGACAAAACGATTCGCATTATACAAGCGATGGAGTTCTTTATATTACAATCGGAATAAATTCAAAATCAACAGAACTCTCACATCGCAACTGGAACAACTTGAACGCCAGAAGCAATTAACTGTGTTTCGGCTGGATCAGTGAATAGCTGCAGCAACTGTTAACGTATAAAAGAATTTGTATGATCCTATTTCGTGTCTGTATCAAGAAAAAGATTGTTTCTTTTGTCATGCATGGGGACATACAGCTACGAACGCCGCAATAAGGCAAGACAAGAAAATTTCAAAGTTGAAGATGAAACGGGGGCAGATCAAGCAGGGGAAGAATACCAAACATGAAATACCGAATATCCAATAGTCAAAGTGGAAGACACCTATTGTGTCAATCCCAACCCAGTAAGCACAAAGACGTTGTTTCGACGTCGTATTCCATCGTCGCTTGACGGTCGTTTATGGTCGAAATGGAAACGACGATTAAAAATAACCAAAAATGACGTTGTACGGATGTTGTGCAACGGTCAAATGACCGAAAACGACGTTGCATTGACGTTGTAGCATGGTAAAATTAACGACGAAGGGTAATGACAACAAATGAAAAGTCACCTGCGGGAATCGAACCCCGACCTCTTGTATGAATTCTGAGAGTGATAACCACTATACTACGGCACCATAACTTGTGTTTACGTATTTGACTATTATAAAAATCACCAACTTAATTTCGAGTAGGTTAAGATGGAAAAGAATGAAATGACGAAATGAAAGAAAAAATGCAATATAACTTTTGCTTGCTTTTAAAACATCGCTTCAAACTATTTGCAAAGTACAGTTCACAAATCATCGTTTTACATTTCTTTCTTAATCTTGGATTATATTAATTCAATCAACCATTCTTCTATCCTTTGATCCAAATGAATAGATAAAGGAAGACACATTTTTCATGGTTTTCAAGATGATTACCTTACGAACTAAATTGCATACAGAATGCCGGAATATAAAATGCAACGTTCTTTTGACGTCGAAAAAGAACGTCAGAATTGACGTAAGTAAATATATGATTTTAATAGCATAAAATTACAGAAAATACCACTCTTGTCACGACATAAGCCTTCAACCATTTTGAAATGTTTCTTTTCAGGTCGCAATTATTTGCGACCAACCCCGACGTTTTCTAGACGTCAGTTTAATGGTCGTTTTTGGTTGCAACCAACCTCGACATTTTCTTGACGTCGCTTAATGTTCGTTTTTGGTTACGACGCTAGAACAACCATAAAACAACGTTGTATTGACGTCGTGTGTCAACTGGGAATGGACGATGACATCGATCAGCATCTGTGGTAATTTAGATCACTATCTAATTACTAAAACAGAAGATTTACTATGCCTGTTAATGGTGGGAAATAATATTTGCAAACTGGATTTGAGCGATGCATATCAACAGCTAGTGCTTGGTGATAAGTCAAAAGACTGTTTGACAATTAACACGCACAATGGTTTGTTTCAACACATTCGTTTGTATGAATTCAGCACCGGGAATTTTCCAAAGGGAGGATGAGACGTGACTGCGTCACATATCACAGCTAGTGGTTGGACTGAATGAGACTAGATAGTATACTCAGAGAGGAATTAAGAAGGAATTATTGAAAAACATGAAGCTGTAATACGATTGCGCTTGAGTAAGTGCGCGTTCATGACACACGAAATCATTCATTTATACATTGAAAAAGAGGGTTTGGCGGTAACAGGCACAATAAAGAATTTTCATCAGTAGTTTTATGGAGGAGAGTTCAACATTTTAACCGACCACAAGCAGTTGTTGTGGGTCTCTTTGCAGAATCAACAGAGGTACTATAATAATGGCTGCATGTATTCAACGAAGGGCTCTGCGTCTATCCGTATTTCGTTATCGCTTACGTTATCGTCTCACGTTATCTCGTTCACCCGCAGCTAGAAGGAAGGTGGTCGAATATTGAGATATTGAGAATATTGAGAAGAAAGTCAGTTCTTGCAAATATATCACATCCATGTGAGAATGGCACAACGTCTTGAACAAAGCTTCACCTTGATCTCAATGGGCTTTTTGAGGAAAGTCTTTCTGCTTGTGGAGGATTCATATTCCAGATCGATTGAAGAATATAACCATTGGGTTCAACCAATGCAACACGTGGAATCCCAAACATTTTGTGTGGGAGATAATTGGCCTAGTCTAAATAATGTACATATCAAACAAGCGACTCACATGGGATGAGAAAAGACTGAACAAAGGAGAACATTATGGATGATAGATAAATAATCCAAGGCAGAAACTGAGCAAAATGGTAGACTGACCATATAAAAATCAAAATGGCTGTAAGAGGTGCTGGGGCAAAGCATGGGTTATGTAAGCAAACTTTGTAAGACATGTGTCAAAATAAATAGACTAGATTGCATGAAACATAGATATCCCAATCAAAACAAAACATTGTAAAAGTTGGAGCAATGGATCCGCTGCGCGTATGGTTTCCATCGGTGGTCGGCACTTTGGCTAAGGGGTTTGTTTTGATTGCTAATTGTGAAGATGGCGTCTTCGCTATGTTGTGTCTTCCTATCTTCTGGCAAGCCTTTGCCTAATAAAACCATTTTTAGGCTATTCTAATCATATCTACTCTCTTTAGGTTGTTTAGAAACAGTATTGTTTATTAAGAATTTAATTACATGACAATAATTTTTGTTGTTTCATTTTAAATTATATAAGTATAAATCATCTGCAGTAATAGTGTTATACCTTAGTTCCCTTAATTTTCGCGCCCCTTTAATTTTCGCGCCTTTAATTTTCGCGCCTTTAATTTTCGCGCACCCCTTAAAAACTCAGTTTCGCGCACCCAATAATTTTCGCGCACCCTCAAATTCATAAATTTTTCAAAACAGGTTATTTGGCCAAAACACAAAGACATGGATAAACCACACACTTTGGTATTTACTTTTAGTCGGCTCTTCCTTTTATCAACAGATATAAGTTACAACATACTATGGTTACAATAGTAAGGCATTCGTTAAATAACTTTAGAAGAAAAAGGGTCCAAATCTATCTTCTTTTGAAGATGTTCAGTAATTCCGGACTCTTTCCACCCGTTGATGATAATTTCCGGTTTACTCCTTGCATAATCGTAGTATTTGACTATCCACTTAGCGTGTAGTGGTTTAACCACAGAAATTCGAACATCGACTTTTATTTGGTCGGAACGTTTTCCTGCTTGCATCTGCTTCATGATCTCCTGTGAGTACCAGTTTTGAGCCTCTTTCCGTAAGAAATCTTTGCTGCTCTTGTTGACGGTAAGATCTAATGGCTGGAAGTAGTTAGTCCAGTTGTTTGGCACAGGAACCATTTTACCATTTGATTCTTTGACAACGCTCTTAACCGCTTCGGTCCATTGTCCTTTGAAGACGTCGCAAAGCAACAGCCATGGTTTCTGCGGAGCGTTCAATTCTTTTCGCTTCTCTTTTATGTAAGGAATTAAAATCTTCTTCACCATCTCAATGCTGGTTTTTTCGTCAGCCCAATGATTCGGGGTTTGAGTGACATGGAATTCGCTGGGAAACTCAAATTTGGGCTGGCTTCTTTGAGTTTTTCCCTGGTAGATAAGCTGGATAGGCAAGAAATTGCCAGACAGAGATATGGCGAATGTTCCAGTAATCTGGCGGTAGTCGGAAGTCCCTGGTACAGAAACGCGGGAGCTACCCTTTTTTTCCAGTGTGTACTTGCTGATGAGCACAAATGGAAGCGGAGTCTGATCAATATTGATAATCATATCAGCTGGAATTTGATGGGCATCCCAGACTCAGAAATTGAAGAAAGTCAACCTACTGCTGAGAACCATGAGCATGACGGTAATGATTCGATAGAGGTGATACCTGAAACACAAACTCAAGTCATTCCTGAAACTCAGGGTATCGGTAACACACAAGCAGTACCAGAAACTCAAACTATTTCTGAAGTTATAGTTATTGATGACTGAAATACTGTAGTATTTTTTAAGTGTTCATGTATTAATGAAGAAACAAGAATCACCACCAACGATATCTTAACCAAAAAAGCTCGATTCATTTTTTTCAGATTAATAAAGCATTTTCACTTCCATTTTTCATTCCTGAGTCTCATTGCCGCACTCTGTTTACCCGCCTTAAATACTTGATTAATTATTAGTTATATAAGTGTATAATAAGGTATATTTCTATATAAAAGCTCGAAAATTGAGAAAAATGAAGAATTTTGCTATTTCGCGCACCTTTTAATTTTCGCGCGGTCAAGTGCGCGAAAATAGGTGCTTTTCGCGCACCTTTAATTTTCGCGCGGGTCAAGTGCGCGAAAATTAAAGGGGCGCGAAAATTAAGGGAACTAAGGTATATAACATCAATCAAGGCATGCATTCATTACATCATTAACTAGCCTCCACTCCACAAGGTGGGGCGCCACTCGCGCCCATGTTCAGCCTGCGTTGTGTCACCCAACGCAATAGCTGAATCACATAAAAGCACATAAATAACTTTGCCCTGTATGAACTAAACATCAAAATAATAAAAAACTGAATAATATAATATATTATATTAACCGAAAACATTTTTTTCTACCCAGAAGCAAGTAATTTCCCACTATTAATGTATATTGTGTACAAATGCATATGGGTGTAGTGTGCCAAAAAATTAAGGGTTCAAAATTACTTTCTACACATGTTTTTTGTATTATTAACAGTGTACATATACATATAGACAGTCAGGACAGGGAAAACAGCTAAACACGGGATCCCGTGAATGCGGGGTCTATACCGCAATTGCGGCATCCATTGCAACCTCATGATGTAGACGAACCTGGTAAATAATTATGATATCCATGATTGAACTGTTAATCAAATCACTTTTATTTTCATTTTTCAGCAGTCAGATACTATAACAAAGTACGAAGAAAAGAAATATAATAACAAACTCATGCTGAAAACAGCCAACGATCAAATCGGATCGGTTAATCTGACATGTGGGCTGGATAGGTGCTATTTCCTTTTCGCACCCCCCACTCTCCGTCCAGGGTCAGGGTTAGGGTTAGGGTTAGGGTCAGGGTTAGGATTAGGATTATTTTTATCTCCGTGATGAAGAGCCAACTAGTAAAAAAATATTGCAGGGGGGTGCGAAAAGGAAATAGCGCCGGCTGGATAAATAGTTTCCGAATATGCCTTGCTAATCCTTTAAGAAAGAAAATCGGGTCGAAAACGGTTTACCAGGAGCGAATCTGAAACATTGGATTTATACCGCAATTGCGGTATAGTTCCCGTATTATCGGGATCCCGCATTTAGCTGTTTTCCCTGACTAATAGAAGTTATAACATACGGTCAGTTAGAATCAACAAGTGAACGAGGGATGTTATTACGACGAACCAAGTGCGCAAGTATACTATTGTAATGACAACAACATCTGAATGTTTTCATATTCTTGCATTAGCTAAATTTGTGTAAAGATATGAAAAAATGATACCGTTAATTGTGCTAACTGCGGACATCCTTCCAAACTTCGGACATAAAAAAACATATCCGCAAAATACAAACCACATCAGTAAAAGTCCATACTGTCAATTAAACTGAATCTAAAACTTTTCATAACTGAACTTAAAAAGATAAAACACTTAAATTAGTTGACTGTATCCTTGGGACCAACGTGATTTATAATTACTATGCATTTAAGGCTCTATTTAAACAACGGATCTAATAGAATTCAAGCAGACATTTCAGGTAGCACATATATATATTAGTCAGGTCGCTACCGACAAAAATTTTCGATTTTAAAGCATTTTTGCAGATTATTCAAAACCTTAAAAAATGATTATGTTAATCCTTTCCCATCAAGAAAATGTTTACTGGCACCTTTAATTCAGCCAAATAAACGTGCACAGAGTAAATTTATACCACAAATAAACTCCCTCGATTATTTTTACAACAACGCCATTATTGTGTTAGTTTTTTTAACTTGCACATGGTTACTTAATGGTCGGACGGGGTAACAGCCACAATAGTTTCGCTATTGACGCACGATTACCCTATCGATAAACTGGTCCCAACTTGATTTTTTGTATTTAAGATTTTTGTACATTAAAGGAGAATTAACGTCAGAAAAAAATGTCAATAATTTTTGTAAAAATCCATACATATAAAAATAAGACATGAAAATTTTTAGTTTATTTTCATTAATAATTACAGAGTAATAACAGTTTAAAGTTTTTGAATGCACGTTTTTATGACATCACAAGGTGACAGCTGTATTTCAGGAATAGTTGTTCATTTTGTGTTTGTTCAGAATAAACTATTAACGTGTACTCTGAATAAACTATTAAGTTTATAGAAATCATGCATTAGTTTTGATTTTCCACTTTGAGCATCATATAAGAATATTTCATATCACAAAAAAAGAATTTTATGATATACATACTTTGTTATTTATTTCTTTCATCACGCAAAAGTTGTTCCTAAATCTGCAGTAATAAATGAAAGCTGTTTCGAGGACAGATTTGTTCAACACCAAGACCTCAAAGTCTTTGATGTTATGCAGTTTTTCAAGTTCAAATATCATGGACCTCTGTATTGCCTGTTCGCAAACAGAAAATAGTAGTCACCTTGTGACATCAGCAAAAAAGTCACGTGATATTTTAAAAGCTTATTTTAGTGCTATTACAAGACTTTATAAAAATTTTGGAAAACGTCTTTCTTTTCCTACATGTGTAATGAGTTATTTAAGCGAAAGTTGGTTTTTTTTTACGTTAATTCTCCTTTAATAAATACATGAAAATCGTTTTGTTTTTAATATATCATCCAAATGTTCAATAAAAGAGCTTTGTTAATATATTTTTGACCTCTGTCTTAGTATATAATCGAACTTTCAGTGATCGATTTTTTTCGAACGAAATAAATCCGAATCGGAAAATGTCACCAAAAATGATATGATTCCTATACGGATGTGAAAGCCTTAAATTTGAGGTAGATAGTGAGGGGAAGAAGAATTGGAAATACCACCGACTGCTGCAGAAGCTAATCTCGAAATAAAGATAGAACTGGTAGTTAAAATTAGTTTCCAGCCTTGGTTTATTTCTGCTGCTTTGGTACTGAAACACTAGTGTGAAACGTGTGCCTGTTTCAAAAGGATGCTTGTAAGAAGAAAATTTTATCTTCGTCTCACTCTTTCGTTAGAATTTTTAGTCTTGTGAAATTCTGTTTTTGCAAAATTATTGCTCCTAGCTAACGAGAGCATAAATGAAATTCTTGTTACTTTTCCTTCTATTAGGGAAAATATTGGCAGATGTTGAATGTTGGTAAAGATTGCACCACCTCTTCAAAAACTTCCTCCCACTAGAGATGCGTTGCTCTGTCACTACCCCCTTTGTTACGTCTAAAACGTGTCTTTTTTCATAATTGCCGACAGAGGGACTAGTTTTAGTAACAAAGAATAGTTATCATTCTGTCTACGATCTGCAGTCAAGTTTTCGACAAGAGGAGAAAATTCACTTGGAACAACAATAGTAATGATTATAGTAATGATTTAATATCATTAGTTACATTAGTGTGCTATATCAACAAATAAATCACCTTTTTTGAAAGTCTCCCAGTCGTTTTAAGAGCTTCCAGAATCCAAAATTTTCACCATGGTTGGGCAGCAGACAACTAGACAGACAACCATGGTTTAAGAAAAATTTTGTAACTTTTGGCCCCCTCACTTAAAACTACAAGCCAGCCGTGGCCCATGTTTGTCACATCTATGGTTTCAAATGCTTTGAATCCAAGTTTTGTTACCCCCTCGCAGAATGGCCACGGTTGGAAATTTGGGGAAAATGGGACATTTTCTATACAGTGGATGATTTTGCCACCAGCTCCAGATGATGTGCTACAACTAATTTCATGCAACTGCAAGAAATAAGCTTGTCAAACAGGAAACTGTGTTTATCCCACGGTCCTCTCCGTGTACAGATTAATGTGGATGCCATGAATGCGCCAACAAGAAATTCTCTGCTACTGGTAGAGACAATGCTGATTCTTATAGTCAGACAGATTCAGAAGAAGATCATGAACCTGGAGATTACTAAAATTTATTACGGTTAAACTGAACATGTTTATGTGTCATTTTCTTGGTAGGATAAGATGATGTGTGTTTGTTTTCTGCTGTTGCTGTCTCTTGGAATTACACGCAGCTTCTAATATTTTACTTTTATCATTCATGTCCAGTGGAATGTTACGTGATGTCATAATTCTTTAATTGCTAATTTTTACACTGCTTTACGACGACACCGATGACGACATAATACTTTTAAGAGACTGTAACTTTGATGTATGTAGGCAAAATTACGACAAAGTTTATATATGTTTTTTATTTAGAATTTCAAGCTCTTTCAGTTGGCATCAATAATATTTGAAAAATCCCACTAAAAATCTTTTTTTTACCACTTGACCTGTGACGTCATATGGAGAAATGGTATTTTGGTCCTGGCAAGCCCATTTTGGTGCTTAGAAACTAGCCAGTAAAGATTTTCGTAACAAGAGGATGGTATTTGAGCTTTATAAACCATTTATGATTAATCCGCATCTCGTCACCTTTTTTTTTGACGGTAGCGCCCTGACTATATCTGCTCTTAGGCATTTTTAAGCATTTTCTGAAGAATGTCTAAAAAGCACTTTTTATACTTTAAGTAATGGAATTTTAGAAGACATTGATGAAATAACGTTCCAGATACCAATCCGCAGTGTACATTCCACAACGGAAAAGTAATGAATTTACCGCAGCCATAGAACATACGCAGGTGCTCATTACGTAGAGAAGAGTATTGTAAAATCATCATACGCAATTGATTAGTACCAAAGAAAAAAATCGAAAAAAATGTAAGCAAAATATTTCGCTAATTTCAATTCACATTCACAATTCGTAATGATATTCAATGTTTACTTTGATGATAATGATTACCTGGTTCTCATTCAGTTACAGATAAAAGATGCAATAGTTATTTCAAAAGTTAATACAAGTAGAAACCGTCTGCTATAATTCTGTTTTAAGTTGTTCGACAGGATTGCTATTGCAATCCCTTCGGGGTGATATTTATCATTATTTTCAAATCACTTATTTTCTTCACGCTTATTGCGCTTCACACTTTATTGCATTTCAACACATTATTTTATCAGCTTTATCTAATATTTTAGTATTTATTGTGACTTGGGTTGATTGGTTATATGTACATTTCTTTTACCAGACAGGACTGTTTATTTAGCGTGTCCGAAGTTTAGAAGGATGTCCGAAGTTAGGACGATTGACGGTTGTTACAAAGACAAGATCATTCACACAGTCATCAAGAAATGACCTGAGTAACTTTGCACACTTTTCGTAAGAACAAGCTTATGTTAGATCTAACTTGATAATGTAAGCCTGTTCTTACAAAAAGCTTTGTATTTTAATAAAATTCTAACATGTGTTTTTAATGAAATAAATATACTTTAATATAATATAAATACAATATTTTTCTTCTGTAATAATTCTGTTTGTGGATTTTATGATGCTATTTTGCTTTTCAGTAATAAGGTTTTAAATTATCTGATTACCATTTTTTTTACAGATGAAATTTCAGAAATAAAAAGATGACAAATTTTCTTTTGTTCATTTGTTTAGTGGCATCATCTTGTTTTCTGTTGACGCAACTATTAGCATACTATTATTTTGACCATCTGCGTAATAACCATCAGATATTTGGTAAGCGTACTAAACTGCTGGACAATGTTATTATATTTGAAAACATTCTGAGGGCTTTAAACCTTCATGCCATACTTGCTGATGTGGACTTATTGAAAGTGTTTCAGAAAAATGAGTTGAACCATCGACGGTATGGAGAGCACGATCATGAAACTTGTTCTCTCTTTTGTTGGACATCAACTACGACTTTCTTAATAAAGGGAAAAGATGTACCAAATTGGTTAGTTTTAACTGAGAAGCTCCATCATGCTGGTTTCACTATATCCAAGCTAGAAGATTATGATAGCCGAGAAGAATCCCTTGAACTGAAACATGGTCGTTACAAATTACTTTATCATTTGTTTCTGCAAAGACAACACACTGTAATCCATGTTGTGTTTTTGTATCCACGTAACAATTACGAATGGAGCATGCACTGTGACATCTCTAGTTTACACAACGTTGAAGTTGCTAACTATGCCAATACAGCTGTATTTTGTAACAGGCAAAATGTTCTGAGACCATTCGAATATGTTGATGCTGTCATAGATGGTATAACTGTTAAAGTACCAACCAATATATTTACATTTATCAAGCAGGTTCAACAATCCAAATTTGTACCATGCAATTTCGATCAAGCACGCAGTTTTTATTCAAACTATGGGTATGATTCCACTCATGATAGTGAGTTGTTTCGTTCCAAAGCAAATCATGTTCTACAAATTGTTGTTAGAGTATTAGGTGAACTTGAAGTACCATTTTGGCTTAGCAGTGGTACCTGTTTAGGTTGGTATCGGCAATGTGGTTTTATACCTCACAGTAAAGATGTTGATATAGGTATATGGATTAAGGACTACAAAGGAGAAATCATTTCTGCGTTTGCTGAAAACGGACTTGTCTTGAAACACCTGTTTGGCAAGATTGAAGATAGCTTTGAATTGTCGTTCACTATTGATGACTTGAAACTAGACATTTTCTTTTTTTACGAAGATGGTGATATTATGTGGAATGGTGGCACCCAAGTTCGTACCGGGAAGAAATTCAAATATATTTTCAGTAGATTTGAATTGTGTTGGACTTCTATAAATTATTTGTTGGTTAGGGTTCCTTGTGACACAAAAAAATATATTGTATCAAATTATGGTGAAGGCTGGAATAAGCAAGTAAAGAAATGGGATTGGAAAGCGAGCCCACCAAATGTCCAAACAAATGGAGAATGGCCTGAATATGAAAGGAAAACAGTTATCCAGATTTTTTAGTTTTAAAAAGATTATTTAAATCTGCCTTTATTATGTTATTTTTCATGTAGAAGCTATTTTTTAATCTACAGTAGAAATCGATGTTCTGTCCTGGATAGTACAACTCAGGAACTATACCTTTGTTTTGACAAGTTGTGAAATTGAATGCTTTTTATACCAAAATAGCCCACATCGGTAGTTATTAGTTATGAGTTGCTTGAACATTGGTTGCAGTCCTAATCTCTAGCTTTGGAATAATCACCTCCTCAATGGACACATTTGTTAAAAAATCTCTGCGACAGAGTGTAATTCTATAGAAATATACACACAATTTCAATGAACATGCTCTTTGTTGCAGTGACTTTTTGACGATTCTGCCCACTGAGAATGAGGAATTGATCAAATATTTTATGCTCAATAACTTTTTAGTTGCTTCATTTTTAACAATTACACTTTCTCTTTTCAGCCTAAACATGTCAGGTTCCACAAAGGGGAAATCTAAAAACAAAGAAGGAAAAACGAAATCGTCCAAAAGTGATGCTGTGAAGTATGTTGAACTCGAAAACAACTTTTTGTTGCGAATGCCAGAACCCTATAATTCCACATTGCAGGATGCACTGAAGAATGGAGGGTTAAAGGATCGATTGCAAATTAATTTTGACGAAGATGTTCGCAATGCCACTATCAAATTTGACGGAGTAATTTTCTCGGCAAGACTGTACGATCTGCCTTGCATCATCGAATCTTGGAAGACTTTCGACAAGAAAAGCTTATGGAAAACAGGTGATCTCTGTCAAATATTAATTTGTCGCGATCCACAACAAAAGGTGTTCAGCTCCGATGACGAAGATAGTTCAACTCTTGACTACTTCAAAAAGAAGGTGCACCAGACGAAAAAATATCAACACCCACACGGTGTGACGCCACCATTGAAGAACGTTCGAAAGAGACGCTTCCGCAAAACCGCCCGTCAAAAGTATGTCGATGCGCCCGAAATCGAGAAAGAGGTGAAGCGACTGCTACGAGCGGATATCAGCGCTGTTGATGTTCGATTTGAAATCATCAACGAAGAACTAGAAAAACAGAAACAAGAAGAACCTGAAGAAGATGTCGATGTCGGTGGACCGTCCATTGAAATGTTTGACGAAAATTCGAACATGAGCAGCATACTTGGCTCTGAAAACGAAGACACCAGTGGGAGGAATGGCGGGGAAATCTTGCCCGATATCAGTAGCAGCGAGGACGAAAGTAACGCCCAAAACCCCGCCAAGGATACTTATCACAGTCTTAATCAATCTTTGAAACTGGAATTCGAAAAGAGACTGCTTGAAATTCAAAGCAAAAAACTGGAACAAGAAACGAAAGTGTACAATGCTGCAAACCCCTTTTTGAAACAGAGATTTCAGAGTGTCCTTGACAACCTCATTGAGGAGGAGCAAAATCTACAAAAGGAGCTGTCTAAATTTTCATGAGAGGCGTGTCATCAACCTAACGGATTGATATCTTGAAACTTTTCGTTTCTTTTTAACGAAACACAGCGTGCAACCACCATCTTGATGTCCCACGTAAAAATAAAAAGTTTCCATCACAATGCACAGAGATAACAGAGATACCAATCCGTTAGTAAATGAATACTTCGCTTGTTTAATTTCTTTGTGAAAGTAACTATTTCACTCTAAACTGTGGATTTATAATTTCATAGTAATGTGATGATAACCTGAAGTTTATTGTCTAGTGTGTGTGAAATAACCAAAAATGTTGGAGTTCTTGCAGCACAACAATATTCCTGTGCCCGTCCACGTGTAGTTACATCGTATATATTAGAAAATATTTGTGCAAATCTACGTAGTTGCTCTAAAATGGGTTATTTGTACGCTAATGTTACAGCGAGTAGAACGAAGTGTAAAAAGAGGACCCAAATTCCAAAATTATGAATGTTTTGCTTCGCAATGCTTGTGTAAAAGTTCTTCACAACTTCTCAAGTGCAGCATCATGGTCAGGTTAGATGAGCTTTATTGTGATGTCACTGTTTTCTTTTAGTTTGAATACAGGAGCAGAATAAGTCGAACATGTGATGGAGTAATGCTCAGTTGACGTCATATTAATCCGCCATTATGTGCATCATCTTTGTGCTGAAACAAGACGCACAAGAGCTATCTTCAAATGTCAGATTTCTTTTAGCAGCTAACAGGGATGAGTTTTTTCATAGACCTGCCAAGCAAGCGCATTTCTGGGACGATGATCCAAATATTCTTGCCGGTTAGTTTGGTTAGTTTGAGTGATCGCAGTGGGCAAAATCGTCAAAAAGCCTCTGCGATGAAGGGCATTTGTATTGGAAAAGGGTGTAAATTTCTATTGAAGTGCGCTCCTTCTCAGTGATTTTTCAGCAAATTTGCCCATTGAGATGTTGTGTTTATTTTTGGATGTTAACTTAAGAATGACTTTCGCTTTACGATTTGGATAACGAGAACTCCCGATCAGACACTTGCTGGATCTTTCAGTTAACTCGAACTGTTTAAGACATCTCTTTTGCGCGATCCTCTCATAAAAGACTCATTCATTCGAACATTTTAGTGATTCGAACAATATGCGATTATCCTTTGGAGTTTCCAGTTATCGAGAACGTTTTTGTTTATAACGTTACTAAAACATTTTTTGTTGCTTATGTAATTTTTTATTCTTTTTTCAATACTGATTCATAGGTCAAGATTTGACCGAAGGGTTCGTTGGTGGCACGTGGCTGGGCGTAACAAAAACTGGCAAGCTATCCTGCTTAACCAATGTTCGAACGGGACAACCGCCCGATGAAACGAAACGTAGCCGAGGTTTTCTGATATCAAACTTCCTGAGGGGCTCAGTGGATGGATTGACTTATTTATCTCAATTGCCGCGACGCGAATATCGACCATTTAACCTAGTGACGGGGGATATGCTGGGAGACTTGTATTACATGAATAATGTTGGTCCTGGGGGAGCAGAACTCTTGAAAGAAGGTATAAATCGCCTTAACACGTTTGTATATATTTTAGTTGAATTTTCGATATTTCAATATTTTCAATATTATTACAGTAAAATCTCTATAAAGAGATCTCTATAAAGCGGACAAAATTTGTTCGAAAAATGTAAGTGTATAGAGATTCTTCCAATGTATTTATTGTTCTCTTTTCATTAAAGACAGTGCCTGTTAACCGTAGGATTTTCTGGTTCCATTTAGTTGTCTGTAAAATGAGACTTAACCTCAAACTACATGTGTGTCTTGAAAGCTAACTGGAGATAAGTTAAAGGAAAGTGTTGTTTTTCATAATCTGTTTCTGATTTCGAGGCTATTACTGTTTGACCAACGATTGCACGCTCACTAGCAATTGGTTAAAAAGGACACGTGGTTTGGAAAATTTTCGGACGACCGTAGAATCAGTCAAGTGCAAAGAAGATTTAACAGAAGCGTTGTTGAACGTTCTAGAAGACACTACTTTGTAAGGGCCGTTCTACTTATATCTTAATAACGAGATTCCTGCGTCCAAAATGACATTTTAAGGAATGATAGAACTCACAAAGTTGTTTATGAAGTCTTTCTACAGTTTTTGAAAATTCTGTTTTCTTGGGTAGATATTTCGATTTAATAATCATCAAATTATGCAACGCATGATAATGATGTAATAAGATAGTATTTTGTTAATGTGCATAATTTCTGAATCAGTAAGCATTGTCACTTCACTGTTCATAACATCACTCACTTAAGTGGAAGCCCTCACTTCCTAGTAAATTTACAAGGATTAATTTGCCGTGACTATAGTTATTGCGATAACAAGTGTTAGCTACTGTCTTATTACATCAAATATGCATTGCATGAATTAAATGCAAGATTTTATCAGCATATGAAAAGGATTTCGGGTGTGGTCATGAAATTTGAATTTCTAAACATTGTCAGCTTAGTCATATTTCTTTCCTTTGCTTGTTTGTAATTGTTGCCATGACGATGTTTCGAAATTTTATGACTCGATGTCATGACATTTTATGACTCGAACCATGTAAAGAACAATCAATAGCTTTGTTTTATTTATGCTGATTCAGACCTGGTGATCACGACGACCAAAATTTAGTGTAATTGTAATAATCTTCGTAATCGTCTAATGTGATTTACGACGATGAAATATCAAATAATTACTGATTTAATTACTAATTACTAATGAAATACAGTGTGTTTCATAATGCTGGAAACGGAAATTTTAAAGTTGTTTCTTTAAATGAATATACAGAATTTCAAAATAATTTTTACATCGATGGAAAGCCATTTTGAAGTTCTTTCGGCTAGTATATTTTTGTGAAAAATGAAAAAGTGGTTTTTGAAAAAATAAGGAAAATGTCTTGGAAAAATGTAATTAAATTTTAAATGGTCGATTAAGATGTGAATGAAAAGAAAAGATTTTTTGAAACAATGACAGCAATTTGGAAAACAATAAACAAATTTAAGCTGTGTGTTCACGAAAAACGTTTAACTTTTATGTTTTAAAATATCAAGAACATAATAAAAAGAACATTTACCATTACGTGACACTCGCTCCTTCTCCTATAGTGAAGGGAGAATACAGAAGTCATAGCAACAGAATGTGTGGAGCGAAATTTGATTATTTTAAAATTTGTGAGCATCCCAGCGGGTACATTTGTTACGAGATCTCATCGAAGAAGTGCATTTTTATTGAAATCTACACACAATTTCAATAGAAGTGCTCTTCATCGCAGTAACTTTTCGACAATTTCGGTTACTGGGATAGGAAGGAAGGAAGCTTTATGAAGGAGACTGTGTGATTGGCTGCTTTTGTTTTTATGACGCCTTTCAGAAATTTTCCTGATCCTGCCATCTTAGCTGAGAATTCCGTGCTTACTTCGACATTTGTACCTATGACGAAATTTTCAACTGGAAATTACGGAACAAGGTGAGTGAGGATTATTTCGATGTTTTCGCTGTTGTGATGCTCTTTGTGAAGGTTTTTAAAAATATGTGGAAACTCAAAATCACTGGATTATATAGTAGTCTAGCATTGATATCTGAGGCCTATTATCAGGCATAAATGACAATTATATAATCATTCATTAAGTTTTAATTTAATTTGATTAATTGTAATTGTTTTGGTTGAAATCTAATAGACTTTTCCCGAAATCTGTTTAAACGCCGTGTTACGACCAAACCAACAAGAAGTATGGTTCGTTTAAAAGCCGTGTTACGACCAAACCAACAAGAAGTATAAGTTTAAAAGATTTTAATTGCTTTTCATTATCCGTCTACGGAATGGAAATGACAATTGAATATTACCAGGTAGTGAAAAATCTGAATAGTCAAAATGCACAGAAGCGAGTTGAAACAAGGCATTAACACGGCGTTTAAACAAGCATTAACACGGCGTTTAAATAAGATTCGGGAATATTTTCTTGCCGTCTTGTTTCATATCTCTCTTTAATTTATAGCCGGGAAAAACCTAAGCAGAAGTCAACATAGACTTGACAGTGTTCTTCATTGAAAAAATCTTCAACTGAAATTTTCTTTTGTGTTTAGAACTAATACAATTATTTTGGTGGATAAGGATGGAAATGTGACGTTTTTCGAACGAACAATGACTGCTCCTGGTCAACCAGTCAAAGAGTGGGTGCGAAATACTTACACATTCAAGATAAATCGAGACTAGTTACTACGCAAGAAACGACTGGAATGTCAAACATAATAAAAAAGAAAAACAAGTGACAGGATTGGATAAGAAAACATGAGAAACGGCTCCATCAGATAAGAGAACAAATCATAGGCTTTTTTTTTTTAATTTCCACCACCCCTCTTTCAACGTGAATATAAGTGACGATTATGCAGCTTACGAAGAGAAAAGACACCTGCTGAGAGAATGTGTTGTGGACTTATTTTATTCGGATTAAGTACGTAGTAACTCAATTTAGAAATGAAGCGATAAATTATAGTGATGTCTATAATTAAGTTCTATTGTATTATATTTTTATATACTGCCCATAGGGTAAATGTAAAAAATCAGCGATCTCCTCCTTTGTTGACTTTTATAGACACAGTTTGTTATGTTGTGACTAAGCAAACCTAAATCGAACGGAGGCTAGTTCAGTGAGGTAGCTACCCCTTCTTGCGTTGATCGTCTAAGAGGGGATGTGCAATGTAAAACATCCTGTCATGTGAAAATATAGAACATGATATATAACTGGACATATTGTTATGATGTGACTAAGCAAACCTAAATCGAACGGAGGCTAGTTCAGTGAGGTAGCTACCCCTTCTTGCGTTGATCGTCTAAGAGGGAGTGTGCAATGTAAAACATCCCGTCATGTGAAAATATATAAATATATATATGTGAAAAAAGTGATGTAGTGTACAAGCAACTTTGTCACCTGTGCTTCAGGCCAGTCAATATGGAGTCAATATGGAGTTTTTCATATCGCAATATGTCGAGGAATAAGTGAAATGATTATAATTGTTTTAACATCTGAGTAGATTTTGATGGTTTTTTTTGTTGTGTACAGGAACTACAGTGTGCCCCAGAAAAAAGAGGTTCGAGGTTTCAAACGACTATTTCTTCTCAAATATTTGTCGGATATTTGCGAATTTTATATCATTTGAAAGAGCTTTTTCTCCTCTTTTCAGAAATATGATATGTGTTTAGGTTTGGAATACAGAAGAGTAGTTATGCTGAATTTTATCATGAAAATTTGTCATTAAAACGATAACGATCAATTAAAAGAAATTACAAAAGAAGTAATTCCAATTGAGAATAACTCAAGTAAAAAGATTTAACACAATGTTTTTTAATTTACAACTCAACAAATTATAAGCTTAAAAGTAAAGTGCTATTCAACATGTCCTCCATTTTTTGCAATGCAAAGGTTTACTCTCCGAGCCATTTCAGTAAATAATGAACTACGGATAGTAGCTGGTTTTCCTCTTAGTAAGTTGATCTCATCAACGACTTTTCTCCGGAGTGTTGCCAAGTCGGGCGGGGGGGGGGGGGGGGGGGGGGGGGGGGGGGGGGCGTTTCAAAAATTTTATTTATCAAGTAACCCCAAAGAAAACAGTCTAGTGGTGTAAGGTCAGGTGACCTAGGGGGGAACTCAATATTATGGTGCAACGCCACAACACGGTTTTCAAACTTTTGACGCAAAACATTTCGAACTTGAACACTTCCATGTGGAGGGGCACCATCTTGAAACCATCAAAATCCATCAAAGATATCATTGTTGTATCGGTGGTGGTAAACGTACCCTAATGCAGGGAAGACAATTCTTTCCAACATATCACGATATGTTCTTCCATTGACGCTCCTGTTGAAGAAATGTGGCCCTACGATACTTCCGTTTCCACAAAAACCAACCCAAACATGTAGCTTTTGCCGACACTGACTTTTTTCATAACGAAAATCTTCAGGTCGCTGTCTTTTGGGTGCATAACATCTCACATTTTGAGTGTTCACAGTCCCATCCATGCTAAATACGGCTTCATCACCTATCACAATGCTTGACATAAACCGGACATTTTGGGCTCTTGGAGAAAACCAATTGCAAAATCTGCGTCACCTTGCATAATCTCCTGGCTTCAGCTCTTGTGCAACTTTTATTTTAAAAGGATGCCATTTAATGTCACTTTTTGTTATGCGATTAAATGACGACTTCGATGTTGCAAGTGGATTTCTTCTGCACATGATACGTGGCTGCTGATTTGGTTGCTGCGTTTGAAGTAACAAACGAACATCGTTAATTGCTTGAGCATCTCTCGTTGTACGCCTCCTGCCACTTCCTTTATTCAAGTTTTTACTTGTTCCCTCGATGTTGTACTTTCTTATATTTTTTTGAATAGCAGAATTTGACGGTGGGTTTCTATTCGCGAACCTCACTCGAAAGGCCTCTCTAACAGCTTGCAAACTTCGCGTTTCATGATATGTTCTTACCACAAAAACTCTTTGCTCTATCGTCAGCTGCATCTTGTTATGTTTGTAAACCTTATCAAAAAGCCTTTTTATAGCATTTTTAAGCACTCAAAATTGTTTAACTGACAATCATTTTTTTCGAAAGAAAGGTGAATTTACACGTTAAATTTTAATTTCGTGTGTTTAAAAGAATCTCATGATATCTTTAACACCACGACAACTTTTAGAGTTAACAAGAGTAACTGCTCATTAGCACTTCTTTTAATTGATCGTTATTGAATTAACGAGCGTATCGAAAAAATATATCTTTAATATCTTTTAAACCCTTTATTTCTTTAAGATGAAACTTATATTTTTGAAAAGAGGAGAAAAAGCTCTGTCAAATGATATAAAATTCGCAAATATCCGACAAATATTTGAGAACAAATAGTCGTTTGAAATCTCGAACCTCTTTTTTCTGGGGCACACTGTACAGTGATTCCCCAGTGGACAAATTTGTTGAAAGACCACTGTGGAGGAGCATATTTCTGTAGAAGGATACACACTATTTCAATAATACTCTTCGACGCCGAGACTTTTTGAAGGATTTACCCACTGTGCACAGATGCAGAAAATCAGAAACCAGCACTAATTCTTCCTACTTTCAAAAGCGCTAGATAATTCTCAAGTAGATTCTAGGACGATATGTCTAACCCTCCCCTCAAATTATTGATCGTCGGGGGAATATACGGTCGGGCTACTGTCCGGGATAGCAAATGTCCATCAGGGAAGCGTCTGTCAGGTCACAACCTCGAACCCAAGGTCTCTTGCCTTGTCGATGTACGGACAGCGGCGACGTACATCGAAAAGGCAAGAGGTTCGAGGTTGAGTCGGGTCAATGTCCTCCAAAAAGTATCGGTAGGATAAATGTCCGAACGGGATACCTGCAAACTATAAGAGGGTGTTCATCTAACAATTTGAAAGCATGAAGCTTCATAAAAAAATCTGATAGAAGGAGGCCTAGCCTGAAACTAAACCAAACATGTTCTACAATGTTT